>JAKVDI010000046.1:0-358751 GCA_022836835.1 Pythium insidiosum | reverse complement strand
ATCGACCGCGTGCTGGCGGGCGACGCGCGCAACGCGTTCTGCGTCGTGCGGCCGCCGGGGCACCACGCCGAGCCGCAGCGCTCGATGGGCTTTTGCTTCTTCAACAACGTCGGCGTCGGCGCGTGCCACGCGCTCGAGACGCACCAGCTCTCGCGCGTCGCGATCATCGACTTTGACGTGCACCACGGCAACGGCACGCAGCGCGGCGTCGAGCGCGCGCCGCAGCTGCTGTACGTGTCGCTGCACCAGTCGCCGCTGTTCCCGCACTCGGGGTTCGCGCGCGAGCGCGGCGCGCACGACAACATCGTCAACATTCCGCTGCCGGCGCGCACGCCCGCGAGCGTGTACCGCGACCAGTTTCGGCGCGTCGTGGCCGCGCGTCGAGGCGTTCGCGCCGCAGCTCGTGCTCATCTCCGCGGGCTTTGACGGCCACGAGAAGGACCCGCTGTCCGACATGCGGCTGCGCGCCGGCGACTTTTACTGGATGACGCAGGAGATCGTGCGCATGGCGTGGCGCTGCTGCGACGGCCGCGTCGTGTCCGTGCTCGAAGGCGGCTACATGGCGTCGGCGCTCGCCGACAGCGCGGAGCAGCACGTGCGTGCGCTCGCGCATGGCGCCGTCCCGCAGTGGTAACCACCGCCATACTACTACTACTAGTAGTTCAACAGTGTCGTGTCAGATAGAAGAGATGTGTACACGTGGTGAGGTGACCACCAATGGGGATACACATGCGCATGCACATGACATGTACCAGAGACTCGTGGCGATGCTAAAAGCGGTGGGGCTCATGCATGCATACGCTTGGAGACATCTCCATGTGTACCTCATTTATATATTGTGTATTGATGGATGGATGGATGATTCATCATGAAGATGCTGCCGATGTGTTGATGTGACGGGAAAGCGCTGCTGTAGCCATGCGATGATGTGGTCGGTGACCGCGTCTTTCTCGGGCTCGTTGAAGATGCAGTGGTAAAGCCCCTCAAACTTCTTGAACTCCTTGTCTTGCGTCGCGAGCCGCTCGTAGAAATGCTCGGCGAGCGCGAGGCTCGTGATCTTGTCGTTGGTGCCCTGCAGAATCAGGATCGGCACGCGGCACAGCGCGCTCGAGGTGTCGTCGAGGCGCGCGTCGTTCTGGATCTCGTACATCGCGTCCAGCGTCTCGCTCGCCATGCGCGCCGTGAGCTTCTCGTCACGATGAGCGGATCCGACAGAAAGTCTTGCACGAACGACGGGTCGCGCGAGAGGTACGCGTAGTTGACGCCGGGCGTGATACGCACCCACGGAAACAGCATCGCGATCGGTCGCATGAAGAGCGCCTGGAACTTGAGCTCGCGCGTCCACTCGACCGAGACCGCGGGCGCCGCGAGCACGATCGCCGCGATCGCGTGGCGCTCGCTGAGCACCGTGTGCAGTCCGACGAGCGTGCCGTAGGACATGCCCATGAGCACGAGTGGCAACGCCCGCGCGGCGTCCGCACCGACGGCCGGCGGCAGAATCGACTGGTGCGCAAAGTCGAGGAACGTGTTGGTGTCGTCGACAAAGTGCTGGAAGCCGAGCGCGTGCGCGCGCGCGCCGACGGTCTCGCACTCGCTGCGTCCGTGCGCGACAAAGTCGTACGCGATGACGCCAAAGCCGCTCGTGCACAGCACGTCAAACACGTGCGCGAAACGCCGCGAGTACTCGCCGATGCCGTGCAGGAAGAGCACGATGCCACGCAACGGCGTCTCGCGGACGGGAAGTAGGAGCAGTAGTAGAGCCACTGGTCGCGCGTGTTGAGGAACTTGCCCTCGCGGAAGCGCCACTTGTGCTCGATCGCTGGGATGACGGTCGCGGCGCGCTCGGGGATCTTGGCGGCGTCCGGATGCGGCGCATGCGCTGCGGTTGACAGCGGATCCGCGTGGAGCACCATGGTATGAAGAGGCTGAGAGCTCGAGTCGTGTGTGTCGGAGGAGGAAAAATGGAAACTGAGGTGAGACTGGAGGCTTGAGACGGTTGGCTAGGCGTGGATGTGGATGTGGATGTGGCTTTGTGTGGATGTGGTTCTGTGTGGATGCGGACCTGTGTGGATGGAGGCGTCCACACGGCACTGGGCGCGAAGAGACATGGTGGAGCAGACCCCATCGCAAACGCAAAGAGAAGAACAGGAAGATCAGGAAGAAGAAGAAGACGAAGGCGTTTCGTCTGCGAGTGCGCTTACACACACATGCCGACAGACAGACAGACAGACGCCGTCGAGCACGGCACAGCACGACGCTGTGTGCCCGTCGCGTGTTGCGTTGTGCTGGACTTGGCCATGTTTCTTTCGCTCGGATGGACAGCCACATCTGCGGTTTAGCTCTTTATATCAGTATCGAGCCATAATCTACTGATAGAGCGAGATGAGCAATCGGCGCTGACGTTGAAGATGTCGGTGGTCGCAGGTGGCTCGTGTCTTGCACGCGTGCAGTGACAACTGATCGCCCTTCGCCCCCGCCCCGCCTCCGCGTGACGCTTGGCTGCCTCGTGGCTGTCGGTGCATCGCGTCAGAGGCGGACAGGAGACGGCGCAGCGATGACGCCGGGAGACCGCGCGCGCCCCCTCGCCATGACGCAGGTCGTCACGCGCGTCGCAGCACAGGCGCGATCACTCCATGTGCATTCCGAAGCAGCAGTCAAAAGACGAGCATGGATTGCGATTGCGACACCTGGCACATGACACATGGCACATGACACATGAAGAAGAAGATTTTAGTCTTGTTGATGATGACTGTGATGATGATGATGATGGTGTGTGGTGGTGATGATGGCGGGTTCTGCGGTGGATACGTCTTGTGCTGGATGCCGTCAGCACGACAGTCGATCTCTATCTTCACGTTGACTGTTTCTCTGTTTTGTTTTGTTTTTTCGAGGCTCAACTGCATGCGCGTGACGAATCCACATGGGGCGACGCCTGTAGAACGACAGTGAGTAAAAGCTACATGTATACCTATTTAACGTGGTCATTTGTGACTGCGTCATCATGCTGCCTATGATGAACAGCATTCGACAGCTGTCATGAATTCTCAGTTGTGAGCTGTCGTCGTGCTTTCTTTCGTGTTGTAGATATCTCGTCCATCAACTACTCGCAAGCTACATGGTCCTCTTTCTTTCTTTCTCGCTCTCTCTCTCTCTCTTGTAGAAACAATCACTTCGGCGCCGCCAGCAGCGACTCGAGACTCGCCTTGAGCTGGTCATTGCTCTTGCGCAGCGCCTCGACTTCCTCCTGGTGCTTCTTCTCGTCGTTCGTCTTGCGCTCTTCCTCTCGGCGCTGCACAGCCTCACAGCGCGTCTGCAGCTCATCGATCTGCGACACGAGCTCGCGATTCTCGGTCTCGAGCTGGCGGATCTTTTGCTCGGCTTCCATCTTCTTTTGCTCAGCCATCAATGCCTTGCGCATGCCAAACGCGATACTGCTCTCGTAGAGCGTTTGGTACGCAGCGATCGTCATGCGCGCCTCATCTCGAACGCGCAACAACAGCAATCCTCGCTCCGCACAGTTGATCGTGATCTGCCGAATCAACTCGTCTGCAGGACACAGACAGAGTCGGGTAACACCGTCGAACGGCAGACATAGAGGGAGAGAAAGAGACCACACGACATACCGAAGCACTGTGCGTAGAGCTCCTCGCGCACGGGGCAGATGCCAGTCTCGCGTGCTTGGCGCTGCTGCAAACGCAAGTCAAGTTGCTCCTGCAGGTTGACGACGTCGAGCCGCGTCGCGGGCGTGCTCGACACGTACTGCACCCAAAGCTGTCCGTCCTCGGTCCATTCTTTGGGCGGCAGGATCGAGTTCAAGATATCCTCGGTTTGCGACTGCGACTGCGTGTGGCTGCCCGTGAACACCGTCGGCTTGGGCGGCGGTTCAACGGGCTGCGTTTGGTTGCTCTTGGCTGCCGATGACGACGACGACGCGGCGCCCGGGAGACCACCGTTGTTGGCGAGCGCGCTTGCCGCCTTCTTGCTCTTGAGCGCCTTCTCTTTGGTCGTGCTCACGAGGATCGGGCTGTTGTACTTGACGAGCGAGCTCTGTGGCGGAATCATCCTTGTGTCAGCGCGTAGAGAAGAGGGATCTGTTGCCGATGTGTCCGAGCAGCTCTTGTAGCCTTGATGCCTGGCAGTCGCGGCACCAGCCCAGCAGCTCAATTATCACCGACGCCCTTTCGTGTTCGACCGACTCCCTTCGTAGTTTGATACAAAGGCCCTTGATAGTGAATAGGAATACACTGGGACTAGTATTAGCTTAGTTTTCCTGGTTCGCGCACCGCAACCGCCACAGCTCATGGATGCGATCACAAAGCTCGTGCGTTGATGGGCGGTCGCTTGGCTCGAACGCCGTGCATGCGCGCGCGAGCCGCACGACGTCCGCATCTGCGTCGTTGGACATTGAGAACTCGACGTGCAGTGCGCCCAGCGCGACGCGCGTCATGATCGCGGCGTCCGTCATCTCCTGCGAGACGCCGTGGTACGGCAGCTCGTGGGTGTCGAGCTCCGAGAGCACGACGCCGAACGAGAACACGTCAGCGGGAGCCGCGTAGCGCCCGCCGAGCATGACCTCTGGCGCCATCCAGCGCAGCGTGCCGACGCCGACGGTGAGCGTGCTCTCGGCGTCGTGCCGCGCGACGCCAAAGTCCACGAGCTTGGCGCCCATGGCAGCAGCTGAGGTGGACGCGTCGCTGGTCAGCAGCACGTTGCTCGACTTGAGATCGCGGTGCAAGACCGCAGGCGAGCGGCTGTGCAGGTACACGAGCGCCTCTGCGATGTGCGTCGCGAGCCGCAGCTTGGTCGCGTTGAAACCGGTCGGCGCGTGGTGTTGCTTGTACTGCGCGAGCAGCGTGCGCAGGTCGCCGCCGGCGAGCAGCTCCGTGACGACGTGCAGGTCGGTCGCGACGCGCCACGCGATCCCGAGAAACGTCACGATGCGCGGGTGCGACAGCGCCGCCATCAGCTTCGCCTCGGACAGAAAGCAGATCACCTGCACCGCGTCGCGCTGCCGCACGACCGAGAGCCGCTTCACGGCGACGCGCTGCTGCCGCTGATACGTCGCCGTGTACACTTTGCCGAACGCGCCCTCGCTCAGCAGCGCACCAACCTCGAGGTCGTCCATCGAGAGCCGCAGCGCCAGGATGTCGGGCTCCGCCAGCGACAGCGCGATCTCGTCCTCGAGCGCGAGCGCACGAAGCCGCGAGCCGTCGCGCTCGTCCGTCGGCGACGTGTCGCTCGTCTCGAGCAGCATCCGCGTCTTGTTGTTGTCGATGCCGCCGCTGTCCGTCTTCTCCACACGCTGCTTGCGCCGCCAGCGCAGCAGCAGGAACACTGAGGTCACGACCACGACAAGCGAAGCAGCGACGATGCCGATGATAGCGCCGGTGCTGAGCGTTGTCGTGGTGGCGTCATGAGCAGACGACGCCTCGGTCGAGTCCCAGTATACGCTGCCTTCCTCTCGCCCCTCGGCGGCCTCGGGCAGCGTGGCATCCATGCAGACCTGCAGCACTTTGCTGGCGATGCTCGCTTTCTCGGTGCAGTTACCGACGAAGCGCACGTTGGTCGACGCAACGAGCGCATCCGTGTCAATGTTCTCGAAAGTGTTGGCGTAAAACGTCGCATTGAGTCGCAGCGGATTGTTGTCTGTCCCTGCCGCTCTGCGTCAACGCAATTCAAGAGATAGTGAGAGATGAAGGCTGCGTATCCAAGAACTGCCGGAGTGCGTACATGCGGAGATTGACGACCGTGAGTCGTTGGCGGTAGCGTCGCTCGGAGAGAATACCAGGCAGCGTCGCCAGTACAGAGCCAGTAAACTCGCTGTTCATCGAACGAATGAATCAATCCGTGATCTTGGGCAAGCGCTCGCTTTACACGTACGCGCGTCGCAGTCGTGAGGTCTCGTGCGGCGGCTCGATGCCGAAGAAGAGATCCGCGAGATTCGTCGATAGAAACTGACTGTGTAACACACACACATCGCTTGAGAACAAAACACCCTTGAGCTCTTCGGAGAGACTGTCGTACATTTCTTCCAGCGCGACGGGGACCGTCAATTCCAGGTCACGGTCGCTCAGGTCCATATTGCGCACCGTTCTAAAGAGCAGCGACGCACAAACAGTCGGTCAGTCGTCAGATCGCTTTCCCTCCCTCCGATTCGTTTTGGAACAAAGCGCCGTACAGTTTGGAGAGCTGCGCGAGCGACTGCAGCGGTCAGCGGAAAACGTGAGCACAGCGCGACCGCCAGCGCCATCGCTTCGCGTCGAGAACAATCTACAGCCACACGGCGTGTGAGTACGCATCTCATACAACGTCCTCGTTTCACGCACAGCGAGTGGATCTGTGGGTGGTCGCTCGCGTTGACCGTCACACGCGACTCGCTGTCGCTCGCGACGTCGACAGCGTTCGTCGCCAATGGCATCGACGCCACCAGCGACCGCCACGCGGCAGCAGACGGCGACGGCGCTACGCGGCTCTCAATGCACGTGACGTTGACGCCGACGTCACGTGGGAACGCGATGACGGCGTGGGCGCATTCGGGATGAATGCGGACAGCGAGCGACGCCGGCGCGGCCGTCGTATCGATGGAGGCGGCGTATCGGGCGTCCTGCGCGGCCGCTCGTATGAGAGCTAGAGAGACGAGCCACAGATACGCGGCGTGGGCGCTGCGGTATCGGCGACCGATGACGGAGCGGCTCTCGCTGCCTTGGGGCATCATTCGGATTCGGAGCTGTGCGGAGCTGTTGTCAGGACCTGTCAACAGGTCTATTCCTGTTGATAACAGAGGCCGGCTGTCATACACTGGTAGTAAGTGAGTATATCGTGGTTGGTGAGATAGTCAGTAGCCAGTCCAATCTACTGGTATAGCGATTATTAGACTGGTCATAATGTGTTCTGCTGTGTGACGCACACGCACACTGTTACTGGGTAGCGCTGACTCGCTGCTGAATGAGCCGAATGCAATGTCAGATCGTCATGACTCTTCGAGCAACGGAAATCTCTCATGATGGGAGTCCCATGATGCGAGAGATGGCGAGGTTGCCACAGATGTGGACCATCTATCAGCTCTCTCTCTTTCTCTCGTATTCGCGATCTATTCTCAATCCCGTTCTGTCTCCATCCATAGTTCTGTCTTCTCTGTCTTGCGGTATCATGGAACACATGATGCCTAGTTGCGGTACTGTATCATGCTATGACGTCGCAACTTCAGCTGTCGAATGCTGTTCATCGTGGACAGCATGATGACGCAGTCACAAATGACCACGTTAAATAGGTAAACATGTACTGGTAGTTTTCATTTGCTCACTGTCGTTCTACAGGCGTCGCCCCATGTGGATTCGTCACGCGCATGCAGTTGAGCCTAAAATAAAACACCCAGACAAACAGTCAACATGAAGATGGAGATCGACTGTCGTGCTGACGGCATCCAGCACTAGACATATCCACCGCAGAACCCGCCATCATCACCACCACCACCACCACCATCATCATCATCATCATCATAGTCATCATCATCACAGTCATCATACCAAGACTAAAATCTTCTTCTTCATGTGTCTGGTGTCATGTGTCACGTGTCACGTGTCAGGTGTCGCAATCCACGCAATCCATGCTCGTCTTTTGACTGCTGCTTCGGAATGCACATGGAGTGATCGCGCCTGAGCTGCTGCGACTCGCGTGACGACCTGCGTCATGGCGAGGGGGCGCGCGCGGTCTCCCGGCGTCATCGCTGCGCCGTCTCCTGTCCGCCTCTGACGCGATGTACCGACAGCCACGAGGCAGCCAAGCGTCACGCGGAGGCGGAGGCGGGGGCGAAGGGCGATCAGTTGTCACTGCACGCGTGCAAGCCACGAGCCACCTGCGACCACCGACATCTTCAACGTCAGCGCCGATTGCTCATCTCGTTCTATCAGTAGATTGTACCTCAGGATACTGATATAAAGAGCTAAACCACACATGTGGCTGTCCATCCGAGCGAAAGAAACATGGCCAAGCGTCCAGCACAACGCAACACGCGACGGGCACACAGCATCGTGCTGCGCTCGGCTGCGTCTGTCTGTCTGTCTGTCTGTCTGCATGTGTGTAAGCGCACTCGCAGACGAAAACGATCCTTCTTCTCGCTCTTCTTCTTCTTCTTCTTCTTCCTGATCTTCCTGTTCTTCTCTTTGCGTTTGCGATGGGGTCTGCTCCACCGTGTCTCCTCGCGCCCAGTGCCGTGTGGACGCCTCCATCCACACAGCCACATCCACACAGAACCGCATCCGCATCCACATCCACATCCACATCCACACCTAGCCAACCGTCTCAAACCTCAAGTCTCACCTCAGTTTCCAATTTTCCTCCTCCGACACAAACGACTCGAGCTCTCCGCCTCCTCTTCATACCATGGTGCTCCACGCGGATCCGCTGTCAACCGCAGCGCATGCGCCGCATCCGGACGCCGCCAAGATCCCCGAACGCGCCGCGACCGTCATCCCAGCGATCGAGCACAAGTGGCGCTTCCGCGAGGGCAAGTTCCTCAACACGCGCGACCAGTGGCTCTACTACTGCTCCTACTTCCCGTCGCGCGAGACGCCGCTGCGTGGCATCGTGCTCTTCCTGCACGGCATCGGCGAGTACTCGCGGCGTTTCGCGCACGTGTTTGACGTGCTGTGCACGAACGGCTTTGGCGTGATCGCGTACGACTTTGTCGCGCACGGACGCAGCGAGTGCGAGACCGTCGGCGCGCGCGCGCACGCGCTCGGCTTCCAGCACTTTGTCGACGACACCAACACGTTCCTCGACTTTGCGCACCAGTCGATTCTGCCGCCGGCCATCGGTGCGGACGCCGCGCGGGCGTTGCCACTCGTGCTCATGGGCATGTCCTACGGCACGCTCGTCGGACTGCACACGGTGCTCAGCGAGCGCCACGCGATCGCGGCGATCGTGCTCGCGGCGCCCGCGGTCTCGGTCGAGTGGACGCGCGAGCTCAAGTTCCAGGCGCTCTTCATGCGACCGATCGCGATGCTGTTTCCGTGGGTGCGTATCACGCCCGGCGTCAACTACGCGTACCTCTCGCGCGACCCGTCGTTCGTGCAAGACTTTCTGTCGGATCCGCTCATCGTGACCGAGAAGCTCACGGCGCGCATGGCGAGCGAGACGCTGGACGCGATGTACGAGATCCAGAACGACGCGCGCCTCGACGACACCTCGAGCGCGCTGTGCCGCGTGCCGATCCTGATTCTGCAGGGCACCAACGACAAGATCACGAGCCTCGCGCTCGCCGAGCATTTCTACGAGCGGCTCGCGACGCAAGACAAGGAGTTCAAGAAGTTTGAGGGGCTTTACCACTGCATCTTCAACGAGCCCGAGAAAGACGCGGTCACCGACCACATCATCGCATGGCTACAGCAGCGCTTTCCCGTCACATCAACAACATCGGCAGCATCTTCATGAACCATCCATCCATCCATCCATCCATCCATCCATCAATACACAATATATAAATGAGGTACACATCGATGTCACCAAGCGTATGCATGCATGAGCCCCACCACTTTCAACATCGCCACGAGTCTCTGGTACATATCATGCGCATGCGCATGTGTATGCTGATGTGTGTGTATCCCCATTCGTGCTCACCTCACCACCTCTTCTATCCGACACGACACTGCTGCCAAGTCTGTATTCGGCCGATTTGCGTGAAGGACGCGACAGCGACGACGACACAGCTACCTTTTTCACAGAGAGAGATAGAGAGAGAAAAGAGAAAGCGGGAGACAAATTGTGCGAATGGTTGATGGACGAGATATCTACAACACGAAAGGCAACAGGACGCGACAGCTCATGCGAGAATGAGTCGAGTCTCGTCTTGTGTGGAGACTAATTGCACCCACGACTGAGTCACGGTTCGCGCGCGTTACTGTCGCTTGGTGACACTGAGAGCCACAGCGACCGTCGCAGCACCAACCGCCACCAATGCACCGATCGCCACCTCCTCGGAGACGCCCAAGGCACCAGCGATACGAGCGAAAAAGCCCTTGGACGGCTCGACCGACTTCTTGGGTGGTGCCACAACCTTGGGCTTGGCAGCCTCCTTCTTCTTCGCTTCCGCCGCCTTGTGCGCCTCCTCAATGTCGCGCTGCACCATCTTGGCGCAGATCGGATGATACAACGTGTACGTCTTGCTAAAGACCTGCTGCGCATGGTCCTTGCCCGAGTGCTGGATGAGGTCGCGGAAGAGCGGGCGCACGTACTTCATGCGACCCTGCTCGCCCAAAAAGTGCGCAATGTTCTCGTGCTGGCGTGGGTCCTTGGCGCGCAGCGATAGCGTATACCAGCGGTAGCGCAGCTCGGCGTTGTGCGACGTCGTGAAGTGGTGGTGTGCGAACGCGTCGATGGCGTCGAGGTGCGCAGGCGTGAAGACGACGCCCTTCTCCGACTGGTTCAGCAGCAACGTGTCCAGCAGCAGCACCCACTGCGGCGTCTGCCACTTCTTGAGCGACGACTTGGTCGCGGGGCCCCACTTGGAGGGATCCGCCGACTTGGACATGCTCTCGCCCAGCGACGTCGCGGCGTTCGTGAGCGTCGAGTCAAACTCGGTCATGACCAGCGGCATGCCCGGCGTGTAGAACCACTTCTCCCACTCCACCTTCTTGATGGCGTCGCGCTTGTCGACGACCTCCGTGAAGTAGTTGGTGAAAAACTGACGGAAGTCGTTGGACGTGAGCGTCTTGTAGCGGAATTGCTTGATGTACGCCTTGGCGAACGTCTCGAAGACGTCGCGACCGCCGACGACCTCCGTGAGGTAGTTGAGAAAGTTGAAGCCCTTCTCGTACGGGATCGACGAGAAGACGTCGTCGGGATCGACACCATCGCTCTCCGGCACCAGATGCGTGTACGGATGCTTCTCGCCGAACGCTTGCACCGACTCGCGCAGAGCACGAAGACCCATCGTCGCCTTGAGGTCGTACGCGTGCTCGTCCTTGTAGATCTTGGTCATGATCTTGCGCTCGAGCCACACGGTCCAGCCCTCGTTGAGCCAGAAGTCCTTCCACGTCTGGTTCGTCACGAGGTTACCGGTCCACGAGTGCGAGATCTCGTGCGCAACGACGTCCGCGAGCGAGCGATCGCCCGCCAGCAGCGTCGGCGTCACGAACGTCAGGCACGGGTTCTCCATGCCGCCGTACGGGAACGACGGCGGCAGACACACGAGATCGTAGCGCTTCCAGACGTACTCCTGGCCCGTGATCTCTTCCGCGTACTTGAGGAACTCCTCGGTCTGCGAGAACTCGTGCGCGGCCTTCTCGACGACAGACGGCTCCGCCCACACGCGGCTTCGAGGCCCCAGTTCCTTCGACTCCATCTTGCCCGCAGCGATCGCCAACAGGTACGACGGAATCGGGACCTCCTGACGGAACGCGACCTTTTGCTTGCCCTCTGGAGCCGCCTCCTCATCGTCTGACACGTCGCTGGCGATGGCGCTCAGGAGGCACGTGCACCACTCGGGCACCGTGGCGGTCGCCGAGTACGTGAACTTGCAGCCGGGCGTGTCGGGGCACGGCACGATGCTGCGCGCGTGGATCGCCTGGCACTGCATGAAGAGGTACGGGTGCGTCTTGCCGGCCGTGAGCTCCTTGGCGAGCCACTGCAGGCCGCTCGACTCGTCCGTGGTCGCATAGTGCACCTTGACGGTCTTGGCGTCGGCCGTGATCGGGATCACGAGCGCGCGGCCAAAGACCTCGTGCTCCTTGAGCAGCTCGAACGTCGTCTCCTGGCCGTCGACGAACGCCTTGGAGACCGTGAGGTGGTGCGTGTCGAGCACGACGCTCTGGACGTCAGCGCGCTTGAGCTCGAGCGAGTACTCGGCGGCGCCCGTGAGGCGGCGCGCATCAAAGTCGATGTCGATGGTCCAGTGGAGATGCGTGAAGACGACGTCGTCCAGGTTCGCGAACGAGTGGTGCTGCAGCGGACGAGGGCCACACATACTGGCAGTGTACGCAGCTTCTGCTTGTTGATGGACGGACGGGATGATCGCGAAATGATGGAACCTCGGGGATGCGAATCAGGGCGAGGGCGGGGAGTTGAAATGGACTATACGTTGTGCATCAGGTCCATTTGGATTTGGATGCTTTGCAGCAGTTGAGTTACCTTGTGATGGCGGAGCTAAACTTGTACCGTGAACTGAGGTTGTTGAAGACATTTGCAGCGTGTTTTGCTAAAGCAATTGTGACTGAAAGAAAATGCAATTTTTCATTTCAGTACCTATTTTATGAAATATTTACTTTTCTTGAACCTACAGGAACACCATACGAATATCACAGTCAATTTGCAGGACCCGGAGTCCTGCAGATTCTCTGAAAGCATGGTGTTGGCAGGGACCGGGGGAGACAACCTTTCCGCAATTAGGAGAAATGCTGCGGATTTTTTGGTTCCCATTTTCCACGAACCCTTGATTACTCTCTTATAGTAAGAGGTTTTTGTCCAATTCTGTTTTGCGTTTGGTTCTACAACACAATGTTGGCTCGCTTGTAAAAGAATATCTCCACTCCAGCGTCTTTATACGTCACACCAACAGCAAGTGTCTTTGCGAGGGTCCACAATTGACAGAAAGCTTTGTTGTATCGCGTGGTATGGCGAGCACAAAATCTCTGCGACAACGCAACTACACGAAGTTTCGGCAGCCAACAAAGGGTCCTCGAGAGCATGATTCGATAACGCCGTAAAAAGAGTGTTATGCGAGAACAGGTGGGTAACGGCAGCCAGAGCGGGTAGTTCGCTAATGTCGGTTTGTGAAAAATCAGCATCGACAATCTTACCCTGCGATAACCTCGGCTCGGCGACTCTATTCGAAGCAAGAATATCTCCAAGAAGTGATGTCAACTCACGGCGCATTTCAACCGCGATACACTCCTTGAAGCGCCCTTGCAACGCAAGCTGAATGACGACGTTTCCTACGCCTGCGCCGATGTCTGCAAAGACGTCGTTGTCGCCAACCATCTCAACTTCGCAGAAACCATCGAGAAGGATGCATACACCTTGAGGACTCAGCTCACCTGCATTCAGATCGACTCGGCCACTGGGTTGACGAACATCAGACCTGGTAACTTTATCAAGCATACCAGCAGCGATCTCCATCGACACCTGCTGCGAATACGGTGTTGATGTATCGTTATTGGCCAAGCAGCTTTCGAATTGTTCCAGAAGCGTCGGGCGCTCTCGTCGCTTGAGCTTTTTGTCTGTCTGGGCACATCTCTGTTTTGATTAACGACTTTGGCTGGCGTGAGCATCAAGTTCATTCTTTCGTCTTGGTTCGCCTGGCTCAAGCACGCTGTCATTTCTTGAGACAGCTCAAGCGTGGGTGGGTCTTTTGACGAGTGCTTCCTTAGGTTTGTTGAACCAACGAGTGTCTTGATCGGAATGGTGGATGATAGCTTAAGTCACATATAGCTTCAACCTCGTTTCGAACTTTGCGTTTCTGTTGTCTTGTATCACACTCAGATTGTTTCGTATTACATTTGCAGAATACCAAGTGATCGAGTACATTCTTCCACTTGGAACCACGGTACGTGCAGGTCTTCATAAGTGACTCGACGAAACCCCGTGGATAGATTCGGATGTCACCACGTTTATCCACACCATTGTAAGGACAAGGGAACCAAGTCTCAACAAAAACAGAGATGTCGAATGCCTTCTGGGCACGAAGACGAAGTGGAGAAACACGGCAGTTGATCGCTGCACCACGTACAACGTTTGTACCTGCATCGACATACAGCTCCCTTGGTACATTATGTGTTTCTCCATCTTGGCTGTGGGTTTCGCGTTGACCGGGGTTGATACCTCGCCATTCCCAGCGATACACACCAAGAACACTCTTGCTGTATCGGACACGACCGGATCACGCGCTGTAATGTTCGGTTTTCCTAGACGCTCAGATGCAATCACATGTCTAGTAGCAACGTTCCAGCCCTCGCATGTGCTTTCCAATATGCCTTCGAGGACAGAGATGAGAGCCAGAGTGTCTCTACTTGCATTATTCTCACATGGTGTCAGGAAGTCTGACGGTAATGTGACTTGGCGGCGAACTTCCACTGCAATCCTGCGGAACACCTCTGTGCCAAGCGGGATCATTGTCGCATTCGCAGTCATGTTCTCTGTGAATTCGGTATGACAAAATGGTTATCAGCACACTCTGCTATCGCAATCAACCACGTCTCAACAACCACCCATCAAAAAGTGGTTTGAATACCTTCGCGGGACTGTCTGTGAACTTTCGGAGAAATTCCCATCCCGTAATATATTCTCGCAGCTTTTTATCCAATCACATCGCTTTCGGAAATCGCCTAAAATGACCACAATTCGGCCATTATAATGGCATCCGAAAAATATCTGCCCGTAAAAAGAAGAAGGTGCAATAGGAAATGGGCCTTAAATGACCACTTTATCGTCATTTAGCCCTTAACTATGGCAATTGCACTATACAAAAAACAAGTCAAAACAGGGGCAACGAAAGGGTTAAGCGTTCTTCACGCAAATCAGGGAATTTTGGGGACCCCGCCGCGTTGGCTCGCGCGCGAGGTTCGAAGATGGAAAGATCGCGAGCGCAGGGGTTTACGTATACAGCACGCGACTGGACATTGATGGCGTGCAGTCTCCGCTAGCATTCTCGAACTTCACGATAAAGACGGGCGTAGCCTTCGACAGTGAACTCGTCGAGAAGGTAAGCAAGAAGTACCGACCGCCTACGGGGTTTTTGCTGCGGCTACCAAGGATGAGCGAGGTGTCCATCTGTGGAGTCTGACAGCCACCAAGCGTTTCCAGCGTCCACACCTACAGCAAGAGCATCATGAGAGATGCATGGCGGGTCAAGAGGTATGAGATTCGAAAGAGGTTGCAGCTCGAATCTATGCCATATTGTGATGGGGGTTTCGATGTGTGGTGGCGTCCGTGCCATCGACGACAGAAACCGATGGAGATGCGATCGCTGGGAGCGAACGCATCTTGTATCGGAGGCAAGCGCTGTGAACTAAGGATCCTAATAAGGACCAAGAGTAGCAAGGCTAGCATGGATGGAATACATAATCGATTTTGCATGGCATCTCACGCTACAAAGAATTCTTTGGCAAGTTGACAAGTAGCATTTTGGGAAATCCAAGACAAGGTTAGCACAGACGTCGGAAGGCAGGCCCGCCGTGAAGATGGTGGGGTTCGGCACCCAAGTGGAAGATGAAGATGTTGAGATGGCGATGCCGCAGGCAATTTACGAGTACGTCCATGCTCCCTGGTTGTCGGCGTGGAGTCATACAACATTAGTGCGATTCATGAAAGACCGTAAGCAGTACGAAGACAAGATCGCGGAACGATGCGCAGTGACTGGAGACTCACGTGAATGCGTCACCGTCACCGTCAAGGCTTCTATCGACCCTAGAGTACTCGAACACGTCAGTCACTACATCATTGGCAAGAAAATGTACCTGGTCACTTGGGAGGATCTCAAGCAAGAGATCCAGCGCACGATGGTCGAATGGTGAATGATCACGTTCCGGGCGCCGAAAAACTTTTTGCAAAGTGGTTACGGACGGACCTCCGTGAGAAGGACATTGAAGCAAGAGTATCCAAATACTACACCGGATGATTGAAGAGTAGGACTCGGCATGCTGCTTGGTCGGAGTGAGGTAGCCGATGAGCAAGGACAGCAACAGATGAAATTGCGTTGCAAGCTCTTGTGCTAGGGCATCCAGCCTGAGATTCTCAAGACTGACATCACCCGGCTGTTGGCGTTGACCCACCGAGAGGCAAGGGCGGACGCCCGTCTGCTGTATCGTCGTGTTGTTGAGCGTGCAGTTGATTAGCAACCATTCCACTTTTTGAATTCAGAGGTGCGCGTGGGAGACGGCAGTAAGAGTCGAGGGAAGAATACGAACTTTACGCAAACACCCTCTATGATGAAGTTATGTGCCGCCTCGAGTCGAAGGTTCGAGTCGCGCTGACTGTAACAGGGTATGCTGTTACACGAGAGTGATGTGTGTGGGACACATCACTCGGGTGCATCTGCACCGTGTGGTACACACGAGCTGTACGTGTGTGGTCCACGTAATTTAGGGTTGGGACTAAACCCTAACGGGTGACACGGAGTCCAATAACTCTGTTACATGTTAAGTAGGATAGTTAGAATTGTAGGGCTGGGATCCCGCAGGGGATCCCAGGGATAATCACCCGTAATACAGTCAGTCTGCATTTTGCAAGATAGAGATTAGTCTCTTTGCCATTTCTGGCTGTGGAATCGCTTCCTCCGTGCTTTCCGTCACGTGTCCCGTGACATCTGGTAGCTTGTAGTCAATCCAGCGCCATGTCCGCTTCGATTGACGCTGCGAATGCAGGGAGCCCTCTCGGGCTCAGACGAGAGGACCTCTCGTCTCTCAATGACGATGAGTGGAGCTTCATGCGGAAGCTCGAGGCCATCCTCGGCCGCGCGAGCTTGTATGAGCTTGTCGCGCAGGGCGAGGATGCGCTGAAGGAAAGGATCAAGTCCTTCCGGGAGTACGAGGACTCCCTTCTGCGTTTCATCCGATCGCAGATCCCGGATGCGGCTACGCCACCGGTGGTGGCTGTGCCAAGCCCTGTGTCGACGCCTCCGACACTGAAGGTGAAGGTGGCGTCGTACCAGGGACTAGAAAGTGAGAATCACTTTCTGGTTTCGCGAGTTGGAAATCGCGATGTCCGCTGCGCGGATTTATGATGAGCGACTGCGCGTCACCTATGCGATGTCGCACCTCCAGGGGCGTGCACGCTCCTGGGCTCTCACGTGGGACCAATGCCCCAGGTCATTTCTCCAGCTGGGAGGGCTTCAAGGCAGCCATGCTTGCTGCCTTCCAGCCGCCGAATGTCGCACATCGGCAGAGGACACAATTCCTCAGTGCGCAGCAAGGCAAGCGCGAGCTGTACGAGTTCGTACAGGAACTCCGTCAGCTGCGTGCCTGCATGGCCGCTGACCCGTTGCCCGAAGAGGTCATGGTGACCGTCTTCATGAACGGGCTCGCGATTGGGGAGGCGCGCCGCGCGGTCTTCCAGCGGAACCGCGGTCACTGGAAGAAGCGATGTACATCGCCCAGCGTGCCGACCATTACGATCGGCTCGCCCGCGGCCTCCCAGTGGGACGCCAAGCGGGCCCGCAAGAAGCGACCTCCGGCCCTGAGCCGATGGATCTGACGTTGTCAGAAGAGCATCTGAATGCTCTGGAAGCGCGCTGGGCTAACGCGCAATGCCACAACTGTGGCCTCTACGGACATATCCGTCGCTTCTGTCGCTCGCAACGCGGTGCGTCCCGTGGACGTGGCCGCGGGCGAGGCAGAGGGTCTGGCGCCCCGGCGAAGGCGGCTGCCAGTACGGGAAACGACGGAACCCAGTAGGCGCGGGGCGGCCTACTGGGGAACGATGAACACCGGCGCGCGGATGGCGAGTTGGCGCGAGCTGAGTGTTCAGCCCGCGAGGGAGCAGGGCTCCCTCTCACTCGAAGTCGAGTTTACTCGTCTTCGAGGGACAAGTTGAAGGATACAGGCGACCCTTCCGAGTCCTTGTGGACTCTGGAGCGTCGAAAAACTACGCTCGGGCTCAGAGCCTCCGCGAGGAGCCTGCGCAGCTGGAGCGGGTGACCAGCACTGAGGGTGGCTCAGTGTCGGTGAAGCTGGCGACCGGTGTGGTCGTCACGACACCAAGGATCGAGGTCGATCTCCGAGTGAAGTTCGCTGACTTCAACTCGGTCGAGCACTTTGTGCTGCTCGAGATGGACGGTCGATACGACCTCATCCTCGGGATGCCATGGCTCACGAAGCACGAGCCATGGATCGACTGGAAGACCAAGTCGATTGGGAGGACCTCCCGTGTTGGGCACGGGGCCTTGGAGGTCTTGGACCCCTCCTCCGTGTTTAATCACACGAGTGAGGCCTCCTCTCTCGACGAGGTCACTCTCGAGGTCGGCGTGTGTGCCGATGTGGAGTGGAGTCCACGTTCTGAGTCGGGGTCGACTCATGCGGGCTCTGCCCAGACTCCACTGCCAAAGCCGAGGCTTGTGGCCGCGCAGGACATGCGCCAAGATGTCGTCGTCGCACGCTTTCGTGCTGAGCGGGAACGCTCCGGGGCAAGGGACTGCCTCCGTGACGACGGGTGAGTCGCGCGATATCGCGCTGAGCAGGGCTACTGCTCCGGCGTCAGGTTGTGACGCCGTGATGGATGAAGAAGTGCACGAAGTCGTGCCGAGCGGGGGCTCCGCTCTGGCGTCAGGACCTGACGTCCCGAAGGAAGATGCGTCGCACCTGCCGGTGCTGAGCGGGAATGTCGCTCCGACCCCAGGCCCTGGGGCCGTGACGGGATGTACGTCGCGCCGCGAGGCGCTGAGTGGGGTGACCACTCCGGTGTCGAACCACACCGTGACGGGAGACAAGGACCGTCCTGCGCAGTTGTCGCTGTGCGGCACAGGGATTGGACTAATCCGTGCTGCCACCCCGTTGTCCACGCGCTGACAGGGGAGGAACTCCACCTGTCCGAACTGGATGTGGATCCAAGGCCATTCGATGGCAATCTCGGAGAGATGGAGGTACTCTCTCTCCCAAAGTTCGAGTGGGAGCTCAAGGCTGGCGTCTACTCAGAGATAGTCGTACTGTTACCTCTGAGGGTTGAGCTGGATCTCAACAGCTCGTCCGTGGTTGACAAGACGGTCGCGGAGGACTTCCGCTAGCGCTTCGAGTCGCGCAGGGGTGCCGAGATCATGAAGAACCCCAAGGATAGATACTATCAACTGCTGAAGCGCTTCTCGTCACGCTGCCTCAGCGCCAAGCCGCCCAATGGGCTGTCCCCGGACCGGGGCGTCCGACACCTTTTCGACCTGAAACCCGGCTCGGGCCAAACGGCAAGTGGTGAATTGTACAACAAGGTGAATGCAGCAACTGTGCCGGCACAAACGCCTATGCCGTGAAAGGATGTGATCCCTCCACCGCATGGCGGGCTCCAAAACGTTCAGTGTGTTGGATATGGTAGACGGATACTACCAGGCGCTGATGCGTCAGAAGGATATCCCTCTCACTGCTGTCAGCACGCCCAGCGGTATGCTCTGGGAGTGGCTTGGGATGCCACACGTGCTGTCGAACGCCCCGGTGACGTTTAATCGTCTCGTCTGAGCGCTGTTCCGACCTCTGCGCGATTTTGCGCAGACGTACTTTGACGATGTATTCGTCCACGAAGCCTGCGGCTGATCGTGATCTCCATGGTCTCCGCATCGAGCACCTCGAGAAGGTCCTCGAGTGCATGAGCGAGAATATGCTCTGGGAGTGGCTTGTGATGCCACAGGGGCTCTCGAATGCCCCGGCGACGTTTAATCGCCTCGTCGGAGCTCTGTTCCGACCTCTACGCGACTTCGCGCAGACGTACTTTGACGATATATTCGTCCACACGAAGCCTGCGGCTAATCGTGATCTCGATGATCTCCACATCGAGCATCTCGAGAAGGTTCTCGAGTGCATGAGCGAGAATTGGCTCTTTGCCAATCTCGAGAAATGCATCTTCGGCGCCGAAGAGGTCCCCGTGCTCGGGTGTTTTGTCGGCACGGAAGGAGTCCGTGCCGACCCCGCGAAGATCAAGGTGATCGCGGAGTGGCCGGTGCCACGATCGCAGAAGGACCTGCGCCGTTGGTTCGGGTTGGCCAACTACCTACACAGGTACACGACTAACTACGCCGAGATGGCACGGCCACTGTCGGACCTCCTCAAGAAGGACTCCGAGTGGGTGTGGACACCCGAATGCGAGCGTGCGTTCCGCACAATCGCACAGAGTCTTCAGGAGGCGCCCATCCTGGCGCTCCCGGATGACTCACGTCCGTTCAGCGTCGTTTGCGACGCTTCCGACTATGCCATCGGCTGTGCTCTTCTCCAAGAGGATGAGCAGGGACGCGAGCGCGTCATCTCGTTTCAGTCTCGGCAGCTGAAAGGAGCCGAGCGCAACTACCCTGTTCACGACAAGGAGTTGCTGGCGATGAAGTTCGCCTTGGTGAAGTTCCGCGTTCACCTGCTCGGGCCGAAGCCCTTTGTGGTCTACACCGACCATGCCTCGTTGAGGACTGCGACACAGTCGCCCCACTTGTCGCAACGGATGGCCCGTTGGTTGTCATTCTTCGCAGAATACAACTTCACGGTTGTCTACAAACCGGGCAAGCTGAACGTGCTTGCAGACGCTCTGTCGCGTCGACCCGATTATGAGCTTGCTCATATTTCGGTTGCGAGTTCGGATGTCTTCTCGCTCATCCGCCGCTTGTACGCGGAAGACAGGCAGTGCTCGACAATCTTGTCGCACCTGTCTGGCGATGCACCGCCAAAGGAGCTCTCACCGAAACTCCGCGCTCAGATACACAGGTATCATGAGCATGACGGCCTGCTGTACTACAGCGGTGTCGTCGACGAGGACTCTCGCGTTGTGGTGCCGCCCAACGAGGACCT
Source organism: Pythium insidiosum (assembly GCA_022836835.1). Classification (NCBI taxonomy): domain Eukaryota; phylum Oomycota; class Peronosporomycetes; order Pythiales; family Pythiaceae; genus Pythium; species Pythium insidiosum. The sequence continues at coordinate 338,292 of JAKVDI010000046.1, read as the reverse complement.
GAAGCACAAAATCGTGTTCGAGATACACGATACGCCCGTTGCCGGGCATCTGGGTCGTGACAAGACGTTCGCCCAGCTTGCCCAGAGGTTCTGGTGGCCCAAGATGTACAACTGGGTATGCACATACGTTCGCACGTGCGAAGTGTGCCAGCGGGTGAAAGCAAGCCCGCACACCCACGCTCCCTTACAGAGCCTGCCGGTGCCAACCGACTGCTGGCGGTCCGTCAGCATGGACTTTGTGTTCGGGCTTCCCCGCGACCCCCACGGCAACACCGGGGTCTTGGTCTTCGTAGACCGACTGAGCAAGATGGTGCATCTTGCTGCAGTGCCCGACACTGTCGACGCCGAACGAACAGCGTCGCTGTTCATCGACAATGTCTTTCGACATCACGGCATGCCTGCCTCGATCGTATCCGATCGCGACCCGCGCTTCACCAGCGAGTTTTGGACGGCTCTCTTCCGTCTGCTGGGTACCCAGCTCGACATGAGCACAGCAGCTCATCCCGAGACGGACGGGCAGACCGAGCGCGTCAACCGGACGCTGGAGGACATCCTCCGTGGGCTTTGTGCGACTACGCCCACTGCATGGAGTACCATGCTGCCGCTCGCAGAGTTCGCAATGAACAACTCGGTTCACGCGAGCACCGGGTTCACACCCTTCTACCTCAACGGTCTGCGGCATCCCGCACTGCCCCTCTGTCTCATGGGCGACACCAAGTCTGGTGGGGGAGGAGAGCGCCTCCTGGCGAACCAACTTGACGCCGTCACAACAAAACCTTCGGTTCGTCGCAGCGTCAGCGCGTTTCTTTCGAGTCGCGTCGCCCTCGTCAGGGCAGTGCAGGACAACATGGCGACTGCACAAGATCTGCAAAAGTCAAACGCAGACAAGCATGGACGGTAAAACGTTCATGTATTTCACGAAGGTGATTACATGCTACTCAGCACTAAACACTTGGCGGACGACGCCGTGAGCAGCTTGAGCAGCTCGAAGCTCCTGCCGAGGTTCATCGGCCCCTTCAAGGTCTTAAAGAAACGCGGCTCCGCGTACACGCTCGATCTGCTGAGCTGGCTGCGAACGCACCCGACGTTTTACGTCGGGCTGGTCAAGCCATATCGGCCTCCTCGAACCGAGGATGAGTCGGCGAGCGAGAGCGAGCACGTGCGTCGTCTTGATCGCGAGGCGTCGGATACGTCTTGGTGTCGGGCTGGCACTCATTGTGCGAAACCGAATATGATCGATAGCGGGGAATCCTACAGTGAGGTTAGCTCGCGTTCCGGAAGGGCGATGCTCTCGCCAGCACGATTCGTGCACAAGAGGGCTGATGCCTCGTGATCCCTTCGAGGGAAATTCTCTTCTGTCGCGAGAGAAACCTCGAGAAAGGTCGACCACTTCCACGGTTGGGTTGCCCCAACAGGAGACAATCCCGCATGGGATCCCAGGGATAATCACCCGTAATACAGGCAGTCTGCATTTGCAAGATAGAGGTTAGACTCTTCGCCTTTTCTGGCTGTGGGATTGCTTCCTCCGTGCTCTCAGCACGTGCCTAGTGACACTGGGTGACTCACGTGGTACCAAGTACAACCCGTTCATTGTCTTCAAGAGAAAGGATCCCACGTCATCGCCCGTTCGTGCTGAGAACGACTCGCGTCACTGAAAGGCAAGCACAAAGATCCGATTCACGGTAATGCCACAGCGTGGTGAAACTTAAAGGGTTAAAGTTGTCTGAGACTTTCATTGAGTTCCACTTTGCCAACCGCGCTGACATCGACCACAAACTTCTTCTATTGTGGGACAACTTCTCTGGGCATTGAACGGAAGAGGCGAAGGATGCTGCAGCACGTTGGAATGTCGAACTCGTGTAAGTACCGCCGAAGTATACCAACGTCTGCCAACCAGCCGACATATTGTGGAATAAGCCCTTTAAACATGCACTACGAGGTGCCTGGTTGGCGTCCCTCCGCCAACAACTACGCGACCACCAGCCTAGCAAACCGTTCCAGGTGAAGCCGCCATTACGTACTGAGCTTGTAGAATGGATTGCATCAGCATGGAAAGGACTCAAGCCAGCAGCCATCATCAGTGGCTTTGTGCGTGCCGGTCTTGACGTTGACGTCAACGCTGTCGAGGATTCGTCAAGCGTGAACTTGACGACGGTTGACATAACTATTCGTTACCAGAGGCGTTTTGAACCTCGTGTTTGTGACAGATGGTTGGGGGTCTCTCAACAAGATCTATCCATTACATCGATGCTCAACATTTTCGACTTCGTCGATCCTGGCGCATCCATTATCGCTGGCTGCAATCAAAGGATACGTGTACGACTACATCGCGAGAGTCAAGCATCCGCGTGAATTCTACACAATTTTGTCGGTTTGGGTGAGTTACTGGATTTGACCGACCTTTGTGTCAGCACAAGGAACGCAAAGATATCCCTCTCTACCGAGATATCTCGAGCATCCCAGTATGAAAAGTTTGATAGATGAGATGAATCATAATCTGAATAGATGTGTTATTCGTCTTATAAGGAATTTTCCTTTCTCAATTAGTTCATGCGCTACATCGAGGTGTGTTTTGTTTGTTTCAGGACTCTTCAAGGCACACGGAAGTATGCAGCTTCTTCATCAAACAGGTTTGGCATGGTTCTGACTGTTGGACTAGTTCGATGATTCATTAAGTCACTCCGACTTTCTGACGCAGTTCTTTGTGAAGATGTGTCACGGGACACGTGACGGAAAACCGCCTGGCGAAACGTTGGACTAGTCGCATGAGCGACGCGTAGGCCTTTTCAGTGTCTGTATGCGACTGCAGATACGCTTCGAACCAGTCGCGTTTATGGGCTTTCATCCAAGTGATGAGCCCAGGACCTGAGACGATCTCGTCGTTTCGACGGGTCCTCCATGTGGAGGAGGAGCTCGTGCGAGAAAGGGATCATCTCCTTTCGCCCTTGCCCACCCATCGTCTTCCTTCAGTGTCTGTATGCAACTGCAGATACGCTTCGAACCAGTCGCGTTTATGGGCTTTCATCCAAGTGATGAGCCCAGGACCTGAGACGATCTCGTCGTTTCGACGGGTCCTCCATGTGGAGGAGGAGCTCGTGCGAGAAAGGGATCATCTCCTTTCGCCCTTGCCCACCCATCGTCTTCCTCGTTTCAGACCCAGCGAACGCCATGATGGACGCTCGTGTGGCGAAGCGCTCGCAGAACTCTGAGTGATGTGCGCCAAGTTCAGTCGTGACGACGCCGTGTCACTGTCAGCCGATCATTCTTCAATGGTACCCTGAAGTACCGTACCCTCAAGACCTTTAGAGTCGAGAGCACCTACTGATGAGGGGTATTCTCAAGGTCCTCAGGGTCGGTGCCTTCAGAGGACATCGTGATGTTACCCGAAGGTGGTACACAGTGGCACACACTTGCGGTACTTCAAGGTACATCGACATTCCGACAACACGACGATCCACGGGGAGATATCGAAGACGACCCATCGTGGAGCGGGATGTCACGCCACCCGCCGTCAAACGTCGCGCCTCTGTGAAGAGTCACATTCAAGTCTGAGGTTCAAGGAGTTCAAGGACCGCATATGCTGAGAAGCTAAGTCAAGGAACTGAAGACAAGGGGAATGTAAGTATGAAGTCTTCTAAAGAGACGCCCCATGGTCTCTCTGGAGACCCTCTTTGTATGTTGTGTGGAGTAGCTAGGTGGTAGCACTCTAAGTTTAATGACAATCGTTTTCGCCACCAAGTGCACAAGTCCATCCAGCCGAAGCTACTGCATCAGCCCTGTTCTTCTCCCAGCCGCCGACGTACCGAGGTCGGCCAGCTGTAGAGTCTGAGTTACGTCAGCAAGGTCGAAGTCGGAAGGGCGGGCACGCTGAGGTGTTGACGTGAAGTCCATCAACCCCCCATCCTTACTTGGAATCTGGTCAGGCCAGAGACTTGGTACTCCTTCGAATCCCGTCTGGGTGCTGAGGGAACGCACTCCTGACGGTCGGCTGGCACGGTGTTTTATATTACGAGCGGGACCGAGGGTCTCCGAAGAGAACAGGACGTAGTGTCCCTGAAGACGGGCCGAGTGTCCCTGAGAAGAGCGTCCATTGAGGACAACAACTCTAAGGCGCTAAGGGTCTGTAGCAGACTCTAAGTGCAGACCCCCTTGAGAGGTCCAGCACCGACAAGGGATTGACGTCCATTGCGTTTAAGTGCGTCTATCTGTTCAAGCCCGACGACTCTGAGGAGGGAAGTCGGCCCGACTGCAAGCGTGAGCATGGGTACTCCGTGGATCCAAACAACTGTTTAAGGATCACAACGTGAGCGACTGGTTACGCCCCAGTCGCTTCGTCACACTCGCCGAGACTGCCAAGAAGAGAGGGTATGCAAGGGCACTCCCTCCTGACGGGCAATGTTCCGTACTGTTGATGGGTCAGCATCATCGTCAAAGAGAGAGAGCACACGCCGTCTCTCTCTTAGCGAATAGGTTGCCTGTCGTTGCTTGTTCGGTTGGGTCTCCTGCATCACTGATGTATGTCATTCTGTTTAACGTGGCATACTTGCCTATATTTGATTGGACAAAATACTTGTATGGTGGTCATTGGGGTGTGGGGGATTTTGTGTCGTGGCGCTTTCTCCGTCGTTCGCTGTTACAGCATCACCACCGGTCACGCCAAAACACTCCGGTAAACGGTTTACCGGAAAAATATTTTGACCGCTGCAATATTTCTTCCTCACCGGGGACACGGTATACGGCAAAACAACGAATTTGGTCCGGCAAAACTCCAAAATCGCGGCAAAATCGACCGTTTTGCCGTCGCTCCAACACGAGTCCGGTAAAGAAAATTATCAGATTTAATCAGATATGGATCAGGTTTGGATCAGTCCGGCGAGGGTTTTTTGCCGCATCCTCCGAAAGGAAACATCACAAAGAAGCTGCGAAGGAAACGTCGCCGGCGGTGACGAGCTCGAAGGACGCCAATTGTTTCGACTGTATGCGAGGGCTTGGACGCAAGGCTATTGCCCCACCGCTCTCCTGCATAATCGCTCGGCTCTCATCTGCGCTGCCGCTCGTGCTACCAGCGGCACTGGACATGGATAGCCGGCCTGAATCGTGACTGCGAGCACAGTGTGAGGGATCACAAGGACATCATGAACAAACATACGGCGGTTGCATACCGCGTCAGACGGTCACACCTGCTTCAACCGCCGTTGCCGAAGCCTTCCGTCGCTTGCTATTCTTGCTTCTTGTATGTCGTGATGCTCTAATTGCGTGCGGCGGTTGATGCGCATCACACAGCCACTGTTTTCGGAAAGATTTCATGATGTAAATTACGAGGGGGAGGGGTAGGTTTTCACGTGAGTTTTTCTTACTTCGGTCATGGATGAAGCTCTCTCGTTGACGCTCTGTCGTTGGCGCCCTCTTCGCATCGCTCTCCCCGCATCGCTCCATCCACATCGCTCTCTCGTCGGCGCTTTCTCGTCGCGGCTCTCTCTCATCTCGCGCCAGTATGTTACATTGAGGCAGACCTACATGTGAGTGATGGGATCACATATCGAGCGCGACGTTCGATGGACCATCACGCGACTCCGACAACAAACAACGCGCGGCAGCAACGAACACACAATACACTCCAAGTCTGAAGCGTGTCGCTCAGAGGCGACAACCCTAGTCGTTAGCACATCAGCTAGCCATCACCAAGACTAGAAAATGCAAATATATATGTATATATGTATATGACTCGTGCGTCGACGGCGAGTATCCCTGCGCCTGTCATGAAATGCGCCAACGTCATCACGATGCACGTTCCGTCGGGTTTCCCACGTAGGAGCCCACTCAACGAGAAATTTCAGCTCACCGTCGACAATTCTCTCGTCGATGACACCTTGATGAGTATAGATCTCCTTGCACGCAACCCGATGCATTTGTCGCACTGGTGGTATCCGTCACCGGTGACGAAGGCGATGTCACTTGGTCAACCCCTTCAACGGTCGATCCCCCGGAAGCAGTGATGTGTCCGCGCGAGATAAGAAACGCGCGCATCCTTGTCGCCTTGATTCGACGACAAGACACCGCGAGGACATAGTGACGTGCCACTGTTGCCAGACGTACTGGATCATGGATAACGCTCCGAAGCGTCGTCCACAGCAGACGTGCCGCTTGAGAGTCGACGGGTCCATTTGAGTGCAACTGTCGAACCTCAGACAGGTACATGACAGGCCCATGAAAGCCCTCTCTTGACGAGCGAATAGACTCGCAGCGGGGCGCACCGCTTGATTCTAGTGAAGGCGCCATGCTGTAAGACAATTAAAATATGACTGTTGAGATCACACATACCTCGGACCTTAGGTTATAACTGCTACTGAAGCGCGCGTGTGGAGGGCGGCCTCAAATGGATGACGGAGGTAGCCGATGCCCGGATACCCTTTTCTGGTACGGATTGTGAAAGCGTAAAATGATGAGAAAGTGGTCATTATACTACCTCTCGGCAACGAAAGGGTTAAAACATGAAAAATTTACTGGTCTGCAAAGCAAAATGTGCATGTTCGTCACTTTTCGACCGTGGTTTATGAGGTCGCGGTCCGCAACGCGTCAGACAGGGTTGGTATTATCCATTTAGCCATTTAGCCACTTCTGTGGCTGACCCTCTTCTGCTGTGGTCCTCTCGCCACGGTTCATGATTGTGGTCTAGTGGCTGAATTGGCTACATTGTAATTACCAGCTTGAACCACAGGTCAGAGTCAGAGGTCTGAGTCAGTTCAAAGGTATGCTGATCAACAAGGCTACCGCACAATTCACATGTGCAAGTAGTAAGTTTCCAACTGAATGCAGCGCGTAGGCCGCCCAACGCATTCACTTGAAACGCATTTGATCCCAAGGAATGAAGCACACGAGCAACCAGCAGCAGCATGCGATTCCAGTCCGAGTAGACGAGCGAACGTAAACAAGCGGGGGCGAGTGGTGTCACTATTGCTGGGACGCGTATCTTGTTGATACAGGTATCGAGAAGACGAAGCCAAAGGCTATGACCGCACGAGCGGAGAACTACTATCGCCACTTCAAAGTTTGTAAGCATGCACCATGGGTTAACATAGCAACAAAGCCAGAGGTCCATACGCCAGCTACGCCAAGTCCGAGAGCGCCAGACGTCGCGAGCTGGTCAACAGAGCAAGTTGCGACCTGGGAAGGGCTTCTTGTCGCGGTGTAGCATTGACATGGTTTGAGTGATGCATCGTTAGAAAAGCGAGTGTAACCAAGAAGCCTGTGGTCCAGACAAAAATCATGTAGGCGGACGAGCGTCCTTCAATTGCAACGCCACAACGCCACACCACCTCGAGCGAAAACACAGGTCGGTAATGGTTTCGCGATTACCAAGTTATCATGGTAGTTCTGCCAGCGAGGTGTCCGCGAGGTCGTTTTCCGGATTGGACGCAGTCTACCATAGTGAAGAGTCGCTCACGCCGCGGCTGCGTCTCTGCTTCGACAATGACGACAGGTACAGCGTGGAAGTGAACGCTGTCGACCGTTCAAGCATCCCGCCTGAGTTCGACAAGCTAAAATCATGGGAGGAGGTCTTGAATCACGCTTTCACAGACAAGATGGAGGCGGAGCACGAGCCCGAGGTCGCCAACATGAATTGTTCTGTGATGAAGTATCTCGAGACGCGTTGTTGGAAGCTGGAATTCCCGATCGACCTTCAGTGCATTTGTCGGAAATCACTCTCTCTCTCTTTCTCTCGCCTCCTGCCGAAGGCAACATTGTGGTACCATAACCGGTATTATCCCAGTCGTGGTTCAGATGAGCTACATCCCGTCGATAACTGGATCGTGTTGAAGCTGGACTGGTTTTGTACACAATTCGTGGCGTAAATTCGGCCATGATGGCCTTGGTGAGGTCATCATCGTCTGTCGGTTCTGTGTAGACCCAAGCAAGCTTGGGCACGTCTCACTGTTGTATCTCAAAGGCGACAAGGCCTAATAGGTGACGTCCCTCTAGGACGAAACAATGATCTCCCCAGAGTAGTGGCATACAAGGCTCCCCATCGACAATTCTCAAACCAAATCTCGTGCAAAGTCAATCCAGCCAGTAAGCACGCAAGCAGAATACCATACCGCGACGGACGCAGCGCAGCATTGAGGGCCCGACGGCAGCGAGCAAGTCATTCAAGCGCATGCCTTACGCCTATGACGAAACGCAGCGCGCTTTTCGCGCGCACAGAGATGGCTGGTCATTAGCTGATATCGGCACCCAGATTCTTGGAGGGAAACCAGCGTATTTTCGAATGGCGAAAAAAGTCCGACTTGATGGAAACGATGGCAAGCAATGTTCGCACACAAAACTTTAAGCGCAACCGCGAGCGGGCGGTTGGGTTGGCTCTATCACGAAGTGTGGAAACGGCAATTGTCGAATGGATCAACTCGCTTCGCGCAGACGGAATCCTGTTTTATCAACTCAGTTCTGCTGCGGGCAAGCGCCGCCGATCGCGAGTGATCGAGGACGAGGAAGATGATGGCGACGAGACGGAGTTGGACGAGCGAGCGGCAAGTCGTGCTACAACCAGCAATAAGCGCCCACGGTACCAGTCCTCTTCGTCATCCGCAGCTGCCGCGCCGTCATCGTCCGCTGCCGCCTCCACGCCATTGTCTGCTGCTGGTACCTCCACTGCTTGGACGCCGACAGCCCGCAAGAGGCTTAAGCAGCGTAACCTCCCCAAAGACTTCCACGCAGTCAAGCGTGTTGTCAACTTCCGACGCACGGGTACAGCTGTGGTGAAGTGACCCCGACTAGAAGGCGCCTGTCCCGAATCAAGCGCCGGATCGGCACGGGAGAAGGAGGGTGTGTCTCTGTCAATGGGACACCTGGGGTTAGATATGAAGAGTCCCATTGGGGATACTCCTTAAGTTGTCTAGGGGTCTGGCTCGCTCAAGAGGCTGGTTGACATCGGAGGGTGATCTTTTGGATATTGTAGGTTAAAGGCATATTCAATAGGACTCTCTGATTTGCCCTCCACCTCGCAGGTGCCTGAGGAAGAGAGCACCAACTCCCCCCGTCGCGCAGCGTGCGCGCGACGTTAACCGGCTACCAGGACCTGCACGCGCTGGCTTAGCCGCGTGGTGCTGTCCTGAGGACAAGGAAAGGGCGTCACCGTCGGAAGTTACAAGGCATACGAGCGTCTGCGGTAGGGCGATCCCTCCGCGCCTCGTGGAACCCGTCCCCGTTGAGACGGCAAGCCACAGAGACAGGCTGCTAGTCTCTCAAGAAGGACACCTCCCGAGAGGATCGTCCCGCCGACCGCAAGGCGACGCGCTGTCGCCGACGGCACGTGCACCCACCTGCGTGACTGGTTACGCCACAGTCGCTGCTGGTGCGGCGCTCCCTTTTCGGCCGTCGAGCGGGCGTCGAACCAGCCCGCTGACAAGTCGCCTTGGCCGTGGCAGCCTCACAACCTGCCCCCCCCCCCCCCCCCCCCCCCCCCCCCCCCCCCCCCCCCCTCCCCCCCCCCCCCCCCCCCCCCCCACAACCCCCGGTGTCTAGTCAGAAGCAGCCTCCGGGCGCCTCAGCGACTATCAAGGCGCCTGGTCCGCGGCAGTTAGCGCGGATCCAAGAATCTCAAGGCTCTGTGTGTGACCGGCTCGTGGTGCTAGAGGTGTCGCTGACCTCCTGTACCCAGCCCGCATCACCACACAGCCATCACCGCGTATGAAGTCGAGTGGGAGAACCCCGGACCAGGCGAGTCACGGACACGATGGGTGCCCGCGGTTGACCTTGCTGACACGAGTGGTTTTGCCGGCGACATCGCGCTCATTGAAGAGTGGTACAGAGCTGGTGGCACGGCGGCGTATTCCACCCTCGCCGAGTTCATCAGGTCACCGGTTGGACGACGTGCACAGAAGGCGACTGAGACTGGACATGGTGCTGGTGACAGCACCATGTCTGTCGTCGATAAGAACCTTTTCTCCGGCAATGGTCGAGGTATTCCCGCGCTCGCCCGACTTGATCTCTCTGATGGCATTTATCTCGTCGGTGGATGGTCCTACGATCATGTCGGCCACTGTTTTGTTCTGGAGGTGAGATGCGGTGGCCATGGTGTGACGGTGCATCAGCGCGACAACATTGGTGGCGTCGAGTTGCTGAAACACTGGCTCAGATCGATTACATTTATTCGACGTGTTCTTCCAGCTACTCAGTGAGATTTTGGTTGTGGTAAGATGAATTAAAAATGAGTTTTTGTTTCTCTGCATCCGCGTCAACTTTCTCACTAAACTGTGATGAACTGGGACTTCACAACTGGATGAGCGAGTCAGTGTAAGTGACACTCACACGGATAGTTTTCTCAAGCGACCAGAACTTGCAGAAACTCTTGTCACAGCGCATGCTGTGTCGCACGCAGAATTGACGTGAAAGAGCGATTACTCGAAGACTCGGCAACCAGCATAACTCCTCAAGAGCGAAGTTCGCGAGTGACGTAAGCAGCGCGTTATGGAAGAACAGGTGAGTGGTTCAGAGGTCGGGCAACGCGCTGATGTCAGTCTCACCGATGTCAGCATCAATTATCTTTACCTTCAACAATCGAGGTTCTTGTTCAGCATTCCTGGCAATGATGTCTCTTGTAATTCTCGTCAGCTCAGGCTTCATCTCGACAGCGATACAAGTGCCGAAGTTGCTCTGAAGAGCGACTTGAATGACGACGTTTCCGATCCCGGCGCCGACATCCAAGAAAACATCATTCTGATTCGCAAAGTTTATCGCTTCAAGGAGATTTGTCACACCGAATGGTGTCAATTCACCAGGATTATACTCGGTTTTACCACGTGGTTGGCGAACGTCTGACCGAGATACCGACTGCAACAACTCGGTGACCATCTCAACCGCAATCGCGTCAGAATACGGCGTTAACTCAACTTCATTACCCGACAAACATGAGTTGAACTCCTCCAAAAGTGTTCGTCTCTCACTGCGCTTGCGGTTTTGAAGTTTTCTTACTCGCGTTTTGTTCTCCGTAGCAATATTCTCTTCCATTGGCGTGAGCGATAGGGTTTCAGCATGAGCATGCCTTGCGATAATCCCAATTCGATAGATCCATCCATGGTTTCATAGGTCTTGTGTTGTCGAGGCTTGTGCTTTACAAGGGAATTGTGATAGAGCGAGTAGCAAACAGGGACAGGTGTTGAATGAGAAATGTCGTTGGGAGTTGGCCGGCCAACTCCCCCCCGGGTCCCAGACCAAGGGGGCTAACTCGCCGGATCCTAGCACTAGGAGCTAGCTGAATGAGCTGGCCAACCGGTTCAATATCGGTTCTTAGAGGTCCACGCGTCAGCGTGCTAGCGAGACGCAATGAGTAGCATCAGGTTTAACAGGGAGCGCCCCAGCGGGCCAACCTGACAAAGAGACTCTCGTTTTTCCCTCGTACCCCTCAAGTCTCCCCCTCAGAGCGCAGCCGCCGCTAACTCAACGGAGTTGGCACGCGCGCTACAAGTAAGTCTGTGCGTGTGCTTGCGTGTGTTGGAGCAGTCAGTGCGTGTGTGTACCTGTGTGGGCGCTTGCGTGTGTGCGTGTGAGAGCGTGAGGACATAGTTCCTGGCATTCTTGCCGTTTGCTGAGGATCCTGGCTAGGCCGAGGGTCTGAGGCACTCTATCTGAGTGTGTATTCTGTATTCACTGCGTACTCTAGCTAGGAGAGCTAGTAGTATCGGTAATACACTTCATATTGAAGCCCGCGAGTATCCTAGGAGAGGATAGCTCGCACCCCTCTTGGCTGGCTGATCGAGACCAACTCCGTCACAGCCCCACTGTATTCACCTTCACTGTACGGCCATACTTCGGTTGGGTAGTGCCTGACGGAGTGAGCGGACTCGGGAAACTCCTTAGCAAGGATCCCATTGAAAGAGCCGACCTCGACAAAGGGTACACAACGTGAGGTATCGACCAGCGTGGAGCTAGATCACTAGCTCTACGCGCGTCGTACTTATATTCTTTTAAGTGCTTGGCTAGCGCAGCGCTACCCCTTCGCTGCTGCTGGTCGTTCAGACGCCTGTCCGCTAGCTGCCAGCTAGCGAACGTACACCACTCTATCACAACTGGTGCGTATGCCAGGATCCTCTAAGGGTCACGTGACTGAGTCTGCTCCGAACGCGCAACGCACTAACGAGACTAGAGTCATGGACTCGGAAGTGAAGGACAGGGCCGCGCTCGCCAGCGCTGGCCCGTCAGCTCGCTCGCCGGATATGCCGACGGGAGCGAGCAAACCAAGGCATCTCGTCGAGAGACTGACTATCCTCGACGAAGAAGAGAAAAGTCACAGCACAACCGACACGGCGAAGCCCAACGAAGAAGACTTCCATTCGGCACAATCAGTCTCTAGCAAGACTAGCGAAGAGGCTGAGAGCAAAAGGCCGGCCCGAGGTCGAAGCCGCAAGAAAAAGTCAAGATCGCCGAGTCGTGAGGCCAGGTCGCCAAGTCGACCGGCAGCAAGCGTCGCTGAAGAAGCTGACAAGCCATCGCGTCGTGACATCAAGGCTGGCAAGCGGGCCACGAAGTCGACCAAGAAGTGTCGAAGCCGGGAGGGCCGAGCGCGAGTCCGTCCGCTGGCGCAAGCATTGCCGTTCAGCCGATGACACTTGGACCCGCTGGCTTACCCGCTACTGCGCTTCCTGATGCTGTCGATCAGTATCTGGCACAGGAGTGCGTTGACAAGTGGTTGCACACGCCTTGCGCGCCTGCTCGAGTGTTCCCTCCGCCGAACTCGATGCCACTGAGAACTCGCGTGCCAGCACACCTTGAACATCAGGCAGCTGAAGTGCTGACGAAGTTCGCGGCAGCCGACTCCTGGCTGCAGGCGTTTGGAGTGTCGTCGCACAGCTTGCCGGTCGAGCCGCCTCGCTTGCGCTTGTTCAAGATGAAGCTAGCTGGCTTCACGCACCTGCAGCGGGTCGCCGTCATGCAGTCGGCGCTCCAAGAAGCTGGCTTTGCCTTCATCAACTGGGTCCCAAGTCTTGCGCAGCTTGCTCTGCCACCGCACATGGCGAAGGTGACGGCTAAGGAAGTCGAAGACGACACCGACATTGCTATGTATCTGCTGGCTTCGCTTGTCGATGGGTGGGTGACCTACCGGGCCACACTGCACGGCGCGCAGCCTGTAGGTGTGCATGACATGCGGTCGCCACCATCTTGGCCAAGCTCGTCAGCCGGCCTTAGCGCACTCGTTCCCAGCTCGCCGCCTAGCGCCGAATCCCCGGTCGACCAAGCAAACGTGCGACGCGTGCCAGTCCTCGAGCAGGATGGCTTCTTCAGGCGTCCTGGACTCGGGGGGATCATCACGAGCCAACCCACGCCAGCCAGCGAGATCGATGGCTCAAGTGTGGCGATAGGAGCACGTTTCGTGCATGCCGACCCGACGAGTCAGTACCAGCCCAGCAACGTCGCCCCGCAACCGTATGCCTTCCAACAGCCAGCGGTGCCGTTGAGCTACCAGCACGCCGACGTTCATCGTCCGCGAGACGCGTACGTGCACGTGCAACCCGCTCCGGCACCTCAGTGCGACGACATCTCGATGCACGAGGCTAGCTGGCCAGGCGAGCAAGCTCCGGTGACCACCGTTGAGCCAGCTCGCGGAGTCGATGCGACTTGCTTTGCTGTCCCGCACGCTACAAGGCAAGAACAAGCTCCAGCTTTCGTACCAGCGAACCGACCGTTCATTCCCCAGCGTTACCTCGACTTGTTCGACGGTACTGACCGGCTGTCTGACCGGCGAGCTTGGTGGAAGGAGTACCAGTACATGGCAACCTTCGGGATGTGGTCGGAGAGCGAGCGTTGCAAGAACTTGGAGTTGTATCTTCGTGGCGCAGCCGAAGCCTGGTACCAGCAGCTTGGGTCAGCGCGCCGGCGCTGGTCGTCACTGGCAGCAGCATTCACGCAAGAGTTCTGCGTGTCGCGCCATTCCGAAGCCGAACGCTACTTCACGATGAAGCAGCAGAAGGGCGAGACCCCGCGTGAGCATCTCTGGCGACTCAATGCCGCCGCTCGCAAGGCACGCATCCCGTTGTCGACGCCGGAAGACATTCGTCACCACGTCAGCCGCTTCATCAAGTCGCTGACAGACTCCGAGATCCGAGTCGCGCTTGTTGGCCGGATGTTCAGCTCGCTCGATGAGCTAGAGCGCGGACTCCGAGCTTACGAAGAGCATGCCGTCGGAGTCAGCGATGAGCGTCGCTCGTCTTATCGCGAGCGCTCGTCGTCGTCATCGCGGTCGGAGCGAGACCGCTCGGTGTCGCGCGGGCCGGCGCACACCTACTGGGCCTATGAAGACGACGCGAGTTCGACGGACGAAGGTGAACAGAAGCCGCAGAAGACCGTGCGTTTCGACTTGGATGAAGAGTCGGAAGAGGCCGGCGAGCTGTGTACCAGGCAGTCTCGGTGAGCGTCGATTCGGGAGTCCGCTCGCCAGCGAGTCCGAAGCCAGCTCCTCGCGCGCTAACCCGATCACGTCTGCGCAAGGACGCTAGCCCGCGCCGCGAGTCGAACTGCTTTGGGTGCGGTGGCGCTGGCCACTGGTTCGCTGAGTGCCCGTCGCGAGTGACGTGCAGCCTGTGCAAGTCTCCCGGTCACTCAGCTGACGCCTGCCGCAAGAAATGCCCAGCCTGCGGGAGTGCCCACGGCCTGGATGGCGAATGCGAGGTCGCGAAGGCACTCGAAGGCTTGAAGGCTTGGTACAAGGCCGAAGGTCACGCTAGCAACACGCCGTTGCCAGCGACCGTCCTCCAGTTTTTAAACTAGGAGGCTCGCCAGGAGTTGGAACCCTGGTACGCGACGAGCAACAAGTTCCCGCAATGCATGTATTTGCATATGTTGGTCAAGCTTCGCTAACCAACAACAATGAGAAGTCAGTTTGTCATACTCAGGATGAAGCGCGTTCATTCATGGCAGCTGACGACTCACCTACAGAGCCAGAGACTGGCGAGCGGCGTTCCGCCTGGAGCCGGGCGAGCGTCGCGGGTGGTGGTCTTACCATCCAGCAGGCCAAGCTGGCATTGCGCTGGTGCACGGCGCCGTGTGCAATCGTCGGACACTGATCTTGCTGGATTCCGGCTCAACAACGAGCATGATCAGTCTCGACCTCGCTCGCCAACTAGGCTTGAAGCTGAGTTCAACGAGCGCCTGCGTATCAAGGGCATGGAACATACGTATGTCAGCGCGAAAACGACAGTCAAGATCACTCTGGGTGCCAGCGTCGTGTATTACCTAGAGATCTGGTGTGGTAACATCGGCGAAGGAGTTCAATGCCTGCTAGGCATGGACTTCATGATTGCCGCTGGCGTCCGCATCGGAGCCTACGAAGGCGCTGTGCGTCTGCCCGACGAGGAACGGATCCCACTAGTCAGCAGCGGTAGTCGGCCACGCTTGCCAACGCGCATTGAAGTTAGTTCTCCAACCGATCTGACGATATTGCCTGGTGAGTCAGCGCACGTACCGATCATCTACGGTCGACACCTTGCCGACAAGCTGGTGATCTGGGCCTGCCGTGGTCCCAACTGGGTGACCACGATCGTGCACGACTCGGCAAATAAGCCGAAGTCAGTGAAGGTGACCAACATATCAGCGCGATTGCTCTGCGTGGCGTCCAGGACGCCAGTCGCTCACCTGGTAGAAGCCGGACACTTGCCACTGGGAGCTGGCGGGCCGGTGCGCGTCGACTCGCCCAAGTACGAAGAATGGCAGTTGCTGGCGCACGAAGGCAGTCACTCGCCACAGTTCCTGTGAGCCGCTCGTCGGGATGCAGAGGCGTCAGCCAGTCGACTGCCACCTGCAGTGCATCGTCCCACCTACCCGACGCCAACCCGAGTGCGACCGCGGCCAGTCAGTCAGGTCGTAGGCACGAGCTTCGTCGCCCGAGCGGAGCCAAGCACCTGCGATAGCAAGCAAGCTAGCACGGGCGCCGGGGAGACACCAGCGGCAGCAAAGCTCGTGATCGGCGCCAAGTTTCTGACTGCAGATGATCAGCACCAGTTGGCTGACGCAGTTGGCCGGTTGGCGAGAGCGTACAAGGCAGTCATTGCGGCCGATGACTTGGCTGGCGAAGAACGAGAAGCAGTCTCGTATTACCACGAAGGTACCGATCATCTGCTGCTACACAAGCTGCGCAGTCAGCTCGCGGTGCTCCCGGACCTAGTCGCGAACGACGAACCCGCGGATATCAGCAAGGCGGACGTCGGCGAGCTAGATGAGAACTCACCTGAGGAGATCGAGCAAGTTCGCCAGATCCTGAAGAAACACCAAGCTGGTTTCTTGGGCTCTGGTAACGCCGTGCCGCCTCCGGCAAGGGGCGTAGTCTGTGATATTGAAGTGCCGGCAGGAACCAAGCCGATCTCCCAGCGCGCTCGTCGTATCCCAGTCCACTTGCTGGAGAAAGTCTACGAGCTCATCAAGAAGTTGTTAGAGGCTGGCATCATCGAGTACTCTGACTCCGAGTGGGCCAGCCCAGTGGTGATCGTGATGAAGAAGAACGGGTTAGACATCAGACTCTGCATCGACTATCGGCTAGTCAACCAGCTAATCACCTTGATGAGCTATCCGCTACCGCTGATTGACGAGATGCTGGACAACTTCGACAAGGCGATGTGGTTCCTGAGTCTTGACATGGCTAGCGGGTTCTGGGCAATCTCCATGACAAAACGAGCCCAGCATATTAGCGCATTCGTCTGCCCGCTAGGCCATTTTCAGTGGGTACGAATGCCTTTTGGCCTCAAGAACGCACCTTTGGTCTATCAACAAGTGCTCGACAACTGCCTCTGGGGATTCGTACGGCTCCCGCCGGCCCTGGAAGCCGAGGTCGAGCCCGAAGTTCTAAGCGCGCTGGGTATCGAAGCCAGCGACGCTGGCGGAGTCAGCAGCGCAGCCAACAACCACGACACAGAAGCGAAGACAGTATTCCAACTCGGCATCCCTGCGCCTGGCAGCATGGGCCCGGTGGGTAGAAGCTCCTACATCGACGACATCGCGTGCAAGTCAGCAACCTGGAGTGAGATGTGTCAAACGCTGGACAACTTACTCTATCGGCTGAGGTACTGGAGAATTTCGGGAACTTGACGAAGAGCGCGTTTGGCAAACGGTCAATTGATTATCTCTCGCACGATAAATCGCGAAGGCATCAGAGCGTACCGAAGAACGTGCGAAGAGCCTGAAGGAGCTAGCATTCCCGTCATCTCTGAAAGGGATGCAGTCCTTCTTGGGCAGCTTGAATTACTACAGCAAGTTTATTGAAGATTATGCGAACATCGCCAGCGTCCTGTACGGGCTTACCGACGAACAGCTACGACTGGGACGACTTGGAGAAGGCGAAGTTAGCATTCGAGCTCCTTCGTGACAAGCTGCTAGCTGCCCCGCTCCTTCGGCATCCAGATCGCGAGAAGCCTTCGTTGTCATCCTACATGCTAGCGATTGGGCCGTTAGCGCTGTGTTAGCCCAGGAGCACGCCGGCTTGCTACACCCAATCCGCTTCTCGGGACGTACGTTGCACGACGCCGAACTCAGATACCACGTGGCAGAGAAAGAAGTGCTAGCGTTGCTTCGCGTGCTAGCGAACTTCTACACGATAGTTGCTGGCAAGCCAATCAAGGTGTACACGCGGTACTCTGTCCTCAAGTGGCTGATGAACTCGAAGTCGGTCACAGGCAGGTGCTTGCAGTGGGCGACGCTGCTATCTCCCTGGACGTTAGATATCGAGCGCATTAGCAAGGACGAAGACTCGCTCGCTAGGTTGTTTGCCGATAGCATCACGCCGCGCGAACTGCTGGACCAGGTCGAACCCGAGAAGCATAAGCGAGCCAGCCGCCCAGCAGTCAGCGTTGAGATGCTCACCGCAGAGTACTCGGGGCACGCCATTACGTTCGACGGAGCCGCGAAGCTGAAGACAAGGCGAGGGAGCGCGAGCTACATTCTATGGCGCTTACCAGGGTGGATACCGCTAGAAGCTACCGGGTTCAGCCTGACAAACGTCACTGTCAACGAAGCTGAGTACGAAGGCATGCTCCGCGGGTTAGCGCGTGCCCGCGAGCTAGGTATTCGCGATGTCGTGGTGGTTGGCGACTCGCGCATCGCTGTGCAGCAGTGCCAAGGTACAATCGGCTGCAATGAGGCTCGGTTGCAACTCCTCCTGAACCGGTTCATGACTCTGAAGAGTAGCTTCGACTCGCTGGAGTTAGCGCACGTCAAGCGTGAGTTTAACGCACCAGCAGACTACCTTGCGTCGAAAGCACTCATTGGAGAAGACGTACATGCCAACGAAGATGAAGGACTTCAACAGCTCCGCGACCTGAACAAGCTCGCTCGATCACCGCCGACACTAACCCGTTTCGGAGGCGACGAAGCTGTCGCGAAGGGTGAAGATGACGACCAAGGGGCAAGGCAGCCAGCGGAAGCACGAATCGACTCAGCAGTGGCGGATAGTGGAGACAGTGACGACGCGCATGAGGCTGACGAGCCGGCAACCAGCGTGCATGACGGCGCACATGCCACGAGCGCGCTCGCTGGAGCAGCAGTCTTCGTTTCGACACGGTCGCAGTCGCGACGACCGACCCGCAACAGCGGCGGACACCACCAAGCGGCACGGTCGACGGTCGCGACACGTCCCGCCAAGAGTCGGCGTGTCTCACCCCGAAGTAACCCCAGTGGAAGGGGGCCAGCCGCAACTCAGCCTGAAGTGTCAGTAAGCCAGGTCACGCATTCAGCTGGGCCCAGTGACTCAGCCAATCAGCAGTCAGCGTCTCCAAGTTCAAGTCCGGGTGGTCAGATGGAGGCATCCGATTGGCTGAGAGGTGCGTCGACGGACCGACGTCAGCCGGCTGTTTTGGGAAGCGGCGACGACGAAGCGACGCATGCCGGACGCCAGTCGACCGACGGTTTCGCCGGAAGTGAGGCCGTCACGACGCCGCCAGCAGAACGACGCCGCCGTTGGAAAAGGCACCAGGAGAATGACGCCGCGACCGCCGCGCTGATGAGATTCTTGCGCGGCGAGCTCGAGGAGCTCACACCACGGCAAGCGCGTGACGCTGCGAAACTCGCAGATGCGTATGCGATCGACGACGATGGCTTGCTGCGGTATGTCGGCAGCAAACGACGCCGACGAAGCACACGCGCACCAGCCGACCGCCCCGACGACCAAGCCAGGCTAGTGGTGCCAAGCACGCTACGCGGAGACGTGCTGCACCTTGCCCACGACGACTATCAAGGCGGACATCAAGGAGTGTCACGAACGTTTGATCGGCTAAGGCGTGAGTACCATTGGCATGGGATGTATCGCGACGTTGAGCGTCATGTGCGTGAGTGCACTGACTGCAGCACTGCCAAAGGCCAGCCGGCCAACCCCGGACCGTCACCGGGCAACGTGCTGCCAGAACGCCCGTTCCAAGTTGTGTCGATGGACTTTGTTACGCCACTGCCAGCTTCGAGGCAAGGCAACACGTCTCTGCTATTGTTCCAAGACTCGTTCTCCGGTTTTGTGATGGCTAAAGCAATGAGCGACACGTCGGCGCTAGCCGTCGCTCAAGCTTACGATACAACAGTGTTCCAACGCTTCGGAGCTAGCTCCATCGTCCGCCATGATCAAGATCCCCGCTTTATGAGCGAAGTCTTCACCCAGTTTCGAATGATGTTGGGCAGCAAGCAGCGCGCGACGTTAGCGTACAGGCCACAGGCCAATGGACAGCAAGAGCGGTCAGTTCAGACTGTAATCCGCTGCGTCCGCGCATACGTCGAGTCGCAAGACCAAGACGACTGGGAGGACGCTGTCTACAGGCTCATGTTTGCGATCAATACGTCTGTTGATGCCGTGAGGCGTGAGACTCCCTTCTTTCTCGTGCACGGCTGGGACGCTAGCTCTACAGTGTCCGCCATGCTAGCACGCGAGCCCCGAGGGCGCGACAAGCTAGACGCCTATCGGTGGCGCCTACGCGTTCAACGGGAACACGAGTATGCGATCCAGCTAGCAAAGCACTACACGCGAAGCAAAGGACCAGCGAGCCAGCGAGCGGAACGAGAACTGGGCGAGACTCCCCGACAAACTCAAGAGCGGGTTCGAAGTTGGCAACTCAGTGTGGTTGTACTACCCCCGAGTGAAGCCAGGACTAGCGCGCAAGCTTGCGCACGCTTGGCACGGGCCGTTCCGGATCGCTGACAAGTCGGACGACTACCGAGTCAAGCTGAGCATCACTGGCACGCCCTACCGCATCTCACCCTGGGTGCACGTTAGCCGCTTGAAGCCGCGCGTGACCCATGATGAACGGCCGACCCCAGACTGCGTCGGCGAACTACCTGAGAGCGATGATTGGGATGCCGCCCTGCTACCCGAGGATAGCTGGCTCGCGGACGAATCTGCTGGTGAATTTGAAGTTGAGCGCATCCTAGACGTGCGATGGTCAGCGGCAGACAGAGCAAGCTCGGCGCAGAGAGTATCTCGTACAGTGGGTTGGCTATCAGGAGCCGACTTGGGTTCCTGCCACCCAGCTCAACTGCGGCAGGTTGCTACACGAATTCGACGTCTCCGCTAAAGCCAAGAGTCGATTCGCCGCCATGCAGGCGAGCGACGAATCCGGCGAACATGAATGACCAAGCCGGTGGTCACCGGTGCTAGCACTCCCGCTAGCAGACCGACAATCAAGTATTGTGGCTCTACAGGGAGAGAAAAGAACTCAGCAGGCGAGCCACCGAGACTGCTGAGAGATGGCGCTAGTGGCCCCGCTAGTTGACCAGCGAACAAGTATTGCGACTCTACTAGGGGCGATCGTCTAAAGAAGAGTGCAGACGGACGCACGAGTCGCCTATGGTGTGGAAGTCAGCACAAGGAAACGGAGAGGAACAAGAATTGAAAGGGAAGCTACATGGATTACGCATCAGGACAGCTACGGGCCAAATGTGCTGGCGTGCGACCGTGCTGTCAGACGTCCGGCGTGTGTTCGGGGTCATTCCAGGGCGGGGGCAGCTCCCAACACTTGCCTCCGTTGCGGTCCAGGATATCCAGCTGCTCGCGGATGAGACTCTCAACGAAGCGACCTGGTGCCGAGGCCCAGCCGACGCGGAGAGGCTCTTCAGTATCGAGACGCCGAAGCTGATCTTCGAAGGACATGGACGACACGTCTTCGAGCGGCCAAGCACATTGACGCGCTGGAACCCACCAGAAGGCGGGCTCAGACCAAAACAAAGCCGTGCTCACGCCCGCGGGAGCCGACTCGACGAGTGCCTGGAACGCGCCCACCAACTCTTGGTCAGACCCTTCGCGAGCCTTATAAGCAGTCCGGATCGATGGCGGAGCGTCCGCCTGGCGAGAGAGCGGGAACCAATGCTGGCGCTGCCAGTACTGCCGGCGATACTGGTACATGAAGCGAAGCACGCGGTGCACCCAATCCACCTGCGCAGCGTTCAACCGATTCGGGTCGAAGAGAAAGACGTGTCGCACACGACCATGCCACATCTCATCCCACGGCCGCCGGTCCAACAGGCTCGTCATTGACGCGAACCCAGACGGTCCATAGCAAGCGAGCTGAGCGTTGCCGACGCGGGCGCTCTTGATCGGCGCGTAGTTTGGGAAGAATGGCGTCTGACCGCCGCGCACCCGCTGGACTGGAACACCAAAACGCACCTTCACGTGGAGGTCGTCGAGCGACGCAAACGCCAGCGTGCTGCTCCGGCCTCTCACGCTGCCAAGCGCGAATGGCCACACGACGTGGGCGAAGACGGGGCGCGTTGGAGCGTCACCAGGCGCCGCGACAGGCACGGCGGTGTAGCCAGCGATGAGCGACTGCGCTTGGGCACCGACGAACGTGAGTGGAGCAGCGCCGGCGCTCGTCGCACGACCCGAGGTACCACCAGCATTCCCACCTGCCAAGGCCCCCAAGCTACTAGTCGTGTCGCCGACCGAGCGCGCCAGAGCAGCAGAGGCAACAAGAGCGCGCTGAGCCGCGCGAGCCGTCGCAGCCGGCCCAAGCACGTCTGGATCTGCCGGCCGAGGTGCGCTGGCTGGACGAGACGACGCTGAAGCTTGATCCGCCGACGATGCTTGCCCGCTGGACTGCGGTGGCGACGCCGACACGCCGGACCGCGAACCTACCGACCGCGGCGACTGTGACAACACGGAGGGCGCACCAACCTGCGGAGACGACCGACTGCGCTTCGACGACATCGGAGCGCCAAGGCCTTCAGTGCCGAACTGACGAGCAAGACGACGAGCCGACATTGCATCCTCGGCGATCAAAGACGCAGCCCGGCGCTTGACACCTCGCGGCGTCTGCGCCGCGGCGTCACCAGCCTGATCACCACTCCGGCTACCTTCGTCTGCGTCGACGTCGATCACGACCGGAGGAGGTGCGGCGCTACCACGACCAGTAGCAGGAGCCAACACATCCGCGTCACCATCGTGATAGTCAGCGTCATCGGCGTCAACTTCGCCGCCACCCTCGTCGTCAGACTGGAAGTCGATGGGTCGGCGCGCTGAGCGTGGCAGATCACCTCTCGACGAACCAGCACCAGACTCTTGAAACGTTGTGGCAGGCGCCGGTGCCCCCTGCCTGACGGCCGCCTGAACCGACGAGCCCAAGCCAGAATCGTCGAACGCCGTAGGGTCAGGCGGTGGGTGCGAGGTCCGTGTGGAGCGCCCTGCTGGAAGCACGATCAGGAAATGTCGATTGGAGCGAGAGACGGATCGGCATGCGCACACGCACGGACGAGATCGCCCCAGAGCCCAGCGTTGCCCTGCCCACAGCCGTACTACCAGAGAAACGAGTACACGAGGCGCGCTTGCTCGCGAGTTAGCCCAACGGGTGTCGCACTAAGCGAATGCTGCGCGTCAGCAAGCTGGTCTTCTAACTCGAGTACGCGGGCAGCAAGTCGATCGCGATGGTCTTCGACTTCAACAAGCTCGAGCCGCAGCGAGTCGATTACAGCGCCACGCTGAGTGTAGAGGTCGTCCAGAACGTTGTGCTGCCGCGACACTTCGACTTCGCCCGCACGCGCGGCTGCGAGTTCTCGCTCGAGGGCCCGACGACGAACGATCGAATCACGAAGGATGGTATCACGACTCGCTGCACGACGGCCAGAGCCAGCGATCTGTGCGCGTCCGTAACTCTCTAGAAGAGCCAACGGCGCCGAACCAGCCAATCGCTCCACCTCCTGGATACGGACGAGCTCGAGAAGCGACTGAACTACATGCGTCAACCAGCAGCATGTTGACGCTGTAGTGGACACGCGCTCAAGCAGGCGTTCAGAGCCAAACCGCGAGCGCAGCGCCGCCATATCACGCATCGCCTCAGCAAATTGTGCCATCGGATCAACAGCAGATGGAGGTGCGATGGACTCCAGTGGCGCATCTACGCGAAGGAGCGCCACATCGTCGTCGCCAAGAAGCAGAGTGACGATGTCTGGTGCCGGTGTCGTCAACACCTCCACTCCAGATGGCCCCGGTGTCGGATCCCCTGACGTGACAGACACGTTGAAGAGCTCGCACAAGCGACGATCGAGCATCTCCCTAGCGTGCGCAAGACGACTGCGCGACGCACCGTCGCGCAGTCGTCTGCAGTGGCGCGCTATCCGATTCAGGAAGCATCGACGACGTCAGGTCCCGCCCGACAGCCACCACAGCGTCGCGCCATGATGAAGCTGCTAGCGCACCCGTCTCGCGTGAAGGCGCGCCGGGACGAGCAACTGAGGACAGTGAGGCGAGTCAGCATGAGATCAATGGCGTCCAGAATGAGCATGTGGCCTACCGAACGGGACAAGCGTGCGTGAGACCTCCGCGAGACCCGGATCTGACGACACTGTTGGTGCGCTGACGGCAGTGCCAGCTGCCGCGACTGACGGGCGTGGCGCCGACTGTGCAGGTGTTGTCCGTTGACCAGCGGCGCTCGCGCGCGGCGACGACGACGCCTCAGACGCGCCCGGCATGAGAGCAAGTTGTGCGATCGAGGCCACCAAGCTAGCCGATGCTTGTCGACCTCGCTCGAGGGGCGGTTGTGATAGAGCGAGTAGCAAACAGGGACAGGTGTTGAATGAGAAATGTCGTTGGGAGTTGGCCGGCCAACCCCCCCCCCCCCGGGTCCCAGACCAAGGGGGCTAACTCGCCGGATCCTAGCACTAGGAGCTAGCTGAATGAGCCGACCAACCGGTTCAATATCGGTTCTTAGAGGTCCACGCGTCAGCGTGCTAGCGAGACGCAATAAGTAGCATCAGGTTTAACAGGGAGCGCCCCAGCGGGCTAACCTGACAAAGAGACTCTCGTTTTTCCCTCGTACCCCTCAAGTCTCCCCCCTCAGAGCGCAGCCGCCGCTAACTCAACGGAGTTGGCACGCGCGCTACAAGTAAGTCTGTGCGTGTGCTTGCGTGTGTTGGAGCAGTCAGTGCGTGTGTGTACCTGCGTCGGCGCTTGCGTGTGTACGTGTGAGAGCGTGAGGACATAGTTCCTGGCATTCCTGCCGTTTGCTGAGGATCCTGGCTAGGCCAAGGGTCTGAAGCACTCTATCTGAGTGTGTATTCTGTATTCACTGCGTACTCTAGCTAGGAGAGCTAGCTGTATCGGTAATACACTTCATATTGAAACCCGCGAGTATCCTAGGAGAGGATAGCTCGCACCCCTCTTGGCTGGCTGATCGAGACCAACTCCGTCACAGCCCCACTGTATTCACCTTCACTGTACGGCCATACTTCGGTTGGTTAGTGCCCGACGAAGTGAGCGGCCTCGGGAAACTCCTTGGCAAGGATCCCATTGAAAGAACCGACTCCTCAAAGGGTACACAACGTGAGGTATCGACCAGCGTGGAGCTAGATCACTAGCTCTACGCGCGTCGTACTTATATTCTTTTAAGTGTTTGGCTAGCGCAGCGCTACCCCTTCGCTGCTGCTGGTCGCTCAGACGCCTGTCCGCTAGCTGTCGCCAGCTAGCGAACGTACACCACTCCATCACAAGTAGACGTTGTGGATGTACACCGGAGCATCGTTGACCATCACTTGGACGACCAGGTAACGTCCCGGGTACGTGAAGGACGACAGCTCACGAGCAGAGTCGAAGCCGGGAAAGTCAGAACGGAGAACCGTCATGACGCCGCCGGATCTTGGTCCTGTCGAGGCTGTCGAGGTTGCGTTGAGGTCGCTGACGAACAAGCGGTGCTTGAATCGTGCAGCGTGGTTGAATTCGATCTTGGCCAGCTGGTGACTGTCGCGGATCTTGGTTTCTTGTACACATGAAAGACTGTTCTTGATGAGCAGGTGCTCGACGAGGAGGTGACCGTTCTTCTTGATCCCGTTGGTGTTGACCGTCAACAAAGTGACGCCCTCCCACGAGATCTCGGTCGATTCTTCCTGTGCGGCCGGTTTAGCTGCTCATCGCGAGCGCTCCCGTGGCAAGAACGAACTTGCCGTCGACCGACGTGAGTTGCAGCACGCCGTCTTCCGGGAAGAACACCTCACAGTCGCGAAGGTAGTCGAGGTCGTCGAGGAGACTGCCTTGCCACTGCACGGACCCCCACAGCTCGAAACAGAGCTGGCCGATGTCTGAACGCAAAAGCGCAAACAACGTGCAGGGGTGCAGGAGGCGTCGGTTCTGGGCGGGGATCCACAGCGTTGGATGGCCCGTCAGTCGCTGGATCCACGCGTCGTTCTCGAAGATCTGCGGCGCAGTACACATGAGCATCACCTCAAAGAGGGACAGCGCACGTGTCGCGCGGAGCATGGGAGCGAGCGCTTCGTTCTTCCACCAATGCGCGACGGTCCGGAACAGGTCGTCGCGCTTCTTCGGTGCCTTCTCGCCATCGAAGTACTTGGCCCACTTGTGCGCAAACGTCGTCGCACTGGACGGGTCGCTTGCGCTGAGGACGCGGTTGATCAGGTGCAGGTGGGCGAGGTCGTCGACAGAGCGAGACACGACACTCATCTCCTTGAGCAACGCGGCGTTGAACGCAATCGGAGACTGCGTCGTCGCCATATGCGTCAGCGTGTCGGGGTTGCTTGTCGAGCGAATCGTCTTCAGCACGCTGGCAACGCGGTCGCTTGCTTGCTTGAGCTTGGCAGGCTGGAGAGCATCTTCAGCTGCCTTCTCCGTCAAGACGAGCTCGGCTGCGACGTCGGCGACGTTCTTGGCTTCCTTCGTCTTGACGACGCTCGTGTGATGCTTCGTCAAGAAGTGGCTGGTTTCCTTGCTCGCCTTGACCTCCGTTGGTACCTTGGTGATCCGCGGGACGATCTGGTATCGCGGCGAGCTGGCGTCGTCGAGCATCGCGTCGCAAGCTTCGAGTTCCACTTCCACCATGCTGAGCACAGAGAAGTAGTTGCTTGTCGCGATGTCGGCAACGGGGTTCTGCTGCGGCCGAGTCTTCTGCATCACTGTTGCGAAGTCTTCGGCGCAGCGCTGGCGCTTGGCCTTGCGCATCCCAGACGACGTCGAGTTGTGACTGCCGTCCGTGATGGCAAGCTGGGTTTGCGTCGGCCGTGGGCTGCCCGGAGGCGAGACTACGGATCCGACGTTCGTGCTCAGCGAGAGCACGCTCATCGAGTCATCGGCCGGACCCGCGGGTGCAGATGCGCGGGGCTTCTGCGGAGCGGGCTTGCCGTTGCGCACCACCGACGCGTACGAGCGCTTGGACTCGGTGGCCGCCGGGTGCGGGGTTGCCGTCGTCGAACGCGGGGTCGATGTCGGCGGAGACAGATCGAGCACATGTGGCGAGCGCTGCCCAAAGCCACGTCGCTGGGACGGGAAGGCAGCGTCCTTCGCTTGTGCTGGATACAGGCGGCCGTCGAACAAAAGCTGATCACACGGCTGACCTCCAACGACCAATGCCGGCGGGCATCGGTTCGCACGGAAATACACACGCCACGTGGCGGTGGTCATCGCGGCTTCCAGGTTGACGTCGCGGAACGTCCCGTAGATGGGTTCCGCGCCAAGCTCGAAGAGTCGACGAAGCATGAGCGCGTCGTCGAAATCGCTGTCGACGCTGGACACGTCGATGAAGAAGCGGTCGGCAAGGATGTCGAAGTCTTGGAACTTGAACTTGTTCCCGAGGATCTTGACCTCTTGACCGGCGAGCTGTTCGCACGCGGCGCGAGTCTTCACCTTGACGCAAAGATCGCCGCCGCGGCCCTTGGAGATCTGACCAATCTGCTGATGGTCGATCAGTTCCTTGATCACGGTGTCGTCGTTGTCCTTGAGCAGCGACGTCATGATCTTGTTGATACCAGTGCGGTCGAACGCACGGTTGGTCTCGATCATCATCACGAAGCGCGCGCGAGGCAGCTGATACGGACGAGCTTGCTCGATGCGGCGAGCAACTTCAGACCAGTCGCGGTTGCTTGCGTAGAGCGCGTCGATGGCTTCGATCGCATCGGCAGTCGGACGTGGCATGGCCACACGGATCGGCTGGGGAGGCGGAGTCGAGTCACGACGAATCTCCGTCGGACGATTGAGAAGCGCGCGGAGAGACGAAGACGCAGCTTCGTCACGCGTCGTTGTCGCTTGGTCGTCGGAGTCGGTGGCTTCAGCTGAGGCTTCGACGTCGACGGCCGACCGCTCGTGCAGGTGCACTTGCATGCCGGCACCAACTTCAACGGTACGTGCCGCTGTCACAGAGTCGATGTCCATGTCGGCGGCGTCACCACTGGCGCTCGAGGCTTGCGTGTCGGTGTCGCCGTTTGCGACATCACTGTCGCGGTCCGAGACACTTCCACGAGATTCAGCTGGCACGGTCGATGAATCTTGAGCGGGCGCAGAGACGGTGCAGCCAGGTTGCGTTTCTTGGGTGGATACCACTGTACCCACCGGAGACGCAGCTGCTGGCGCAGAGACGGGGCGCTTCACTGGATTCATGGCTGGCGTGCTGGGTGCTGAAGGGACCTGCAGGGGGGCTTGATACTTCTGCTGCTTGACTGGGGAGACTTGTGCTCGACGAGGCAAATTGAGAAGTGATCTTCTCCTATAGCTCAGTTGGTAGAGCGTGTGGCTGTTAACCGCAAGGTCACCGGTTCGAACCCGGCTGGGAGAGAAGCTCCTACTTCTTTACCACCCCACGCAAACGCACGCATTAACACATATGATTACACACACGCGCACCGCCCATCCCGACTCCTACGCGACGCAACACCCACACAGACGGTCACACATGTCTCCCACACTCCCTCACATCATGCCACACACACCAACACGCACAAAAAACGGCACCATCAGCCACACACTCTTCACTATGCTCCATGCTCTGCACCAACATGTACTGACTACCGAGACCATCACACCGTCAGCCTCATACGGATGGTTTCCGGTCCCGATGCCCCGATGCTGACGTCGACCACTCCAACATCCGCTGCATACGTCTGGTCTGTCGACCTGCCAACATCAACACTTACACTACATCTTGGCATTGCATTTCTGTATGTGTATGTGTATGATTTGAACCATCGGTGTACGGTTAAATGGTGTTTTCGTTCTGGGGAGCATGAGGAAATCCGATGTGTGGATAGTTGAACGAATATTGATATGGCCTGGTGCTGTTCGGGCTCTGCTATATAACTATCAGATCCTAAGGATGATCACTTACTGTAGTAGAGTCGTGCATGTGGTGGGTCTTGGCGATTCCTGAATCTCGCCATGCTCAACGATACGGTTTTGCTGGTTTTCCCTCAACAGCCTGGAGCAATTTTGCATGTTCTGATATCCGCATTTTTCAGGATATTCACCGTATAAAGTTGCGAAATCTCGCACTTGGTTCTCCTCCAATCGCTGCCGACTCCCTCGCCATTGTGCCGCCGCCACTCCTCCTTCAGTGCCGACGGACAGACATCAATCCGATTCATTAAAAAACGCCGGCATGGTGGCACCCTCGTCAGCGCTCGGCGTCGCCCCTGCGGCGGGCGAGATGGCGCTTCTCGTCATGCTCCCGGTCGACGGACTCGTCATGATCATCCAGACGTCGCCGCTGCGCACGATCGTCGAGCTCGAGGACTTCATCGTCGCCGAGTTTGCGCGCGTGTTCCCGGACCGCCCCGCGTTGCCCGCGCCGATCCGCATTCAGAAGTGCATGCCGCTGACGCTCGTGGCTGACCGTCGCAAGCAGCCCGCGTCTGCGCAGAAGAGCGACCACCACAGTTTCGTGGAGCTCTCCAAGACGCTCCAGGTCGGCAATGCTTTCCAACCGATGGAGCAGGTGTATGTCGTGAGTGCGGCGCCTGCACAAGCAAGCCGTCCGCTCGCACTGCCAGCCAGCACGGGGGCCAAGGCCAAGGCAGCGACGGCTCCCGCTTCGACTCCCGCGTCGATTCCTGCTCCTGTCGCTGTTGCTGCTGCTGCGACTGCACCGCAGGAACCGCGTGTCCCCGGAAAGCGCGGTCGCAAGGCCCGCAAGGCCAGCATGGATGCCGCGGCGACCCTTGCTGCCGAGTCTTCACAAGCGAATGAGCCGCCCGCGAAGAAGGCCAAGCCAAGTGTGCCTACTGCAGTGGCTCCGTCGAATGAGAAGCCCACCAACGCACCTGCTGCCTCGGTTCCTACGCCGGCCGCGGCGCCCAAGCCCGTTGAGGGCGAGCCACTTCCGAAGAAGAAGCGTGGTCGCCCGCGAAAGAACCCTCTCCCTGAAACCGCTTCTGCGCCACCAGCCGCGACGAAGACTCCAGCCGCGAGTGCACCGGCTGCCACGACTGATAACGCTCAGTCGACCCCGTCTGTAGACAGCGACAAGTCGAAGACCAACACTGTTGGAACAGCATCTCAGAGCCAGAGCCAGCAGACCAAGCGCCCTCAAAAGCGGGCGAAGACTGCAGAGGCCCCCAAGTCGTCAGCAGCTGATGTCGCGGTTGTCGATTTGCGATACGAGTCCAGCTCGGAAGAGAAGACGGAAGAGGAACCTAAGAAGAAGCTGGTTCGCCGAACGAAGCCTGCTGCGTCTCCGTCCCCTTCACCGCCTTCCGCGTCGCCGACGCCTGTCACGCCACCGACCACTGAAAGTGCAAAGGAGGCGGTCGAGGCGGCACCAACAAGTCACAAGCCAATTCGTCGTTCCTTCCAGGAGACTCTGGCCGCTGCCAAGGAACGCATTGAAGCCGAGAAGCGCGCTGCGAAGCAGCAAGTCTCGGATGTGACCGCAGCGACTGCCGTCGAGAAGCCGAAGGAGGCCTCGAAGCCCCCGACGCCGTCTCAGTCAATCACTGTGTCGACGAAGTCGACGGAGAAGCCTGCGAAGCGAACGTTCCAAGAAATCCTTGCTGCCACTCGTGCACGCCTTGACGCAGAAAAGAAGAGCTCAAACGACGAAACTGAAAGCAGTGCCACTTCAGACAATGAGCCACCCGCAAGCCAGAAGAAGCAGCCTGCTCCAGTGAAGACCCCGGTGTCGAAGAAAGCAGAGGAGAACGCGTCGACAACTGATGACTCCGATTTTGAAGACGCCCAGCCCCGTCCAACTCAAGCTGCCAAGCGTAGTGTTGTTCAACGTGTTGTGAATGGAGCCAAGCCGGATTCGTCGAGCGAGGACTCTACCGACGACGAGGGCCTGGACTACTCGCAAAGTCTGCTCGCTGACTTGGCGAATGACGGTTCGTGATTCTTGTCATTGCATTTGCGAGGAGCGTGTGTCTAATTCAGCACCTACGTCAGATCCCAACGTCCAGAGCAAGTCAGCATCGCATTTCCTTCCGTCGAAGACGCCCAAGCCGGCATCGAAGCCGATTGAGAAAAAGAGTGTGCCGAAGAAGACGAAGCCGTCGGCTCCAGTCGGCAGTGAGAATGACATTGCCGGGGACTCGCAAGGAACGTCGACGGATCTCTCGCAGGACTTGCTTGCTGACAAAGGTGAGCGAGTCGTTTTGGACGTTCCATTAGACATGAACATGCATGGTCTGACTCGGTCAACTTAGCCACGCCAGAAGCAAGCAGCCTCCTTGTATCGTCGCTGTCGCGTAATCGTTTCTCGTTGGACAACATGCAAGTCCCGAAGTTGAAGAAGGGTCCAAAGACCTCCAAGAATCCATTCGCTGCAACAGCTACGAAGGAAACACCAGCTGGTGGTGCTGAAGCCCCGGTCAAGCGAGGGCGGGGTCGTCCGCGCAAAGTGCGCGAGTAAATGAATGACGCATACGGGTGTAGGACACGATATCGGACACGATCACAACATTTTGTGCATGTAACTTTGCTTTTCCCTTACGGTTCTTGCGCGCATTAGATGCACATTTGTAAATACCTCCGTATTCTAAACGTGAACGTCGACCGGACTACATGCATCGCTCAAGGCAGAATGCCATTTGTAAGCTTCTGAAACATGTCGTACTGTCGAGTGCGATAGCTGTTATGGCTTCGGCGCACAAGTCGGAGGACATGTTTGATGACTTGATTCTGGTTGAAGTCCAACTTGAACAAGTCCTTCGTGATGCTGAGTACATCTCGAGGGTTCTGAGACAAGAAGCATGGGCACGAAGACTCTTGTGCCATGATAGCGATCATCAGCAATACAGTGTCAGCGTGTTGCTGCAGTAAAGAGAATGGTCAGAAACAGTGTGATGGCGTGAGGAACCCTACGATGACTTACTTGAAGAGCGAGAAATCCTTGAATGAGCAGGATAACGTATGCCTTGAAATACTCAGACTGTGTCCCACCCATAGCTTCGACCATTTCTGACGTCAACTTGAATGGGGCTGTTTCAAGACTAAAGCGTCCACCGGGAGCGATACCAAGAATGAAACCGAAGTCGATGTGGACGACATGTCCCTCACTATCAATCATGATGTTACCGTTGTGTCGGTCCTTGATTTGAAGGAAGTAGCAAGCGAGCGAGTATGCGGCCATACTACGCACGAAGTTTGCCATCGCGACCTTGTACGCTTCTGACTCGGTTCCGCCGTACGTTTTGATGAAGTGGTTTGCCAGGGTCGTGTACCCAGGTCGCTTCTTCAGGCTATCGAGTGACGTGGCATTCTTGATGAACTCAATCATTCCGGTTGATGCAGACGTGGCGACGATTCGATATGGGAGCAAACGAAGTGGTAACTCGGCAGCTTGGAAGATATCTTGGATTTGTCGGATGAGCTGCAAGCACAGTACTTCCTGTCGAAGGTCATCATTCGACTTCACAATGAAAGCGACGCAATCCCACTCCGACGACTGACACAACCTCAGATTGCGGGAAGACTTGCGAAGCCGCTCTTTCTTCTCTTCAAAGCTTTCACCAAATGCAGATTCAACCGCGACATGTCGACGCCGTCTTCTTTCGAGCACATGCTCCGTGACTATTTCCAGCTGCTCCCTCAAAGCGCGAATACTTTCTCGAATCTCTTCAGTGTTTTCAATTGTTGGTTGAGAGAAGACATACTGGTCGAGAGCAGAATCAATTGTCTCAAGCGCTGACGACGTCACCTCTGGGCGAAAACGATCGATCCACGGAAGCGTATTCGAAGTCGAGGTAACAGAGCGCTGATCGTCTGGACTGCCTCCGGTGCTGCTGTCTCGTCGATGCGAACTTCTGTGCACCTCTCCATTTGCCGCAATTGATGTCGGGAAAGATGCGCCCACAGCATCAACTATGTTGTTCGTGTCGACGCCACCCTTTTTCCGAGGACTGACCAACCGAGATTGAGAAGGGGTGGACGATGGTTTCGACAAGGGTGGTGGAGTGTGTGGGAAAGACTTCGCTGCTTGTCGTGATTTCGGTGTCCGAGTTACTGGAGCTGATGAACTGGTCGTTCGTCTGTGCCTTGTAACCCCACTGGCGTGAAGCATGGATGCGTCAACGCCGAGTCGGTATGTGACATCATTCGAGAATACTAACTTCGTTGCAGCCTTGGACTGACCATCAGAATTGGTTACACACTCGATTACACCACCACGTAGCAGTTCCTCCGCTAGCCATCGGGCATGAGCTTCGTCGCTGACAATCTCGTTTTTCGTCATCCATTCCAGAACATCATGACCAGTGAAAACACCACGAGCTGCAGGGTTCTCAGACAGCAAGCTCATCTCAAGATTCTGAGCCATCGTAGTGAGCTGATCCATCGTGAATTTCTCGAAGTCATTTAGAAGGGGGGCCGTCCGTGTGTGGGACTCGATGTCCATTTCATTTCCTTCACTGATGGAACGCGAACGCTTAGCGAATGTCTCTGCGCATGCCGCTAACAGAGAATCGAGTGACTTCGCTGACATTGTCATCAACGAGCCAGAGCGACGGCGACTAATCGAGCTTTCTCTAGAAAAAGAAGAAAATCGCGGCGGAGAGTCCAGCTTCACTTGATCCCGGCTTTCTTCATGATCGGCTTCATCTGCATCTTCTTCGTTTTCCAATGGCACGTTTTCATTTGCCTTCGAGTCCACCGGCGCCTTGTCTTCCTCCGCCATGTCCATTTTGCGTTGTTGGTGAGCTTTGAATGCTTCGGAAATTCTATCATCTCCACCATCGTCTCCAAGAGCATCAGGAGGTAGTACTTGCGCAATATCACTACTGGTTGCCATTTCGATCGCATTCATTGTGATGCTTCGTCTGCTCGACATTAGGTTGCGCAGAGACATATCGTCATCGGAATCCTGGTCTGTGGTCGTGCCCTCTTCAGCAATCTCCATCGCACTCCCGACCATGATACTTTCGTCGAAAGCGTTCCCACATGCACGTTGCAACCACGTATTCGTGTTCGCTGATGAATCTAGTCGCTCGACCTCAAACCAGATCAGCGTTGGTGCACGAGCTTTCGTTGTAAAAACAGTCCCTTCCTCTTGAACAATCGACGCGAAACGCAACATAGAATCCTCACACGATCCCAGCGGGCAGAACGCGTTATCCGGAAGCTCAATAGTTGCTAACTCCGCCTTCAGCGCTTTCTTGCGTTCATGCGGTTCGATTTTTCTCAGACGCTCCGTCAAATCGCAGAGCTGTTGAATAAAATCCAATTGAGTTCGGAATATGCGACGATTTTCGCTCGCGGACTCCTCTCCAGGTAACATTCCAATCATGGCGTGATTCAGCTCGCTCACATATTCGTGCGGTAGCACTGCCAAGCTAAGTGCTTCGCACACGTAGCCAAGATGCATCGAGTCGTCTTGAATTGTCGCTTCATTGCAAACAACCGCGATGACACGACTGAACAGACAGCGGATAATCTGCGTTTGAACATCCGACGCAGCCAAGTCGTTGTCAGTCTGGAATACCCATTCGTCTTGATATATCTGCATCTCGAGATTCACCATCAGCAGCTTACACATGCTCAGCTTCCGGTAGAGATATGACGGAATCGCAAGCTCGGATTGTCCGAAACCCCATCCACAAGCGTCATCAACGGCAGCACGAGCAAGCCAGTACAATGCTGTAGCGAAACGCATGTGCACCCGTGCAGCAAAGCTGATGACACGAAAGAGCATGGCAGCCTTCACACAGTTAGCAGACCAATCCATCGAAAACCACATGTGAAATATCTGCGGCAAGAAAAACTCGAAATCGGTGAGGCTTTCAGATGCAAGTTCGAGAAGCTTCTTGATGGCATGCAGGTACGCTTCATCTGATCCATGCCGATGAAGATGCAGCACTTGAATCACATCCGACGTGCCAACCAGCGAGTCATTGAGTAAGTCAAGCAACGCGTCGACCTCTTTCTGCTCGTCGGGACCAAGCTCGGGCAGCGGAACACGCTGCACATGCGCCATACTCGTCCTTTGAACAAGCATGCTCATCCATGCAACAAATCGTTGGGCGCGAAAGCACTGCATGCAAAGCCGCACCGCGTCGTTCATCTGGAAATGCCTCAGCACAGCAAACCGAGAACTGTGGTCCGAGCAAACGGAAGCCCCACAGTTTCGGCAATGATGCTGCCGCTTGCCAGCACTCTCAAATCGCGCAGAGCACGTAGGATGGCCGCATGTCGGAAGGTTCTTGAACTTTGGATTCGATTTCGCGGTCTTCTTGTCTGCAAACGCCAGTCCTCCTCGCGACAGAATCGAAATATCAGAGAAGAGGCTCGAGTCCGTTGCCGAGGCGTCTTGCCATGTTGAGGCTACTGCGGCGGCCCCTCGGATGGCGCGATCCATGTACTCAGTCCACGCGTTCTTGTCGTCCTCGCTGTCAGCGTCCGCATTGAAGACGACGCCGTTGGTGAAGTGAATCTTAAACGAGTGTCGGTACAAGTGCAGCAAGCCGCGTCCGTCCCATTCCTCGATGCGTTCAATCTCGGCTCCAAAGACAGCATCGATGATCGTGTTGGCGCTTTCTCGCGTCGAGTACCGAAAGAAGTTGACACCGACGCAGCGACAAAAGTACCGCTTCATGCGGTGGTACGTCACGCCTTCGTCGCGCATGCTGAGGTATCCCTTGATGCCGAGGCCGTCTTCCTCGACACGCACGGCGGCGGCGCTCGCACTGGTCATCGTCGACGTCGCGTCCGTCGAGTTCCCGGACGAACTGGGCGGCGCCTCGACGCCCTGCGGCGCGGCCACTGGCGTGGGAGGTTGCGAGCCCGGAGCCGACGCGACGGACGGCGTTCGTGACTTCATCGCGGGCGACGGGAGCGCCGGGGGCGTCGAGTGGTCGGGGGAGGAGGCGGCGGCGGAGGACGGCGACGACGGCGTCGTGTCGGTGGCAATGGCGGTGGTCGTGGAGGGCTCCATGGCGGCCCCCGTGCCGCGCGTCGGACGGACGGACGATGATGCGGTGGGATGGTTGTGATGGATGTGATGCGGACCCGCGCCACGTCTCTGATGTTGCGGCAGCGTTGTTCGTTTGTTTGTGTTGTGCTGACTTGAGGTCTACAGTGGTGTGGTCCACGTTGAAACGAAGATTAAGGTGTGTCACATTAGTTAGTGGAGGCAAGGTGTGAGCCATGTCGGGTTGCGTTCCGTTCCCCAAGTCGGTTTGTCCGGTCCGTGTCCCACGACGGTCACGCGAGACGCGGGACAAGCAGCAGTAGCAGCAGCAGCAGCAGCAGCTGGGGCTCTGGGCTGTGACTTGGGACTCGCGTGTGACTCGCGACTTGCAGAACGCCCGACCGCTTGGCTTGCTTCCCTCCGCTGTTGCTGGCGTTCTCCGGATCCGAATCTCACGAGACAGACAGACAGACAGACAGAGCCAACCGACCAGCAGACAGAAAATCGAACCGAACGGCAGAGACGACGCCGGCGCGCTCTCTGTTGGTGTTGGCCGCATCCGAACGAAATCCAACGAAACACGGTCCCAGATCCAACGTACCAACGATTTTCCAACATTGGACGATCCCCCATGACGGCGCATGACGGTGCAGAGCTGGTGACCGGCAAAAAGAAACGCCGCCGAATGAAGCAAATGGAGGGGCTGCTGCTGGTCACGCGCCTGCCGTCGGACGACAGCGGCAAGTCCCGCGCAGCGCCCAAGCCGCGAAAGGCGCACGTCGTGCTGCAGCCACAGCAGCTACAGCTGCTGTACTCGGCGCCGGTGCGTGGCGACGCGCGAGGCTCTCGCGTACTCGGCGGGAAGGATCGTGCTGATGTGGTGTGTCGCTCGTCCTAGGAGGACCAAGAGATGCAGGAGGTGCTCGGGCGGGTGGGGCTCGACGGCGCGCAGCTCGAACAGGTCCCCGACGGTTTTGTCATCCATGGCGCCGACCAAAGCAAGGTATGTGTGAGAGTCACCGTTGTGAGATGTGCGTATTGATCGTTCACGGTCCACAGAAGTTCAAGCTTCACGACAAGGAGAAAGCGACGATCGACGCGTGGTTCTTGGCGGTGTACACCGCAGCGACCGAGTTTGCGCGGACACCGGTCGACGTGCAGTTTGGCGATACCATGCGGTTCTCTGCGGCTGTGACTGGAAGTGTGCGCGATGAACTGACCGAAGCACTGGTACGTGATCGTATTTTTATGTTCAGGTGTTGTGTTATCAATCAACACTGATGTCGTCGACAGGAGTTTGAGCTGTCGTGCCAAGCGGTGATCTCATCTCGCCATCCAGATGAGCCAAGCATCCGCTGGAAAGTGTGGCGTTCAGCTGCCGAGTTCCAAGCTTTCGATGAGTGAGTATGCCTTCCACTTTGGTTTCCATTCAAAGTGCTAATGATTCTTTTTGCAAACAGGAGCGTTCGGGCGGTGCCAGGCATCGCGTCTCTGGTGGCGACCGTCGCATTTCCCCGCGAGCGAAAGCGGGACTCGTTGTTCGGAGGACTTCGGAGGAAGTTTGTCCAAGAGCTTCGTGAGCAGCAGCTCGGGATGTATATCGAAAACGTATGGCAGTGCTGTTTGCGTGTGCGATGTCTGTGGTGGCTGGAGACTGATGCTGTGGCTGGTTGGTTGGACATTCAGCTTTTCCACTGTACTGCCTTGTCGGACGACATGGCTGCGGCCTCTGTTGTGCGCAAGTTTCTGAAGTTTGACATCTTTTACGACGTCAATGATGTACGTACAAATTGGTCTTGGTGGCATGAAGGATCAGCTCACTGGTTTTGTTCTTCCTCGATGTATGCTTGCAGCACCGCATTAATGCTTCAAGTGAGAATAACATCGCTGAGAATCAGGAGCAGCTTGACGCTCCTGAATCCACCGAGTTGATGGAGGAGGCGCCAGCTAGTTCGGCGGAACACTCGCCTCAAGATGATCACAGTTGTCATGATTCTTTCCCAGACCGCCTGGAGCGAATCTCCAGAGTGGAATCACACGACAGTAACAACGACTTCACTGAGGTTCGTACGCATGCCCTAAAGCGGCAGCGCACAGACACACTAATAGCACTCTCTGAAACCACCCCAGCATGTTTTCCAGCGATCAAGTTCATTACGCGAAGAGTTTTACGATGAGGAGATCGTCACTACCCCTGAGACGGATCCAGCGGCTGCGAAACGACTGCACAAACAGATTCTCCGCATGGTGCGTGAGTTGGTAAACGATGATGAGGATCGTGTTCGAGACTTCCAAGACCAAACGAAGGACTACGGTCGAGGCAAAATTACGGGGGCGACATACTGTTCATTCTTGCTTGGTGCACTTGGTGCGAAGCAGTGCTGCGAGCTCATCCCAATGATGGTGCGCCTGCTGCCGGACGAAGAAAAGCGGCATGAGCTACTTGACGCTCGGGCTGCGATTGTTCGTCGCCAGCACCGCCGTCACCGCCGTCGCTCGAAACAGTTTTCGGAGAGCGTGGTCTTGCAGCAGCACCATGCACCTCAGCAGGCCGACTTGTGGTCTTCGTCGGGCCGAAAAATGCGTCCGAAGTCAGACAGTCTCGCGGCCCTCGGCGCCGTTCCGACAGCGATGGTCGGACTGGAGGGTATTCCACGCTCTAACCAGAGTCTCCGGAACTCGATGGTTGAAGCACGACAGCCCTGGCAAGACGCTGAGTCGACGGACGCTTCATCTGCTTCGTCCCGCTGGAGCCTCCCGGACGCCAGACGCAAGCTCGAGAGCAGACAGTCGTTGACCATGTTCGGTGAGACGATCGACGTCGATCCAATTGAGGAAGAAAACCCGTCCAGCTGGGAATCCGATGACCACCACACGTCTCACGATGAACAAGCTCACGAGCTTCCACCAGAAAACGTCAAGTCCCTACCACCCGTGTTCCAGCGACTCCAAGGCAACCCGTGGGTGAAGCCGTCAAGCGCCGCGAGCGAGCCCCACGCAGGAACTGTGACGCAGCCTTTGGCACGACCAATGTTTGGCCGACAGACCTCGGACGCCGAACAACTTGATCCAGTGCAGGGTGATCCCGATGAAAACCCTGTTCTCGCACGCCTTCGGAAGCAAGGAGCAGTCAACTTCATGCTGCGTTAGAGCGGATGGGACGATGTCTATTCAACTGCACCACACATGGGACGTATGATCGGGATGGTTTCGCTGTCTCTCTCATATACTTCATCATGCACGAACTCCCGAGCTATTTAGAGCGCGTGGACAACACACCAACTACGGCCGGATGAGCGCCCGCACAACCGCTCGCATCGCCTTCACAGAGCTTGCAAATGGCGTCGGTGACGGTGGAAGAGCTGCAGGCAGCATGGGAGAAACTCAAGCAGATGGGCACGTTGCCAGAGGCATGTAGAGTCAAATCGAGTTCATAAATTTTGCGTTTTGCTTGGATGCTCATTTGTTTCGCTGGCTATGGCGCAGCCTCCAATGCCCAAGCTCCCAAGCTTCACATCGAAGACACCGATAAAAACTCGACTCATGGCCGTTCAGAACTACCTCAACTCGCTCGAGTAAAATGACCGCTTCTTGCAGCCGAGATCGGGTATTCAGCTCATGATGCTGTCATCCATTAGATACAATTACACAGGCACACTGTACTTCGACGTTAACAAGAACCGCAGCTTCAAGTCCATCGTGAACACTGCGAAAGAGATCGCAACCGAGATGCTACCGATCCAGTGCCTTGAAGCCGTCTTTCTCGCCGCGTATATCACCGCCAACTTCCCCGACCTCGAGCGGTTTCCGCTGAGCTTCAAGTCTCAGGCGGGCAACTCGGTGCATCGTCACATCGTGCTGGCCGTTCGTCACCAAAACAAGTGGGGCGCTCTTGGGCTCAGCCGCAGTGAGCGTCTCATGTACAAGGAGCTGCGATTCAACTCGCTTAGCGAGCTGACACAGGACTTTTGCCACGGCTTCGAATCTGTCTGCCACGTGGTGACCAAGCTGCACGTCGGTTTCCCGTTTCCTCACGACATCCACTCATCGGAAAAAGTTGAGTGGCGCGTCTTGAACGTCCCTGTCGACACTGTTGAGTGGTCCCACGTCGCAACACATTTGGACGCATTCGCCAAGGAGGCCGGAGATCTATTAGCATTTCGACGTACCAAGGGAGCGATGCCGGACTCTTTCGGACACCGCTTTCCTCTGCACGTGGCTGAGAAAGAAATCGGCAAGCGGTCTCCTGAGAAGCGGTTGTCTTTCGGGTCGTCAGGTTCTGCGGCTGACGCGCTGTCTCACGGCTCGGAGCTGACTTCGCAGCCTCCCGCTTCGACTAAATCAGACAGCCCCGAGAAGGATGATGTAGCCAAGACGAGCACGCCGAAATGCCCGATTCTCGTTGCTCCGGATGAGCTGGTCTTCAAGCGAGGGCTGGCAGTATGTAATAAGTCAGACTGGTGGTTCGCTCGCTCCATGACTGATGCGTTGTGTGTGTCAGAACCAAGCACAAGTTCTTCCAACGAACGTGTTTCTCCAGAACACGACGACGTCTGTGTTCGTTGTTGATGTCGAGGATCCCAGTGGGCAACTGGAGGTCGTCACGAAGGCAGCACCGCCTGCTGGCTCGACGCAGCAAGACGAGAGCACGTCATCGATTGCCACAAAGTCGTCAACGTCCTCGTTTCGCATTTCTGCGGTACGAAAGCCTTGCAGTCGTCGACGTAAAGTGGGCAACAACGCCTCTTCTCCTGACACTGTCGTATGCATCACAGAAAGGCATGATCGTCATTGCGATCAAGTGTAAGGAGACATCGGGGGCGACGACTTTCAGCACGCCTGCACCTTCCACACCAACAACCACGGCGCCCAGCCACTCTACCACACGTCGATCGAGCGATTTGCGCCGATCAAAGACTCCGCGGTCCGTCGCGACAGGGTCCCCGTCCAAGACCACGACGACTACAGCCGCACCGCCAAGAAATGTCGTGATCTTCCGATGCACGCGGCTCGCTCGGGGCACGACAGAGGAGCAAAGCAACGAGCAAGAGAGTACGGAGGTGTTTGTGAGCGAGCGGCCCTTTACAATTACTTCGTAACGAATTGTGTCGTTTTCTACTCGGTGACGTTCACGACCAGCAGAGCAGAGGGTACTAGTACGTGATCGCCGGTGTCATCGAGGCTGTCGCAAATGATGTGGTAGCTGCCGACGAGAGAGTTGCTCGGTAGCGCGAGTCCTCGAAACCACGCCAAACCGGTGCTGTTTTCTGCAATGACCTCGGTCATACGCAGCTGATCGGGCACCTCGCTGT
The DNA here is from genome assembly GCA_022836835.1 of Pythium insidiosum. Classification (NCBI taxonomy): domain Eukaryota; phylum Oomycota; class Peronosporomycetes; order Pythiales; family Pythiaceae; genus Pythium; species Pythium insidiosum. The sequence continues at coordinate 297,431 of JAKVDI010000046.1, read as the reverse complement.
TCTCTTTCTCATGCCCGACCGCACTCGAGTCAGCTGCTGCTTCTGTTGTCGATTCGAGTGCTGGCTGCTGATCTTCACTTTCACTCAGAATCGTAAACTGCCATTGAGATGAGGCACCATCGCTATTCTGGTTATCTGCTTGACCTTGCGGTGGCAGACCTTCAAAGACGCGCAAGCGAAGTCGTCGACCAGACTCTCCTTTGACAACAGTGGCTGTTTCGCAGCCCTGCTCGTCATGTAGACTCAGCGCGACGAGGCTCGGTAGCCGACAGCGCATCGCTTTGCTCACAGCGATCGTCGTCGCGCCAGTGGCAGTGAATGAAGCCTTGTCCCCAGTCTGTGTGTCGTCTTCCTTGGGCTCCAAAGCCAGTCGTGTGGTGGAGGCTGCAGAGCGAGTAACACGAAGTGAATGTGTTGTCAGACAGCCACCATTTTTCGAGACTCAATGCGTCAATACGTCTCACCTGTCGGTCGATTGTCTTCCCATTCTCCGTCAAACGTGATGCTCGACGTCGGCGTCAAGAGGCCTCTTCCAGTGCCATGCCGACGGCCATTTCGCCACATTCCCTCGTACAACACACGCGAGCTACAGTCGCTCAGGACACCATGTCCGGTCTGTTCTCCGTGGACCCACTCCGCCTGCAGCGTGGACCCATCCGCTGTCCGAACGAATGTGCCTTTCCCGTGGAGTTTATGCTGCCGAAACTCGCCTCGATAGACGTCACCGTTACGGTGGCGAAGTTCTCCAGCGCCGTCTCGTTGATTGTGCCGCCACTGTCCTTCGTACACCTCGCCATCCGCGCTGACGTGGACACCTCGTCCGTGGCGCTCACCACGATCGAACTCGCCGTTGTACGTGGAGCCATCCGGCCAGCGACGCAGGCCGACGCCGTCGATCTCTCCCGACGCGAACTCGCCTTCGTACGATCCTCCGTCCCCCATGATGAACACGCCATGGCCATGCATCCGCCCTAGCTTCCATGTGCCTGTGTAGCGGTAGTATCCACCGGGAAACGTGTAGGTCCCTGTGCCTTCTCGCAGTCGGTCTCGGTATTCGCCGACGTACGCCTTTGATCAGATCGATGAGAGAATTACTCTGGATGCCCTGACGACTGCGCCGACACCTACCATGGTGATGACAGCGCTTGTTATCACTTGCTGAGAGTGAGTGGGAGTGGATCAAGCGGTCGAGCCACAGCACGAGAAGACGCGTCGTTTCGTGGTCACTGGCGGGAACAACATGCGATCTCTATTTGTCGTGTCTAATTGTCTCTGCGACGTCACATAGCATCGTCTACTCGGTGAAGTGCTCAAGCGCCTTCTCGAAGACGACCGCCATGGCGGCGAAACCAGCCGCGCCTTTCAATGACTGTCGAGCGATCACTGTGGATCCATGATACAAGCACGACAGACAGGAACGACAATTAGAACCAAGCAGTAACCACCTCTGGAGCATCCCTTCGTGGTAAACAAAGCTGTAGTCACACGTACGCTGCGCGCCAAAGTGCCGTGCCGACCACGCAGACAATGCTCCACCCGCGACAGCGCCGGCGATCGCGGCGTTCCAGACGTCGTGCTGCGCGCGTTCTCGCTCGATGACACACTCGAGACCCGCGAAGATGCACCCGACCATCGCAAAGTCCTATACCCACTCATAGAGAGTGAACAACCGCTTCAAGCAATGCGATAGCATGACTGAGCCTTCGCTACCTTGGAGAAGTAGACGCTCCGGCGATAGCCAGCGATGAAGGACTTGCGGAAGCCGTGGTAGAGCTGTCCACACACACGCACACACACGCACACACCCACAGCGAGTGTTGTCGACGACTCTGGTCAGTACATGCAAATCTCACAGATAGAAAGAGTGGAGCGAGGCGCGCTCACCTGCTCGCGCATGGTCTCGCCGACGAGCTCGCCGTGTGCCCCTTCAAAGGTGCCGAGGAACGTGCCGAGGCCGACGCCCATGCCGGCGCCGACGACCGTCGCGACCACCGACTTCTTCCAGCAGCTCTCGCGCGACTCGTCGAGGAACTTGACGACGCGCAGCGCGGCCATGTCGCGCGCACTCGCGGGATCCGTCGGCAGTCCAGTCGCCATGCTCGCTGTCGATGAGGACTGATGATGACGGTGATGACGGCCGCGGTGACTGACTGACTGGTGGGTCAATTTGTGATATTTCCGGTATTATTTTATGGGTTGTATAAATTATAAGAGACCAACGATGGTGGCGGAAACGCAAGCATGAGGAGGTATTACTGTCGATCTGGTTGGAGGCTTGACGATGCGCATGCGGCTACGAGCGCCAGAGGAAGCAGAGACAGCGCCGGCGTCGCAGTCGCCGCGCACGCCTACGTCGCGTCCACCGCAGCTGGACATGCGCTCCCCAGAGCTTATCGAGCAGCGCCTGGAGAACCTCAAGCGCCGCCCGACGTGGCGAGCGTATCTCGATGAGTACGTCAAGGCGCATCCGGATGACGACAAGGACGACGACGACGACGACGACGACACGGAAGATGAGGACGAGCGAGAGGACACGCCGAATGATGCCTCAAAGGGGTCTGCGGCTGCGCATGGACCCCCACACTCGGAGGTACACAGTTCGTGTTGTCGTTGAATGGCGCCTTCCAGTTATTGATGTGGTTGTCTATCTCCAGCGATCCGCGCGAGTCGACCATGGATTTGTGAAGACGACGCTGTGGTCCATCACTGTTGTCGCGATGACGCCGCTGTGGGTGGTGGTCGCGCCGTTTCTGCTGAAGCGAGGAGCCGAGTACGTGGCACTATTCTCTGTTGTTCTTCTGCGTTGACGACTCAACATTTCATGGATCTTTTGTACTTCTGTCGATAGCTTTTGGCCGCTGCAATGCCCATCCTTCTTCTCGCTGTATCGCCGCTGCGTGGCACAGCTCGTCTTTGTCGGACTTGCCCTGCTTGTGGCGTACTACTCGGTTTGCAAGGAAGTCCCCGAGTCCAACATTCGACGGGCGTCGATCGTGCTTCACAAGGAGCTGCTGGAGCTGCTGGAGGCTGGGCGATCATGTGGGGCCGCCGTGAGCCGGGGAAACCAACGCCTCGTACGAGAGCTTTGTTCCCCCGTCGCAGTGGATGTCGTTTTTCTTCAAGCTGCTGTCGCGCTGGTGTTCAAGACGCATCGAAAGTGGGCGCGCGTGCTACTGGTGATGCTTGCGCTCGCCCAGTTCACGAAAGCCCCCGAACGAATCACGGCAGCGTTGCAGCCAGTACCAGAGATCACTGCCGTCGATCCGGCATTCGCGCTCGTGGACGAGGAGATCCTGGTAAGTGTCCGTCCCCCCATTTTCCAGAAGAATGGGTCGGTGACTCGTGTGTTTCTCTGGTGTGTCAGATCGCAATCGACGGCAAGAACCTCCAGCCAGGTGGGACGGTGGCCTGGGCGTCGTACTGGGGGTGCGCCGTGTCAGCTCCAGTGGAGTCATGCGAGCTGCAGTACCCAGGCGTCTTTGACCTTGGCGTCGTGTCCGTCACGTTCTCCTCGATGGATCACTTTGTGCCTTGCTATCGCAATCCGCCGAACCCGCTCAAAGTGGAAGACTTCCGGTGCTTTCCTCACCTCCGCCTTCGTGTCAAGGATAAACACAGTATGCCTGGATGGTCCCTCGCGGCTGGAAGCGATGCAGCAGCACAGCAGGCACCACAACTAGCGCATGATGAACCCAGTCCACAGACTTCCAGCACCCACAAGACTCGGCATATTCAACGCGTTAAAGTCAAGACAGTCCACGTCGGCGCTGACAGCGAAGTTGACGTGCAATAGATTCAGATTCAAAATGGAAAACAACATCGCCTCCAGTTGTGCATGATGACAGAGTCCAGGCTCATCTGTGACTGCGTTCACATCTCACGGTCAGACGACGGATGCGTCCCCTCCAGCGGACGAGGCACCCGCGATCGCGTCCCGAATCGCCTCCGCGAGTCGTGTGAGCTTGGACTCTTCGAACTTGGTCGCCTCCGCCATCAGCGCGAGCTGCTTCTCTTGGAACACACGCTGCTGTTCCATCATCTTGGCTCGCTGCGCCAGCTCACGCTCCCGGAGCTCGATTTCCTTTAGGAAACGCGCTCGCTCCAGGTCGAGGCGTTCGCGTTCCAGCGCCACTTGCTCAGCCAGCAACTTGTCGTGGTCGGACATCACCCGAGCGCCTTTAGCATTGCAAGCCACGTCAGCATCATGCATCCGCAGCGACCAACAAGAGCGCGACGTACCGCTGTGAATCTGTTGTGGTTCAAATCAAGTGCGTCATGAACGAAAGATGAGCGTCAGTTCAACTATCGCAGCACACTCACTATGTTAAGAACACGAGAACGCACCGCGTTGCTGCTGCTCGGGTTCCCTGCTGTCTGTGAGACCGACGTCGCATTCGACGCCGAGTGCTGGGACTCGGCCATCGTGCTGATCGCATGGTGCGTCGTCGGCGCGTGTGCATACGGAATCTCGGTCTCCGAGTGAAGAGATGACCCACCGAGCACCACGTCGTCGATGGGCAATCCCTCATAATGAAAGTCCCCATTCATCTGCATGTAGCGCGCGCGGATCGAGTCCTGCTTGGGCAGCATCTCGTACTCCGCCCAGCGCTTCGGGTGCGCGCCCTGCAGGTGACTGCGGATGTTATCGACGCGGAACGCACGGAAGAACTTGGTCGTCGTGAGCGAACGTCGTCGTCGCTTCTTCGTGTCGTTCGCCGTGTCGACATCCGCCTGCAGCAGCTGCTCGTACTTGCCCTCGCGGCCAAACGCCTTGCAGAAGCCACACATCGCGAGCGTGACGTCGCCGCTCACATTGTCGCGTTCGATGCTAATCAGACCAAACTCCATCTCGTACTTGGGCTGCCATGCATGGCGACGCGCCCGCTTGACCGCGCGCTTGCCGTCTTCGAGATCGCTCTTGCTCGCAGCGTTCTCTGGACCGTCATAGTCGTCGTCATCATCGTAGTCGTCCGCTGCGTCCATCTCGGCGGCCACCCGCTTCCGCTGCAGCACGGCGTCATCTGGCTCGGAGCTCGTCGTCGACGTGTGCTCGAGCGACACGAGCGCCGGGTTCGCGGCTGCTGTCAAGCCAGCGACAGCGCTTGGCGCTGCCTCCGACTGATGCGACGCCGCAGCTGCCGCCGCCGCCGCCGCCGCGATGGCGGCAGCCTGCGCTTGCTGCACTTGCGCCTCCGTGACTCGCACCGCGTCCATGATACGGGGTCTGTGTGCGGGAGGATGGAAGCGAAGGCACGTAATGTGGCGCGGCCACCCAATTTGAGGCCCGTCCAGATCCAATCAGCCTAGTTTAGATGGTTAGATACGGACACACTATTTAGATCCATGTGTCTGGTTGATGTGGTAGAACCTTATTTAGTGTGTTTGATTTGGGTGTATGTGGCGCATGCCATGAGCAAAATGCTAAGTCGCAAGCCAACGACGCTGGTCTACGTCGCGATTGCGGCACTTATCGCTGTGCTTGTCGGCGGCGTGTATGTGTATGACACATGGTACAATGACTTCTCCTCGTTGACGCATTATGAGGTGCGTTTTTGTGGGGCCTGCAGTCCTTCGTTGCACAACAATGACTGACTTGTCCAAAGGCCCTGGGTGTGACCAATTCGGCGTCGACGACCGAGATCAAGCGTGCGTTTCGAGAGCTGTCCCTCCTCTACCATCCTGATAAATCCGATTCGGAGCTGAATATCCGCCGTTTCCATCGCATCTCAGGTTGGCAAATGACGAGATCTTGGATACGCCTTGCAACACAGGGGACCATTGATTGATGCTTACAAATTCTGTAGACGCCGCGCAGGTATTGAGTGATGAGGAATCTCGACAGAATTACGACCACTTTCTGCAAGAGCAACAGCGACTACGATCACTGCAAGCAGATGATGCGTGGAAACGACTTCGACTGCGGCCTGCTACCGCTTCCAATTTCGCAACCATCGTCACGTTCTACATCATCGAGTTTCCACGACATCTTCTGCAGCTACTCCTACTGCTGCTGGATATCAGACTGCTCATGACATCGCTGGTAGCGCTGGGCGCCGTGATCTTTGCGCTGGATCTCCTTTTACAGCTGACTCGGTCACTATTCAGCTCCTTTTCATCCACCCACGTATCGGTATCCAAGCAAGAGAAGGACATGGCCCTTTTAGCGGCACGCGAGCGCCAGCAAAACGCAGTGCACGCGTCAACACTGCCAGTACGCCGGCGCACTCCGATGCCTCGCCCATCGACTTCGACTTAAGTCACAGAATGGAAGAAATACGACTCGCTGACCAGGATAACGTAGAGAGCGTTCACTTGTTCATATCCTTGTGGTGACGTCCGTGACAAGGTCCACGTGTATCTAATGAGATGAACAATTGATCTTCGAGGAGCTCTCATCATCGAGGTGAATCCAACTTCTGTTAATATCGCCTTTCTCAACGGACCAATCAACGGACATGAATACCTCATCGAGTGTCATGATTGGCCAAATCTAGTCGAACAATTACTGCATCACGCTCAGAATGCAAGGACGACCAGGCCTGCGACCATGAGCATTGGTGCATGATAGTCTCACCGTTTCCTCGTCGCTGACAGCGATTGCACCTGCATCACGTCTTGACGATGCAAGCGGAAGACGGCGTGGTCAAGCCACGCGATGGAGATGACGCAGCAGGTCGACGAGCGACAACAAACTCGCCGTTCGTGCAGCAGCCCAATGCCCCACCACCGCCAGCTTCGGCGACGCCCGTACCGCGGTCCAGCACCTGCTTCCTCACCCCCGAAGAGATGAAAATGATGACGCGCCAGAAGCTCGAGTCGCCGTTTGATATCAGTCTCGCTGCGGCGCGCAAGCGGTCGCAGAAAGAGAAGCTGTGGGAGATGTTTGCGACGTATGCGCTGCAGCTTTCATCCGAAGACCCGACGCGCATGCGCATCCACAATGTGATTAAGCTGCTCCAAGACTGCGGAGTCATCGACGAATCGAACACGGAAGAGTCCAAGATCATCGAGAAGGAGGTCGCAATCGTCTGCGAGTCGTTCCTGAAGACGCATCCCAGTGACCGCGACATGACCAAACGCATGGATTTTACTGCATTTCTCGGTTTGCTCATGCACTTTGCCGCGATGGTGAGTACTTTTCCACTTGAGCACAGCTACGAAACGAGCGTTTCATACAAACTGCTACATGATGACAGAGTGGGGATCAAGATCCGTCGAGGGCGTTCGATTCACTTGTTCGAACGTGTCTAGAGAAGCAACAGAAGCCGAGGTCAGTCGTTCGTCGCTGAGATCCCAACGCAACACCTCGGACATATCGCTCATGCCAGATTGCAGAGTGCGCATTCCTGTCGGCAAAGATCTGCAAGAGTGCAAGAAAGTTCTGCAGACGTTTGAGGAGCCACTCTCCAAGGTCCGTTTGTATATGCGATGGACAAGCGCGTGCGAGGTGTCTCTGATTGCTCTCCACGTTCGTGTGTAGATGTTTGCTTTCTATGCGGCGCAGACGCTGAGCAAGCAGGAGAAAGTGGACCCCAAGGCTGCCCAGATGAGTCCCCCGCACATGGGATACGCCGAGTGCCTCTCCTTCGCGCGAAAGTACGGCATCATCGCGCACGGTGTCCTCACGACGACCGAGTTCGCGACCATCTACATCGACAGCCTCGCCAAGGCACCGACTCACGAATACGAGCGCGTGCTCACCTTTGACGGCTTTTGCGAGCTCATGGTTCGCGTCTCGCGCAAGGCATTTCCTGGTGATCACCTGCCGCCTGACAAGAAGCTGAAAGGACTTTTCCAATTGATGTGGCTGGCGTCATCGTCGACGTCGCCGCGTGCGCTGCAGATCACGGACGTCCTGAAGAACGACAAGGTGGATGTCACCAAGTTGTTCCTCGTGCATTTCGAGAAGTTTTGGAAGAAGGAGCGATACGAGTGCGTTCGCTAGATTATTGCGAGATGCTCCCATCAAAAGTAGCGATGACGAAGCGTTTATATTGCCTGCAGGAACTATGTTGGCGAGCGAAGTGCGTCGCCAAGTGCAGAAGATGTGCCGAAAGCTGGAAGTGTTCCAGCTCACGAAACTGTCGTAGCGCCGACCGCCTCTTCATCTTCTGTCGAACAGAAGTCGCCAGGAAAGCGTGTTTCCAGGCGATTGAGTCTCACGATCACATCAAGCGAAGGACGGACCGCAAGAACGCAGCGGCGTTTCTCGATACAACCGTCGTGAGACAGCTTCATAAGACACCAACGTTTTGGATTTTCGATTACGAACTAGTCGAATCAACATGAATGACGTGTTCAGCGGGCATGGAGACAGCCAATGTGTCATTTGGAGCTCGCCGAAGTAGATGGATCAGTCGAACGCTTGTCTGCCGCGATGGTTGCCGCTCTCTTGGAGGTCGTTCGCTTCTCCTTGCGCGCATCTCTCGCCTCCTCCTCCTCCTCCTGCTGCTGCTGAGCTCCGTCATCGTCTTCATCTTCCAAGTCACCCTTCATGATCAGCTCCATGATGCGGTCGTACAAGTGCTCTTCTCCGTTCTGTCGGAGCACGTCCATTAACGTCACAGGCGCTTCCTCTGACATGTTGCGAGAACAAGGAAATGCTCGAATGCCAAGCCAACTTCAATGTCGGCATCACATCGTCAGCACCGATATCGTACCAGTCTCTCTGTTCATCGGAAATTTCTCATATGAAAATTTAGGTTCCAGAGTCGATGAAAAAATCAAAATATACTACCACACCACTCTCGAGGGCTCATGCGTCATCCATCTCTCATCTCATCCACTCGCCACCTTAGAATGCGAGTGGCTGCAGCAGCGAGAAGCTGCCCGTGCCGACGCGCGGCGGCTGGCCGAGCACGAGGCGAGACGACGAGCTCTCGAGGTCGTCGCTCAGTCCGTTGAGCGCGGCCTCCGTCAGGAAGCGCATCGAGGTCTCGAACGTGATCTGCTGGAACGCCGAGCCCTTGTTCTGCATGCCGATGCGGTTCAGCGGCATGTAGCCGCCGCCGTTGGTCATGTAGTCGGCGATGAGACTCAGGTGGCGGTAGTCCACGCTGATACCGTACACGCCGAACACGTCGTTGATCTGCTTGGAAATGGACGCGCGCGCGGCCTCGACACCGTACGTCTGCAGCACCTGGTAAATGTCGTTCGTCATGAGCTGGTTCACGTCGAGCAGCTCGTCAAAGCCCCAGATCTCCTCAAAGTTGAGACCCTCCGTCTGGATGCACGGCTTCTCCTCCTGCTTCTCGCCGATGCGCTGCTGGATGAGGTAGCAGCGAGAGATGCCAGGGCAGTGGCGCACCAGCACCTGCTTCGCGACCTTCTCGACCAGCGGCACCATCAACAGCGTCTTCGAGTGCGTCGGGAAGCGCAGGCGCAGCTCCACAAAGTTCTCCTTGCGGTTCGCGCCGCAGTACACGAAGCACGCCTTCTTGCGCACGCTCAGCGGCACGCTCAGCGACTCCAGGTTGCCATCGAGGAACTGCTTCTTGCCCGCACCACTGCTCGGCGTCTCGTCCGCCTCATCCTCGCTCGAGTTCTCCGTGTCGCTGCCGTCCTGCGCCGCGCCGTTCTGCTGCTTCTGCTTGCTCTTCTTGCGGGACGTGGCGTCCTCGTCGTCCGAGTCCTCAGTCTGTAGCATGCGGCGCTCGTCGTCGTCCATCTCGCCGTAGCCACGCACCTCTCCACGGCTGCCGAACCGAAGTGTGCCCTGCTCCTCATCGTCCTCATCTTCGTCGTCATCATCCTTCTTCGACTTCTTGCCGTCCATGGCCGAGACACTGCCAGCAGCGACCTCAGCGACGCTCGACACGCTCGCAGCGTCGCCGCTCTTCTTCATCTCGCGCGAGATGAGCGTGAGCAACTTGCCAATAAAGCTCGACGCCACCGTGCCGTAGACCTCCTCGCTCTTGAGACCGAACGCGCGCGCGATCTCCTTCATGCGGTAGAACGTCAGTCGAATCGTGTACTCGCGCACCCAGAGCACGCCGTTCTCGCTCGGCTTGAACGCGTCCACGACCTGCACGCCGTTCTTGTGGTGAATGAGCTCCGAGAGCGACACGCGATTCAGTCGGCGCTCGACGTCCTTGGCGCGCTCGCTGCCGACGTCGTCGCGCAGCGGGATCGTCATCATCGGCGTCGACATCTTCTGACTCGCCGTCATGATGATCTCTCGCAGACGCGGGATACCGAGCGTGACGTTGGCGGCGCCGTGACCCGCCAAGTGGAACGTGTTGAGCGTCATCTGCGTCGACGGCTCACCGACACTCTGTGCGGCGATAACGCCAACGTTTTCGCCGGGCGCCGCCATGCTGCGCATGTAGTTGACCCACACGAGCAGCTGGAACGCGTCGGGGCTCACGACGTGCTTGGGCTGCATGACCGCGCGGTCGACCTCGTCCATCGCGACGTCGTCCTCGCCATCCTTATTCTTCTTCTTCGACTTGGACTTCTTCTTCTTCTTGAGCGCCAGCACGTCGAGGCAGTTGGACGGGTTGCGCGCGTTGAAGCTCTCGAGCTTCTCCTGGATGCGCTCCGACACGAGGCCGACGTGGCCGCTCAGCGGGAGCTGCTGCATCACAGGGTCCTCCAGCGCCACGCGGATGATCTCAACGCGGCCCGACATGGCCTTGGTCTGGTTCTCCGAGCGCTTGACCTTGAACTTGGACGTGCGTGGCACGTTGAACGCCTTGAGACCCGTGTCGACGTACTGCACGTCGTACTTGCAGTCGCGTCCGTCCTCGCTCTGCTCGACGACCGCCAGGATCTCGGCCGCGAACCAGCCCTGCTCGATCGAGCCGCGCTTCCACTTAGTCTCGCCAGCCTTGAGGCGACGACACATCACGCGGACGCCAGGCTTCAGCACGCTCGTGGTAGACGTCCAGCCGAGCTGCTTGGCCTCGCGCTGCTCCGTGTGCAGCTGGAGCGGCTTCATGATATCCAGCTGCGTGTTCTCGAAGAACTTGGCGTGGATGTTGTACTTGTGCGAGATGCTACGGTGGTTCATGGCCTGGAACGCAAACTCGGAGTCCTTGCCCGACAGCAGCGCGCTCTGCATCGGGTCGATACCGTCCTCGCCGTAGAGGAACTGCACAACGTTGCCGTCGCAGTTACGCACCGTGTGATCGTACGCGACCTGCAGATCTTCGAGGTGCTTCACGAGACAGCGCTGCAGGTAGCCACTGCGACTCGTCTTGACGGCCGTGTCGACGAGACCCTCACGACCAGCCATGCAGTGGTGGTAGTACTCCTGCGGGCGCAGACCCGTCAAGAAACGATCCGTGATGTAGCCACCCGCGCGCGGCGCCGGGTCGAACGGTTCGTAAGACGGCAGCGCACGGCCACTGCAGAGAATCGGGACACGACGGCCCTCGAGCGCCTGCTGACCGAGACCACACGAGATCTGCGAGTGGTTGACCATCGAGCCCTTGGCACCCGTGAGCACCATGAGCGAGAACGAGTTGGCCGGGAACGACTTGGACTGGCCGCTTGGGAGACACGTCTTGATGATGTCCGAGTTCGAGCCGTGCACGCAGCCCATCATGTGCGCGTCGAGCGCCTTGGCGTTGGCCTCCGCGTCCGGGCCGCAGAGCAGCACGCGCATGCGGTCGCGGATCTGTGCTCGCTCCTCGTCGTTCATGCGGCGCTTCTTGCCCTTGTTGTGGTCGCGCTCCCACGCGCGCTTGGCCTCGAGCAGATCCGTGAGACCCGCAAACTCAGCGTAGGCCTCCTCGCCCTGCACCTCCGAGTCGACGACGAGCTTGCGACGGCGCTTCTCGGCCGCCGAGTTAAGCGTCAGGTCCTCGAGCGCACACGTGTGACCCGCAAACTGCAGGTAGCACGTGAACAGACGACCAAGCGCCGAGAGCAGATCGGCGGCGACGCGCGGGCCGTAAAGCTCATACGACGCGTGCACGAAACCGTGCATCGACGCACCAAACTGGCTCTTGTCGAGCACACCCTGGAGGAGCTCACCGTCGCGGAAGATGACGATGTGCTCGCCGTTGAGGTTACCATAAAGGTCGCCCTTGATCTTGGCCTTGCTGTTCAGGTTCAGCTGCGGAAGACCCTTGGTGAGCATCTTGAGCACCGACGTGATGACCTGCTTGCCGGTCCACATCATCTTGGGCTTGAGCATCGCGGGCGGCACGATCTCAAGGTGCGCGCGGTCAACCGAGATGCCCATGTCGTCCATGCTCGCCCACGCGTTGTAGAGGATCTGCATGTACATGTCGCGCGTGAGGAACGTGTCACGCTGCGTGAGCTTGACGCCGGAGTCGACATGATCCTGGATGAGACCACGCAGCGGCGAGCCGTCGGTCGGCACGAGGTACTGGTTGTCGTTGGCTGCGATGTTGTACGCCTCGGACCGTGCGAGCTCGTTTTGTGGGAAGTGCATGTTCATCTCGTCACCGTCGAAGTCGGCGTTGAACGTGTTACAGTTGGCGTAGTGCATGCGGATGGTCTGCATCTTGGGGTTCGTAAGCACTCGCGTGACGTGCGCCATCATACTGGGCTTGTGCAGCGTCGGCTGGCGGTTCATGAGCACGACGTCGCCGGTCTGCAGGTGGCGCCACACGCGCTTCACGCGGTTCTTGCTCGAGCCCTGCGCACTCGCCGAGCGCGTGAGCAGCGTCTTACTGATGGCCTCGCGCTGGTGCGGCGTGCGCTTGCTCAGGTCGATGAGGCGGCCCGTCTCGCTCTCAACAAAGTTGGCGCCCGGGTGCACATCGGGGCCGTTGATCACGAGCTGCCGCATCTCCTCGACGTTCCACGGCGTCACAGGCTGCGGGTACGTCAGTGTCTTGGCGAATCGCAGCGGCACACCGATCTGGCTCGTGCTGATGTACGGGTCAGGCGAGATGACCGAGCGCGCCGCGTAGTTAACACGCTTGCCCATCATGTGCTTGCGGAAGAGACCCTCCTTCTTCTCGATCACCTGCTTGATACCCGGCGGACCGTCGCGGACCTTGGTCGAGTCCACGAGGCCGTTGATCGCGGTCTGCAGCTCCGTCCAAAGCGCGAGCTTGCGCGCAAGGTTGATGGTCGGTGCCGCGTCCTCGTCCTCGTTGGTCTCGTCGCCATCGCTGTCGCTCTTCTTGTTGCTGAGCTGCAGGCGCTGCTGCTGCTGGTAGTCGGTCTGCACGATGCTCTCGCTGACCGCGAGGATCTTGCCGAGCGCCGTGTTCTGCGCGTGCTCGAACATCTGACCGGCCATAAACACCGGCGGGCGGAAGCGCGATGGCGCGACCGGCACGACGTTGAGGAAGAACTTCTTCCAGCCCTCGGCCTTGGCGCCACGCACGCGGCCGTTAGCGATGTGGCGGTTGCCGTAGAGCAGCTCCATGAGTCCGTCCTCGGCGCGCCACATCATCTGCAGCTGCGATTGCACCTCGAGTGTCGGCAAGAACTTGCTGCCGCTCGTAGAGTCCTCGGCCTGCGCGAAGCCGGCGTCCTCCATGTCCGACTCGGAGTCGTCGCCCGAGTCGTTGCCATCCTCGCGGTCCGAGATGTTGCCGTGGATCGTGTCGAGCGCCGACGAGATCGTGAGGTTCTTCTGACGGTTCACCTTGCGCGAGCGCGCGCTCAGCGGCTTGAGGAAGATCTTGGCGCTCGCGTCCTGGCGCAGACCCGGCGAGATCGCACCGCAATTCTCGCACTTGGCCTTCATGCCCTTGAGGAACTCGGCCACGAGCTTGTTGCGCTGCACCTCGACGACGCGCGGCAGCGGCGCCAGCAGCGCCGTCTTGCGCGACTGCTCCTTGACGGCAGACAGCGCGAGGCGCTCGTACTCATCGAGAATGGCCTGCTGGCGCTGGAACGTGCGCGCCGGCGGCTCGTCCTCGACGCCATTGCGCTGCTCGAGCAGCTCCGAGAGCGTCGCGGCCTCCTCGTGGAAGCCGTTGTCGAGCAGCAGAATCTTGACGCGCAGCACGCGCGAGCGCGCCGACGCCGTGCGGAACTTGTGACACGTGAAGCACTTGCGCTTGAGGATGTTGAGCATCTGCGCGAAGAGCACGGGGTTGTAGACCGGCACCGGGAGCTCAATGTGGCCGAGATGGCCGGGGCACTCCTTCTGCGTCTGGTGGCACGTCGGGCAAAGCACGTTCATGTCCACGGGGCCGAGCGCCGGGTCATAGAGACCGCCGATGACGGGGTTGTTGAGCGTGTCGTAGGACACGCGCGACGTGATCTGCTTGACCGAGAGGTCGCGGATCTCGTCGTCGCTGTAGAAGCCGAAGGCGACCTCGCGGACCTCATAGCGCAGGATCGTCTGGTCCGTGGCCGACTCCATCGTTCATGCACGCGCTGCGATGGCAGAGATGGAGGGATCGATCCGTCCGGAAGGAAGCGGCGTGCGTTCGGGGGCGAGAGAGAGCGTTGGTTGTCGGCAGCTCTTCGCAATCCACTCACTGGCTGCGGCCGTTGGTGCTGCTGCTCGCCAAGGTGCATGCACCAATCACCACTCGCACAACGGATCCAGCATTACGACCAATGAGCGGCCGTTTTGTTTTATTTGCAGCCAATGGGAGGGGCGAGTGCACGCTGGGGCTCGCAACTGGACACAAATGTAATTAGTTTCGGGCATGCGACATGGTACAAGCAACTTGCGGGTGGGATGGAACTCGCTCTGCTGTATTGGGGGGGATGCTGCTCGACATGTTCATGGGCGTTCGCGGCTTCACGGCGCGTCCTCGAAGACACCACAGTCAGCGATGATGACAGCGTGCTTGGGCTTGTCGCCCTTGTCCGTCTCCTGCTCCTCGATCTTGCGCACGACGTCCATACCCTCCACGACCTTACCGAACACCACGTGCTTGCCGTCGAGGTGCGGCGTCGGCACCGTCGTGATGAAGAACTGCGAGCCGTTCGTGCCAGGACCCGCGTTCGCCATCGACAGCAGACCCGGCTCCGTGTGCTTGAGGCGGAAGTTCTCGTCGGGGAACTTCTCGCCGTAGATGCTTTCGCCGCCCGTGCCATCGCCATTCGTGAAGTCGCCGCCCTGGATCATGAAGCTCTTGATCACGCGGTGGAACGAGCTGCCCTTGTAGTGAAGCGGCTGGCCCGTCGAGCACTTGCCCTTCTCGCCGGTACACAGCGCACGGAAGTTCTCGGCCGTCTTCGGCGTAATGTCCTTGAACAGCTGCATCACAATCTTTCCGGCCGGCTCGTCACCGATCGTGATGTCGAAAAACACCTTCGGGTTGTTCGGGTCTGGCACAGGCTCCATCTCCACGTCCTCCTTGTCGTTGTACATCGAGACCTTGCCAAAGAGACCGCCGAACACCGACTTCTCCTTCGCGCGCGCGTCCTTCATCTTCTGCTTAAGCACCTCGAGCTCCCGTCGGACCTCACGGTTCTGCGGGTCGATCTTGCCTGCAGCCAGGAGATCCTCCTTGGCGCGATCCAGGTCGTTCAGGTGCATGCGGCCGACGCCGCGACGGAAAAGCGCCTTCACGCTCTTGGCGTCATTCGCAAGCGCCTTGGACGCGACCGCGACCGCCTCCGCGTAGTCGCCGATCTTGAGGTAGCACATGGCGCTGTTGAGGTAGCACGTTGTCTGGAACTCCTTCATCTTCTTCTTGTCATCCTCCTCAATGTCGTACATGTCCTCCATGTACGAGGCCGCCTCATTGTACTTGGCGACGGCATCCGAGAACTTCTTGGCCTTGAACAGCTCCGTGCCCTCCTCCTTGAGCTTGGTGCCTTCCGCGAGCTTCTCATCTGCATCCATCTCCCACATCTCCTTCTTCTTGGGGCTGAAGCCGAGCAGCTCCACGTCAAACTTGAGCGTGGCGTTCGGCGGGATCTTGGGCGGGCTGCCGCTCGCGCCATACGCGTACTCGGGCTTGCACGTGATCACCGCCTTCTCGCCGACCTTCATCGTGGCGAACGCGAGGTCCCACGCCTTGATCACGTTTCCGCGGCCAAGCACGAACTGCACCAAGCGATTGAGACGTTGTCAGACAGTGACCTCGCCACACTTTCCACGCATACCTTGAACTCGGCGTCGCGGTCGCGCGAGCTGTCAAACTTGGTACCATCAAGCAACGTGCCCGTGTAATGCGCTGTGTGTTGACGACGCGTCAGCATGCGCGTCACGGCACGACGAACGAACGGACCACCGTGTGATGACACAACACATGCAACGCACCTCGGATCTCGTATCCCTCCGGCGGCGTCTCGCCCGCGCCCTCGTGGTAGATCTCCTTGATCACGCCGCCGTCTCCCGAGAGATCGATGGACGTCATAGTCGTCTGCTGTTGTCGTTCGGTGCACCAAAATGCTGAAATGAGCTGGTGTCACGATGGATATCGATCGGTCGAATCGAATGGGTCCACCACTGAAGACAGAAACCTCCGAAACATAGTCTCCCGCTGCAAGTCGATCGAGGTTTATTACAAAGAAGCACACTGGGTTCGACCTACAGACGAGGTTTTTCGACGCTTGTATAAACGTTCGGAGGTGAGCCGGTGTTGAAGACGAATGTTCTGGAAAGCTCAATGTACGACATCTCGAGATGCGATGCGATGCGACGTCAATGCGCCATGGTCACAAACCCGAACTCGAAGCGCGCGGGGTGTCCCATACTCGGCGCTAACGCCTGCAGCTCCGGCGTCCACTCGAAGACGGGGTTGTTATCGTGCGTGGGACCCGCCTCCGCGTCGCACTCGAGCCGCGCGAACATGTCGAGCGTCGTGACCTTGGCGTCGATGGCGCCGTCCAGCGAGAAGAGCTCGCCTGTCTCGAGGTCGTAGCGTGACGCCACCGCGTGCGACGCGTGCCCCGCGGACAGCGGATCGTCGCGCCAGTTGTTGGAGCGAATGACGCGCTTGAAGTCGTCGAGCGACGAGATGGTGGGTGCATCACGCTGGAAGATCTTGGCACGCGGACAGCTTTCGTGGCTCCACGACGCACTGCCGTTCGTCGACTTGTACGCAGCCATGAAGCCCGAGCGCGCGTAGACCGTCGCGAAGTAAGGCACATTGTACGACGCCCAGTAGCCCTGCGCATTCACTGTCGTCGACACGTCTTGCACTTGGACAAAGCCCGGGAGCTGCTCAAGGATCGTGAGGCCGTCAGACTCGAAGCCGCTGCCCTTCACAAAGCGCTTGGTATCGACGATCATCCACTGGTTGTTGTACGTGCCGCTGTTGTATTTGGCGAACGTTGCGGCCCATGACGGACCGTCAGTGCCGAGAAAGTTGGCGACCTTGGAGCGTAGCCAGCACGGAACGCTGTGGGGCGTCACGAAATCGTACAGCGTCGAGTCAAAGACTCCGTGCGTCGTCTCGAGGATACCGATACCAGCGTCCGTCATGTACCAGTCGTCAACCGAGGAGAGGTACGCGGGACTACTGGACATGGAAATCTTGCGCTTGACCGCAGCACCATCAGTTCCGTCGCCTGGGAGCGGAACGTCGTAGTGCTTGAAGATACGGTTCATGGAGGCGTAGGTGTCCCACGTGCTGTGGCCCCAGACAAGGTCCGAGAAGTCGGGCAAGATGCGAATCAACGCTGAACACTTGAGGTTCTTGAGGAACACGTAGAACTCTTGCGTGATGGGGTCAACATCGTCAGCGACTCCGCCGCGAGCTCGCTGTACGACGGGAATGAGGTCTTGGAGATCGCCGTCGTAGTTCATGAGGAGCAGGTCAAGCGTTGATGCTGGCGACGCAGCTTTCGTCCCACGATGGTAACCGGCTGCCAAACCCTCAAACTGCTTGAGAATGGAGCCCACGGTCTCCCAGTAGTCGCTGTCTGCGAGATGCGGGTTGGCGCTGTGGTGGCGGATCTGCTTCTCCAGCCACTCTAGATTCTGGCGGAAGAAGTCGTGTAAATCTGCGAGCGTCTGGTGATCTTCCGCGTTGCCGTCTGGGAAGAACGTGTTCATGACATTGAAGTAGTGCTCGTCGATGCGATGGTGCGTCAACAATCCCTCTGCGTATCCGGCGGCGTACATGATGTCTTCTCGGCGCTGCCTCGCGAGCTGCTTGTCCGCGAACTCTTCTGGCGAGAGACTTGCAGTCTTGACCCAGAGCTGTGACCAGCCGATGCTGTGAAGACTGTCGTTGAAAATCGCCCACGCGTCCGCGTTTTCCTTGCTGGCGTTCGCACTGAAGTCAACCTCAAGGTTTCCCCTGGAGCTGTACGCGATGTCCGAATCCTCATTAAGCCGTCTGTATACGTGAACACTGAAGACCTCGGGAGCATTTAACGGCGCCGTTGAGTCAGCCGCTGACACAGAGTCAGTGATATTGATGCGGACCGCCTGGCTTGACTGACGACTGGCCACGAGCACGCTCACCACCCCGAAGACAGACACCACACCAAGCACGAGTCGGGTTCTGCTCATCCATCGCCGTGATCCTTGAGCACGCCAACTCCCCTCCTCGATACCGCATTCGAGCTCTGCCGGGTCGTCTCCCTTGCCTTGAAAGGTCCCATACCTGTCCCGATCCAAGTCGCTCGGCATTGTGTCTGGCGACGCGCTTGAGTTGCGGAGAAATAGCGAATGAAGATGGATGAATCTTGAGTCGAGCGACGTGCTTGCCGTGGTCGCTTTCCTCCAGCTTCGGCCTCATATTGAAGTTGCCTGGCGTTTCGTCGGCCACTGACGTAGTTTCACGTGCGTGGCGCAGCCGTTGTTTTCCAACGACTGCCTTTTCGGCGCACGACCAAAGGACACACGAACGTTGCCGCTCCCCATCGCCGCGTCGCAGCCAATGCGAGCCACTGGTGAGAGGCGAATGATTACCGTAGCAGGTTGTATTGCGCCATCGTCGCGGTGAGTCGAAGCTGGCACTCGGCACGAATGCGCTCGATCTGTTCCTTGCGAAACGCACGATCATGCTCATGCTTTCTCTGTAGACGAGCTCGCCCAATCGCCGAGAGCTCGAGGCGCATCTCGACCTCTCGGTCTAGCTCACGTTGCAGTTCCTCCGTCACCATGCGCTGTATCAGCTCCATATCCATGGCCTTCATCTTCTCTAGGATCTGGACCTGAAGCTTCTCGCGCTGCGCCGCGGTGAGGTCGCGTCGCTCAAGCTCACGCCGAAGCCCAGGTAAAGATTCTCGAAAGCGCTCTTCGCTTCGCTACAAACGCCGACGTTGTGAGACGCGTCGATGGGGTTCCCGTCCAACGGAATACACGCTTTCGCTGACCTCCACGCGGGCGTCCTGCGCTTGCCGCCAATCAACGCTGGCTCCAATGGGCCGCAACGACTGCGTCTCTGGATGGACATGACTGCCATGCGCCCGATGCTTTGACGCGCCGTCTCTGGAGGATGACAGCGCCGTGTGCGACGAGGTCACAGCGATCGCTGGGAGCGACTCGAACGAGACTACACGCGATCGCTCGTTGCCAAGGCGCTGAGGCTGACGGCGCACAGCGAGCAACGTTGATGGAGGCGTCGAGGGCGAAGACGCAATAACCAGTCGCTCTCCTGTCTCGGCGTCAAAGACCTCCATCGTCTCAGTCGGTCCGTCAGTGAGGTAGTCACCGACGCTTCATACTGTCTGGTGGGGTGGGTCCATTGGTGTCGGAAATTCCCCACACCAGCACAGCTTATTTTAGGATTTTAAGCACCGTTTAAACATCCCTAAACTGCAACCAAAAGAACCAAAAAGACCACGCCTCAGTTTTCACTACCTATATAAACGACTATCACTCTGTTTTCGTCCCTCCGTAACCTCGGCAACCAGTGGGAATATGCATATTCACACAGCTAGTGTGGTGGGAGAAAAGGAAAAAGCAACATGCGGCACCGTCGCTCGCTATATATGCGGTGGTGATAAAAATTGCCGACGCGGTCGTTCGCTCGACCGTTCGGCGCGACATGTCGTAGGCCGTTGCACGCGGAAGCGTCGCGTCGAGGCATCCGCATCCGCATCCGCAGCATCAGCGCCATCCGCCTCGCCAGCACCCGAAGCACATGAAGGACGACGGCGCGGGCAAGGAGAATGAGGCGGAGAACATCCGCGTGGCCGTGCGCTGCCGGCCGATGAACGAGCGCGAGCTGCGCGAGCAGGCTGTCTCGTGTTTCCAGGCGGAGAACGGCAACGCTGTGCTCACGAACCTCGAGAATCCGTCCGAGCGCCACGAGTTCGGGTTCGACCACGTCTATGGCATCGACACGCCACAGTTCCGCGTGTTTGACGACATTGGCGCACCCATTCTGGACCGCGCGTTCGGCGGATACAATGGCACGATCTTTGCATACGGACAGACCGGAAGCGGCAAGACGTTCAGCATGACGGGCGTGCGGGGTAACGAGGAGCTGGAGGGATTGATTCCGCGCATGAACAAGGCCATTTTCGAGCGCGTTAAGAAAGAGAAGACAGACGACCCCAACAAATTGTTCCTGGTCGAGTGCTCATTCTTTGAGATCTACAATGAGATCATCTACGATCTGCTGGACTCGAGCGGCAACTCGAAGAAAAACAAGGGTGGACTGGAGATCAAGGAGCACGCGGTGCTTGGAATCTATGTGAAAGATCTGCAGGAACGTGTCGTCGAGAGTCGAGATGAAGTCATCGATCTGATGACGCAAGGCCAGCTTGCGAGAACGGTCGGCGCCACAAACATGAACGCTGAAAGCTCTCGCTCGCATTCAATCTTCGTTATCAAGATCCACCAAAAGGATGCTGTCGACGAAAGCAAAAACATTTTCGCGAAGATCAACCTTGTAGACTTGGCTGGATCAGAGCGAGCAGCATCAACTGGCGCACAAGGAGACAGACTCAAAGAAGGAGCCAACATCAACAAGAGTCTGAGTGCGTTGGGTAACGTCATCAACGCGCTTGTCGAGGCCTCACGCACAGGGAAGAAGGTGTTTATTCCGTACCGCAACTCGAAGCTGACGCGAGTCTTGCAGGAATCTCTCGGTGGAAATAGCTTGTGTTCGATGTTGGCAACGCTATCTCCTGCAAATATCAACTTTGTTGAAACCCTGAGCACTTTGAAATACGCCAGCAGAGCCAAGTCGATTAAAGTAAATGCGAAGAAGAATGAAGCCTCGAGCCAGATCAGCCAATTGAATGAGGAGATTGCGGCGCTGAAGAAGAAACTTCAAGAGCAAACATCCACATCCCTGGGTCTTGACCCGAAAGAGAAAGAGGAGATCGTCCGAAAGTACGAGATGCAGATCAAGGAAATGGACCGCGTCAGATTACAGACATGGGAAGATAAAGCCCGACTCTCTAAGCAGCACGAAATGGAGCGGAAGCGCCTGGCAAAAGAAAAAGCCCTCGCCGACCAACGTATTCGCGAAGAGCGGACACGGAAATGGAAGTTGCTAGAAGAAAAGGGTGATGTCGAACTCATGCTTCGGGCTCTCCGCGACTTGGATCGAAGTGCAGTTGGTGGTGGCAACCAAGGCGTACAAACACCAGAAGACAAATGGTTGGCACGAGCTCAAGCACTCAAGGCAACTGAAAACGAAGCAAAAGACCACAGGACGTTGATAATGGTGTTTAAGGACGCCGTCGACAAAGACGTCGAACAATGGACGACCCGAGTCGTTCAACAAGATCGAAAAGACTCGGCGAATACTGCCGCACGGCGCGACGATTCAGCGACATCACACATGATCGCTAATCAACTCTGCTCGAAGCTACAGAATGTCTTCAACGAAAGCAAACTGCTGGTGCAAATGGAGAAAAAGATGATGGCAGACTGCAGTGAGATGATCAATGAGATGATGGCAGAAATGATCACGTTCAAACACCAGAGAGCAGCATCAAAGACCAATAAGCAAACCGCATCAACATCCACCGGCGAGCAACCGAGTAGCAAAGAAGAGGATCAGGCAAAGGAAGAGCGAGAAAAGGGACTATCCATCATTCTCGCACTGGTGCAACGACAGCGTGCCAAGTTAGTGTCATCACTGCGGACTGAGCGTCAGAAAATGATGAATTTGACAAAGGTGACCACGCAATTTTTAGCATATATGGAATCACGGGCCAGCTCTGAGAAAACCACAGCTGGAGTTGGATCTCCATGGATCGAAGGAACTAACAAATTGAAACAAGCAGCTGAACTGTGGGAAACCGAGATGAAAAGCAAATTTGATGGTTCTGGTGACACGATCGTTGCGTCGTATGCGCCACTTGGAGATGTTTGTGCGCTTGGAGTCGAGTCGCGATTGGTGCCTGACGAGTGCTTGTTTACGTCTTCACGGAAATCTGACGCCAAGTATATCCGGATGAATAGCTCGCAATTCTGGAGCCCCGAAGAGCAGGACCTTGTTCCTTTCGTTGTCATTGATCTCGAGTTTCCTCGCTTTTTGCGAGCAGTAGCGATCAAAGGATGGAATGGATATTCTGGCGCAGGCGGATCAACAGGTGACGTGCAGACAAATCAGACTACACCGTCGACTGCATTCGAGCTGAGGCCAGCCGAAGAATTGAAGGATATACTCAAGAAGCATACCCCCGAGTCTGTCACTGGAGACCACGAATCAACCCATGAAATTATCAGCCATGCCATGTCTTGGATGGATCTCCTTAAGACGAACGTCGTACCTGTGAAGCTATTTGCTCGCCCGCCAGTCCGTTTCCTCCACGATGTAATTTCAAGTGTTATCCGAAACACTGGATACGCGAAAGACCTCTTTTCACCGTCTGAGCAAGACTACGCTAATCTCCCATCCAAGACTGAACGATCAGACTATTTGACGAAAATACTCGATTTTGTCCAAGAAACGTACACGAAGCAGGCACAAAGCGAAAGTGATCGCAGCACCATCATCATTGCAGCAACGGCATCGAATATCCTTGCGGGCAAAGAGCCGACAGACACCCTCAAGTTTCTGTGCCTGTTTGCACTCGCTTCACTGCAGTACGCAGTGCAACACCCACCTCCTCCTGCTACAATCGTTGAAAAAAAAGAGGCAGGTCAAAATCTAGCAGGGGAGGTTTCTAAAGAGGATACTTCACCCGAAGTGGTCGAGCCATTGAGAGGCGCCCGAAGCCAAGGCTACGTGAAGAAGCTTCGGGTCTCGACCAGTCTCACGGGAAAGCAATGGCGTGTCATTGGTGATTTTGATGTCAATCTTGAAAGCGAACCAATTGATCGGATCTCGTTTAATGAGGATGTAAACGCAGTTGGCCGCTTTATTCAGCTCACGTGCATCGAGTGGCATATCGCTCCTCTGCTTCAAGTCGAGCTTTTTGGGCAAGAAGCTAGAGAAACAGATGAACTGGTAAGATTGATTGAAACCATGGGAACGAAGGCAAATGCGTTGCTAGAAAATCTCCTTGGCACTGCATCTCTTATTGCCGAAGAAGCAAAGACATCATGGGAGCGTGCGAAAGACGCTGAGCGAGCCAAGCAAGAGGAGTTGGTTCAACTGATGGCCGAGATAACAAAGCTGAAGCAAGCAAATGCCAAGTCTGATAGGGAGATCAAAGAGTTACAGCAATGCAAGACCACGCTCCAGCAGAATGTGAACGCGGAGAAACAGCGTTGCGGGGATGAGAAGGCCAAGAACGAGAAATTGCAGAAAGAACTCGATTCAAATGTGTCTGCTTTGGGTGAGATGAAGAAAGAGAAAGAGGCATTAGGCGTCTTGGTGAACGAGCATGCGCATTCGGTGCAAACGCTCCAGTTACAGCTTTCAGAGCGGGATAAACAAGTTGAGTCGTTACAGCGCACGAAGTGTGATCTGGAAGAGCTCTGCGCAAGTCTCCGTGGGCAGCTGCAATCTAAAGATGTTCAAGACGGCCGCCAGGAGTCCAAATTGGCAAGTGTGATGAGCGATTTGATGTCGGTTAATGTACAGCTCGAAGAATATCGCAGAAAGTTCGAGGCATCGGAGCAGATGAGAAAGGAGCAAGACAAAGCATCACAGGATCTCCACGTGAGAATCCAACAGCAACTGGCAGAAATGGCTGAAAAGGAAAGGAAAAGCGTCGATTTGCTTCAAAGAAAGCTCACTGAAGCTGAAAACGCGTTGGAAGGCCTCAAGGCTGAACGTGACAAGCTTCATCAGATGATTGAAGATCATACTACTCGCGAAACAGCACTGCAGGCTTCAAATGAGGCATTGGACATCCAGATGACTGCACTACGTGAGGAGCTTGAGACTTGGAGGAAAGAAGCTGCCAGAGAGGCAAGCTCACCTTCAAAAGCCCAGCTGGAGGAAAGTATGCAAGTAGCTCAACTGGAAGCTGTTCAAGCGTTGGCAGATGCAAATGAAAAATTGCTTCGCAATGAGAAGATGTTGCTTGAAGCACAAACACGAGAGCTTCGATTGACTGCAGATATCGAGCGACTCGAGCTGCGCCTGCAGTCTCAAGAGGAGAAGCAAAAAGATATGGATAGTCGGTTGCAAGCGACACTTCTCGAGTGCGATCAGCTCACGAATCGCATCAAGGAACTGGAAGACCGTGAAGAGGAGTGGCAGCTTCAGCTACAAGTTGTTACCGAAGAACGAGACGCAGCTCGCTCTAAGGAAGAGGAGTTGTTTGCAGAGAATAATGAGAAGGACCAAGAGATTGAACGAATACGCGACGGATATGGTGGGTGCCCTCACACAGATGACGATGTCACGAAAGTCACTTCTGATTACTCTGTCATAAAGTTTGGGTCACAGATCGAATGAATTCTAAGGAAGACGAGCTCGCTGAGATGCAAGAGCAGCTTGAGAAGTATCAGGCGTTGCTAGAGATTGCTGGTCCAGGTACTGGCTCTAAAACAGCGTCCAGCGCTCAACAAAGCGCAGTCCGCGATCTTTATAAACTGTTGGAGACGGCCACAGGTATACTTGTTTGCGTGGTCTGGTTCATTCATGCCATCTCACACAATCATCTCTCAGGCACTACTGTCGCCAAGAATCTGCCAGCGGATGAGGTGGTGAAAGCGTTAATGGATTGGATCACAACTATGAAGCGACCAGTCGAAAAGGCTTCTGTAAATACCGAATCACGAAGCATTCCATCTCCACACCCTCCATCAGAGACGAACCGTTCAGCGGAGCGGTCTCCCCACGCAGTCGCTGCACTGAAGCCACATCAGACAAAGCCAACAGAAAATGACGCGGGTCCAGCGAAAGCGCCACCACGAGTTCAAGTTCCGCAGAAGCCTGCCAATCCTAAAGAGAACTCAGCTTCTTCGTCCAACTCAAAAACCGACAAGCAGACGAATCCCTTGAGCTCTGCTTCAGACATCTCGGCTGCACAGACTGTTGGCACCGAGGAGAAGGATGATGCCGACACTTACGATGATGATTTTGATATCGACGAGGGCGACGACCGACGGAAGCAACGCCGCCGATCTAGCAACAACCCGACATGACAAAAGCCTTGACTGATTGTTGACTCTGAGTTTGAAGTCATTGTTTGTACTGTAGTGTTATGTTCTACTCACTCCTCCCATCCGAGCTGGTTTGCCGCAACGCTATCGCCATCAGCGTCGATCTCTTGGCAGTTGTAGATGGCGTACAGTAGCTTCTGACGTAGCACGTCGACACTGGAGTAAATTGGCATCTCGACTGCGAAGAAGCATGTGTGCGCTATCGGGAGGTAGGCATCAGCTGGTTGTCCTGGCTGCTGCTTATTGAATGACTGAAGCTTGAACAGTTGGGGAAACTCCTTTTCGTTGGCGGGTAATCGCGATCGACCCCACACAAAGCGAAGGAATGCGCTTCGCTCTTCGTGTGTGAATTCGCGAAGAACCTCCCAGAACCAAATGATGTGCTGGTCAGATGCACTGCAGCTAGAGTACTCGGTACACCGTTGAAGCAAATCGACGTCGATTTCTGGCGACCCGCACACGAGAATCTCCAGCTCTGTTCCAGTGAAAAGCGGTAGCAGGCGAGCCGGAATAACCTTCGCAAGCCCACTGAGCAACGCTGCAATCTGAACGTCAAACTCATGAAGGCGGTACCTCTCCACCAAGTCAGCATATTCTTTTCGATTTGCGAACGTGACTGCGATGCTTTCCCCATTGGACTTTAATTGTACCACGCGGTTATCAGCGGATAGTGTTGTGAACGTCTCCATGACAATATCCTCAAACATTTCCTCGGTCACTCCGAATTGATCAATATCGCGAATCTTCTTCAAGGAGTTCACAATCATCGAATCCACAAGCGACAGGTCATCCACAGTAGCAACTTCACCAACCAGTTTCTTCCAGATGAGTGATGCGATGTGGAGGGAAATGTACTGTCGACTGCGAGCAGCCACCCCCATGAGCTTGCCAAGAAACTCAACCATCTGAAGATGCGTTCGGCTTGTAGCGCCAGGATTAAGCACCCATTTCTCTCGACCACTGCCGACATTGTGATGTGCGTTGGACGACGGAAGCAAGATCGAAAGCTGGCTACTGTGGAGTTCTTCGCTGTACTGGGCGAATGTTTCTCTGTAAGGACCTCCGGCATCTTCCGCGTTTTCTCCGAGGAAGCGAACGTAATAGATTGCATCACTTCGGCGGAAATGCGCACCGTCAAGTGCACTGAGCTGTCGAAACGCCTGCGAGAATAAGGCACTGCGTCCTTCATCATCCGGTTTCCCCGCGAGCCGATGCCGCATCGCCTTAACTCGGTTTAGTGAAAGCTCAAAAGCAACGCCAGCTTCGGTTGTCCTCTTTAGGGCATCGTCCCACACATGACGCTTGACAATGTTGAAGATCCTGAAACGCTGCGCAGTAACCAATTGAGAAAGAGTAACGTGTTCTGTGCCAGCTGATGCCATTCCCGAGCATTGGGTTATTGACGGAGCATCGAACGGAATGAATGGCAACAGACGACTGATGGCGCTGTTGAAGTCTTGCAGTATTCGGAAACGCTTTGCGAGGTGCTCGTTCGCGGACGCTCCTTTCATTCCACCATGCAATCTTGACACAGGTGCAGTGTCTTTCTGACCATCCTCTTCAGCCTTGTCCATACTCCCACCACTTGCGATGTCGACAAGCACTGGCCACTGAAGGAGCTCGTCATCAGATGGAGAAATATCATTCCACGTTGCTCGAAGAGCTTGCGGTAGTGACAGCTGCTTCGCAGTGATGGATTTGTTGATATACTTGACAAACTGCTGGTCCTGCCGGGACTTGATAGCCACTTTACCATCCACAAGACTCGGTGCAGATGTGCCAAAGCGGGTTCGTCCAATGGTCGATGCAGAAAAGTGAGGGATCACGAAGCAACGGTATCCCCACATTGCTGGAGCCACTTTTTTAGTCGTGACGGGTGGTACAATTGGTTCAACTGCTGCCCACCGAAGTTTCCGCACAGTGAGTGGCGCGAGGCATTCATCGTCCCAGAGTTTCGAGAGATTGTCGTTGTCTCCTTGGATTGTCCCGTGTTGTGAGCCTGCGGCATCGTGTACAATAGTTCCTTCCCCCTCGTCGAGTTTCCACCACGCAAGCAAGGTCGGTGCGATATCTTGGACTCGATGACGGTAGGATACATGTTCCCAATGTCCACTGGCCTGGTCGAAGACCTCAAACTTGATGCTATCTTCCGAACGCCGGGTTTTGTCAAGGACTGAAACAATGTTTCTGGAGTCCAGTTCTGGGGTAAACCGGAATGGGCGTTGTCCTAGGTTCCACGCAACGCCCTGCGCTCCTTGAGCACCCAGTGATGCTGCAGGGTAAACGGCTTCGGTCAGAGGATACCTGACGGCAAGTCGGCGGACTGAAGGCTCAGACGCAGACGAGAATCGGCGTCGAGGCGAGCTCATCGGAGAGGCAGAAGAGAAGCGTCGCGGGCTGGGGGCTTCTCCCGACTTGATAGTCTCCTCAAGCAACCACGTCAGCGCACCAGGAACACTGCGTGCACCTGAAGCGTCAACGACATCTTCAGAGACTGTTCTTGAGAATCCCATGGAGAGCATTTCTCCCACCAGACTGTCAAAATCCTGCTGCTCGTCGCTGGGCGCTGAGTTTGCTTGACTATGAATTGGCTCATTTTCCATCAGCAATTCCAAGGTGATTGCTACGATCAACTCTCCATTGAGGAAGTACCACAGTTTGCGCTTCGACACTGAGATCGCGCATCCGAGAACGTCACCTTCTCGAGCAAATACGTCGCTGGTGAACGATGACGTGGAGGTCGAGCTGCGGCGAGGACTCATGCTACCATTTCGCGGAGATGAAACGTCAACGTCGATTGTTTTGCCATCTACGTGAACTTTGCGTTGGGGTAACTCCAGCCCAAAGCTCTTTGCTGTCTCTCCAATGACACAGTCACGATGCGGAAGTGTTGAGGACGTACTGACCCACCCAATACAGACCTTTCCACCAGACAAGACGTGGGCCTCGAAGTAGTAAACGTCATTCGGATCATCTTCTATAGGAATACAGCAGTCAGCTCGCACATGAACATTGTCTCGTCCAGCGCGGTTTGCTGTGATCCATTTCTTCGCATGCGGAGACAATGTGTTCAGATTTCGAGATGGTGATCGAGCAGGAGAAGGAGGTGGGAACGCGTTTGAGGTTGTCAGTCTCCGAGGCGTACGGGGTGATGATGGTTGACTCGACGGACCCGAGAAGCCACTGGTGTAGCTAGCATTATGATTGACCGTGTCGAGTCCATTGGCATGTCCTTGGAGCTGTTCCACGCGCAAAGGAACATCCCAAACTTTGAAGTCGGAAATGTGAAACGAGATGAAGCCAGTGCGCGACGAATCCTTTGGTCCGACTATAAGTTTCGATGCTAGAACACCTCTTAGAGATTCCAGATGCGTGCCACCTTCACACACCGAAATACCGTTTACAAATACGGTATATCTGAGAGACGAGATGACCACTGCGAGATGATTCCATTCTCCCAAGTGCATGCCGGAAGTATGTCTGCTGGTTTCAGACAGCATCGTGTCCTGATCGAATGTTGTGAGGCTGGGAATGACATGGATAACACCGTTGATGTCCGTCACTACATCAATGCCACCAACTTCGTCAGCTGCAACCAGTCGGAAGACTGTCGTCATAGCTCGTCCTTGCGAGTCACCCAGAGATTGCTGTAGATGTCGAAAGTCGGTGCCACTCACGATGTCCAAACGCGTGGACGAAGACGGAACCACAGTCGGCGCTATCCACATTTCGAAAGTGCAGTCGTCAGTGAGAAGGCGGCGATGTTTGGCAACACTTAGCTGCAAGTAGTTGCCTGGCTGCAAATGAAGCGCTCCACCATAAGCATCCACACCCTGCACCGGATGGCGTTTAGAGGAGTCGTCGCAGTCTGCCTCGATGCTGAATTCAACTGAATCTCCCTCAAAAAGCAAAGGGACATCGGGTAGTTTTCGTGGAGATACAAATGGCTGCACGTCAAAAAAGCCGTCGTACCCGTACCGGTAGATATCTTCCTTTGATGTCGCCTCCCACAGCACACGAACACCACACCCGTTGCGCCCCGCCCATGACGCGACAGCGACAACGGTGCCACGACTGCCTGCTCCACCGTCTTCATCACCGTACTGCCAATCAGGCGCCCGAACAACCTGATCTCCGACTTTTACAAGCCACGATCGTTTCGACAGATCTGGAACGTACAATGCCGACCGTTCATCAATTTCTCCCAAGTCAGTGAGACAGACCTTTCGGCGATCTTTGCACCCGGTAAACACCAACTGATGTTTGTCGCTTAAGGCTGTTTGCCGATCAAATCGAATCTCCAATGCAACAGCATCTTTGATTTGGACAACCGCTCGCGGTGTGTGCACGTCCGTATTCGAGATGGGATGGTGGCTCTCCAGCACTTTGATTGCCGACACACGGCCCTCATGGAAATCCAACAGCATGCTCACAGCGTCGCACACCTTGTTGTACCAATTCGGCGTGATGGGGGTTGGCACTAATGCCAATGTCGAACCTGGAACACGACGACTCAAGACGATGTTACAATTCAAAGACGAGACAATTTTCCATCCGCTCGAGGCTGTCT
Source organism: Pythium insidiosum (assembly GCA_022836835.1). Classification (NCBI taxonomy): domain Eukaryota; phylum Oomycota; class Peronosporomycetes; order Pythiales; family Pythiaceae; genus Pythium; species Pythium insidiosum. The sequence goes on along the minus strand of JAKVDI010000046.1, from coordinate 267,540 downwards.
CTTCCTTGATGAGGGTCTGCCATGAGATCAGGCTACCGTGCGACTGAGATGTGATTTCGCACACAAGCTGGCGATTTTTGCGCAACGCAACATACTGATGACCGAAATCAACATACAGAGTCAACAAATCTCCTTTGCGGTATGGCGAGTACGCTGCCATGGAATCTTGTCCAACCACCCAAACACTGCCGCTCGAGGACCAGCGCAGGATTTGACGTGGGTGCTGTGCTGAGCCCTGACTGAGGATGATATCCATATCTCCTGAAAGCGTCTGCATAAGCACCTCAAGATGATGAGGTGTGGATCTTTCGAGAATAGGGATATATCCAATGAACGACGATGAAGCGCCGACAGTTGTGGGATTGAGTGGCACTGGTGTGAAGTTCAACATTGATGTGTCGCCAGAAAGCTGGAAAGGAAATTTGTTCGAATCGACTCCCAAGTCCACCAGCACCGCACACTGCACAAGCGCTTGGAAATACTCGCTTTTTGAATCACTGCGATCCTCTGTGAGCGCCTGAGCACGCAGCTTGGAGATGAGTGTGTGATGAATACGCTCCACGAGCTCAATTGGGATGGTCTGGAGAAATCCACGGCGTTGGGCTAGTAGTCCCAGCAGCTCAAGCGCACATATTTTCACCTGTTGAGGGTGATTCATCAGGCACTGATGAAGGGCTTCGAGCACGGAAGCTGAGAAGACTGGTGAACTAATTGTGTGTGGTGCAGCTTGTGCCGCCAGCTTCAGCAACCAAACACTCATCTTTGCCAGACGCACTGTCGCACGTATTTGCTCGGCTTCCGATACGATGTCCTCTGCATCATCAAATACGCCGACAGCATATAGCTTGAAACCCCAGTCATTCTGACTCGAGTCAGAGTGGAAGTGAACCTCGACGGTGGATGCCTCAATTATTAGAGGAGGTCGACCACCACATCCCGGCCAATTTTCGCTGCCAGTTCGCCCACTGTACTGGCTTTCGCCATAAGTCTCACCGCGCTTGGAACCTTCCTTATAGAAGCACACCCAATCGCACCCGGCCTCAGTTTTTGATCGTGGATCGAAGTATATTCGTATTGACTTGGCCCCTGGGATGCTGACTTGCCAGTATTGATCTAAATCGTCAAGATATGGGTGCATACTTTCGATAACGCGAAGGGCACCACGGGTCCGTGGCAACAGATACTGTGCTTTCGACAAAACGGCCACGCACTTGTCCACGATTTGCTTGAGCGATACTGTTGACGATGGCTCAACTTCTGGAAGAGGTCGCAATAGCTCCATGACACGTTTCTCCAGCGCATCCGATGTCAGGGATCCATCTTCCATTGTCTCTTGATCCTGGAAGTGCGCGAGCAGCATGAAGAAATCGTCGACAGTACTGAAAATTGAGAGGCTCAGTGGAGCATTGGTCGCAGCTGTCATGTATAGCAGTAACACCTCTCGAGCATACTTGATCGTGAGAGCGCGATGCGTGTCGTACGCAAGGCTTTGCAGCCTAGAAAGCTGACCTTTGAGCGACTCGAAAGAGAACTGAGAAACGAACTTGGTCATTGCATCATGTTCGGGATTGCTGTTGTCCATTGCAAATGTAATGTTTTGCAAACTTGACACCACATCATCAACACCGAGAACAATTAAATCCTCGTTATGAGCACAGTACTCAGCGGAGACGACAAACAAATCGTCGTTGGCTCGATGAAGTACCCACCCACAACTTTCATGCGTAGGTTCACTTGCTGCGAGCTCCAGCCATCCATTGGACTGGTTTATGACACGGAACTCCTCCCCTTTTCCAAGCTTCTTCACGATCGATGCAGAGACGTCGGGTTGCTGATGCACAGTGATTCCTTCATCACGGAGAACCCGGAAAACACCGAGATCCCTTTCCCTTGCTTGTATGGCGGGGCGCTGACTGGGCACTGAAAGTAATTCCGTCGCCTTACGTAGATGATCATTTTGAGATTGACACGCATTTGCTTCAGCAAGCGAATCGAACCGCTCAAACCCGTCATACTCATGAGCTGGTGGGTCCCTTTGGTACTCAGTTCCCTCGAACATGATTTCCCAGAGGTCCCACGCACGCTTTTCAAGCTGATCAATTCGTAACTCGAGCGGTAAGACGGAGGGAAACTCAGCGACGACCGTGAACTTCCAACCCCAGTCAACATTGGTGGCATCCGTGCACCAGAGCAACGTAAACGAATCAGACGGAATGATAAGAGGTGGGCGGCCACCCGTACCGGGCCAATTCGCTCGGTCGTCAGAGCCGCTGTACTGATACTCACCCCATCGATCTGCGAGTGCTTTGTCCTTGTAGAAGCAAAGATAGTCGGTGGCGAACTCCGTGCGACTTCTTGCATCAAACGTAATTACCAGCCGTGATGCACCACTAAACGTGACGACCATGTATTCCATCACCGAGTTCGAGTAAGGATGCTTGGATTCGAAGTCTTGCCTTTTCGGCGTAGATTGTGTTGGACGACCATTGCACGGTTGGTTGGCAACTCGAGTGATATGAGCCATTACTGGCAGTAACAGAGACGACATATCATTTTTTCGAAGCACCCGAGTCAGAGCGGAAAGAGCCTTGGTAGCCCTTGCTCTCAAATCATTCATCGCGCCAACTGATATCGTCGGTGGGCGCTCAGGAGGATACACGAGTGTTTCTTCGTACGCATGCGCAGTAAGTTTGAAGCCCCACTCGCTTCTAGCGACACCGATATTCGCATCCGCATGAAAGCACACGTCAACCGCCGCAGCAGGAATGCGTAGAGGCGGGTTATCACCAACTCCCGGAAACGTATCACCGAAGTATCTTTCTTCACCCCAATAAGGGACGCCTTTAGACGATTCAGGATGCGACTTGCTACGTCCATCATCATCACGCTTCAAGAAAGTCACATAGTCGTTTGGCCCAGCGATACTAGACATTTTGTCGAAGTATATCAGAATCTCACTCGCCCCATAGAACACCAACGGATGTCGTATATCTTCACCACCAGCGTAGGGATGCTCACTCTCAACTACCTCGACAATTTCTTTTCGCGACAGTTTGGGCTTCAACATGATTGTGGCTGCGGGCGCAGATGATTCATTTTCGAAAATTCTGATGAATTCGGGAACAACTTCACCGAGCCTAGGGATGAGGCGCTCGACAAAACTCTCGACGTCGCTATCGTGGTCATCGTCGCAGTGGGCAACATCATTGACGGGAACGTCAACGGGTCGACTTGGATCACAATCAAACAGAACACTCGCATATCGTGTCTCACCTCGTGTTCGAAACCGTAACACATTTCCTGTCTCGATTGTCTCCTTTCCATCGATGCTGACACAGCACTTCACACGGCCTCCGAGACTGATCCCCTTGTATAAACCGCCACAGAGCATCAATGCAGCCGACATTTTTGATGTTGAGCAGTAGCTGTTGCCAGGTCCATTCTCCTCCTTCAGCGCTGCTATCATCAGAGTCACCAGCCGGTCGAACCACCACTCATGGCCCGCCATCCTTCTTAGCAGTGAGGCGTATCCATCTGCCAAACTGAATGATTCGAAAGCAGAAAGACGAAGCTCCAGCATTGCGAGATTTAGACTGGACTCGTTGCTGTCCTCAAGCGCATCACTATCTTCGTTGAACTCGTAATTTGTCCATACATTGCAGAGCTGAGCAAGGTTGTCGAATACAAATTGGACGAAATCACAACGTTGATTAGGAATGACGCGCTCAAACTGGGTTGCGACATCTTCAGGGGACATTGTGCTCCACAACTCTTTCAAGACAAGGACGGCTGCACAGCGCACTTCGACCGGAACAGCCTCCTCGAACGCAATTAGTATCAAGTCACCCGTATTGTCGGGTGTGGCGATTTGTGACTGACCGAACGGCGACTCTGTACATGTCCGAAGTAGTCGAAGCACGTAAAGAGCCCGATCCGCGGGAAAAGGGATCGGGGCACTTGCACTATTCGGATGGCTTGTGTGCATCTCGTTTACCACCTCTTCTTCCGTCATTATAGAGTTCACGGTTTCTGGCTGATATACCCAACATCTTGCAGCTCGTTCATCGGAGCTGCGTGCTGGGGGCTCACCAAACACGAAGGGATACTGATTCAACAGTGCGGGTTTAGCCCCCTCAAGCCCCTCTGAGAACTCGGGGGTAGCCAATAATCGGAAGCCCCAGGAAGGTGAAGTGCCATCGTGTTGGAAATACACCAGAAACCGATCAGTGGGAATCACAACCGAACTTTGTGGAGCCACACTCGTGAACATACTTCGTCGACTTCGTTGGCGATGACTTTGACCACCGGGAAAGTTGCGCTCCGGGTCGTGATAACGACCAGTGTACGAGTCATCACCCCACAAAGCATCACATCGAGCGTCCCGGTAGAAACGCACAAATCCAGACGCCTGATCAATTTCGGACAAAGGATCAAACGTGACACGAATTGAAGTTGCCCCTGGAAAATGAATAGGCCAATATTGATCAGTTGCTGATTCAACGGGGTGTGCAGACTCCACGATTACAGAGTCGCCTGCGTGTGCTGTCCCTCGTACAACAAGAAAAGGATCCAGCATGTGCTGTGTTGCCAGAAGACCGTTGATATAGATCTTGAGTACCGTGTCGTCCTGGACAATGGCAACGTGCACCCAATCATCACAATCCAACTCGAAATTTGTCTCGTAAACACATTCTTTTTCAGGGCCACAAGATATCCGGTAGATTAGTTGCCGCTTGTCATCCAGATACAAGCCAAAATGACTCCATGGCACGGCTACGTTGGGGTCCTTCACAAGAGTTTTTGTGCCTTTGGAGAAAATCACGCCACCAACGCCTTGATCGACCAAAACCACTTCCATGGTACCATCTTCTGGACTGTAAGTGTACGTTTTCTCCTCTTTGGTTGAATGCCAACGAACACGTACAGTCCGTGTATCCACGATTTCAACAACGGAGCCCGGTCCTTCTTCTCGATCGTCCCACTGAGGTCCTCGGCAAACTTCATCACCAATCTTCAAGGCGTATGTGGCCAGCTTTGCCGGGACGTTCAACCACAGCAAGATTGAGTGACCCCAGCGCAGATTCTTGCCTGTAGACACAGTCGCAACACGGCCTCCTGTCGCACTGGCAAGCTCATAAAAACGGCTGCCGCGCGTAAAGTCCTCGTCCACAGACTCTCGAACTAGGGAAGCAATACCTTCAAGTTGAAGACTGACTGTTGCGAACAGTTGTCGCTGAAGCACCGATATGTCGCTAGGATCTCGTGTGGAGTCCGAGCTATCCCGACCTACGACGAAGCTATTCAGTAGTACTTCCATGAGTGACTGAGCTGCTCGACGAATCTGAGCATTGTTGGAGGCAAGCGACCTCAATAACTGGGGAAGCAACTTGCTTTCCTGAACAAAGTATGAATCATCATTCTCATAATCGAGCGTGACAGCCTTCAACATACTCAAGACTTCTTCGGCTTCTTGATTCGGTGAATCCAATTTTGTTTGAAGCTCGCTTACGATCAGCTTTAGGCACGCACCAAAAGATTCGTTCAATGCCAAGCGAGTGGATTCGTCGCATCCAGATATCGAGACACCAAAGTGCAGCGGGGTTGGAGGAATGGCATCCTGAATGGGATTGACGACTTTTGCACACGCTCTTGTCGCTTCAATTGAAACATCTCGCACGCTACTTGCAATTGTTTCGGCAAGCAGACATCGAAGTCGCCCGGATGACTGAGACCAAGCTAAACTGAAAAGCGATAATCCACTTGCTCGTAGCTCGGCCCGTCGACTTCGCTCCATCATCAGTCGACGTAACTCTTTCACGTCCACGTCGCTCTGAACGAACTCTAGAACTTGCTCAGTCACAGATTTTGTTTGCCCACGCTTCATTCGCTCGCACGAACTACGCCGATAGTGCAGTAAACTTCGTAGCTCTGTAGCTTCTTGTAGTTCATCCAGTAAATTGTACCATTTACTAAGCGGTGAGTCATTTACTGCGGTGCTTGATGAAATGGCTGAGCCGTATTTTGCCAGGAGCCCCCATCGTCGCTTAGCCCCTGTGACATACGAGAAAGACATTGGGGTCAGTTCGAGAAGAAACTCCGCTCTCTCGATGACATTATCGATCAAGACTTGAAGCGCCTCATCACTTAGCCCTTTGTAGGCGGATGGCTGCCGACGTAATGATCTGTCACGACGCCTTCGCGGAGACATTGGTCCTTGTCGGGCGGCATCTGCTGCATCACCCAAGTGAAACCAGTCGCGCATCTTTTGAGCATTTTTCCAGCCACGAAGCAGTTGCTCAGAAATATCGACTCGTAGATTTTTAGCCAGGGCCAACGCATCCATGCCCCACATATTATGGTGAAGAATCGCTGCTGCTACAGCCCGGATGGCACTGTTGACTCCCCCAGACGCGATGTCTTCAAATGATGTGGAAAGGGACTTTGATCGTAGCCGTAATGGCATGTCCTTTGATTGCAGAGCTCGAACAACCGACTCAGCGGGGGATCCTTTTGGCGGGCTCACAAATGCCCGCAAGAGCTGGACTACTTCAGCCGCCTGCGTCGACTTCGACGCAATCCCGTGTCTTATAAGTTTGCTTTGGAGGAAAAGCTCATTCGCGACTTCACTCCCATCAATCGGAATGATCTTCACGCCGCTTACAAGCAATTGAATCGCTTCATCGACAACAGAAAATGCCAAGTCGTTGACCATAGTGAGCCAGTGACGCTGTACTGTAGACTTCTTCTGGAAAACTTCACCAGTTGCCGTGAATGAGAAGCCCCAATCTGTGTTCGAAGCGTCCGTATGGAAGTACACATAACAATGGTCACTGTCAACCACCAAAGGTGGATTGCCATCGACTCCTGGCCAGTTGTGCTCTCCATCGCGACCCGAATAGAACTGTTCACCGTAGAATTGCGTCTGAGCTCTGTCCTTGTAGAATGTGACATAGTCGTAGTTATACTCCGTTCTGCTCCTAGAGTCAAACTGGATCAAAATTCTCGATGCGCCGGGAATACGGAGCTCTGTTGTCACATCCAGATTATTCTCATAGTCATGAGACGACTCGACGGTTTCCGTCTTGGTCAACAGAGTGACGGCTTCGACTCGATCTTCATCATTCGTAACGCCAAACGCTTGCGATAGTCGGTGAAGCGCACCAAGAGAAGACGCAACCAACTTGGTCGATGACACGGCAAATGATTGAAATGACTTGTTTAAATCGATTGCGGACGTCGTTGTGGCTTGAGTGCTCTCCTCTTCAGCATCGTGCTCTTTCTGTGTTGACTTGATCTCGCTTGATATCTCCTCCCAGTTTCGGATTAGCAACAATCCTCCGGAGAGCACAACAGGGTACACAATGTGAAGAAATCCACCCGTCAGTGATGCTTCGATGGCGTTTGCACCACCAGATGACGTGCAGTTTCCGACAGCGACCACCGCTGATTGTGCGATGTCGTATGCTGCATGTTGCACTACTTCGAATACTCGGAAAGCTATCATGAGCATCTCGGCCGATGATTCAGCGGTCGACAGTATCGACTGAGTCATACAGTTAATCAACGCCGTCAGCTCGAACACAACATTGCCTTCTGCTGGTGTAGGTAATGGTGCGCACTCGTTACGACTCAGTTGGTCGATTTGTTGCACTGACAACAGTTTGACCAGATGCTCCAGGCGATTGTACACGTTCTCGGTTGCTAATTGATGTAGCTCACACGTTTCCACTTGAGAGCGGAGTTGTTGGAGTAACTGTCCAGCAATGACGGCATCTGACGCTGAAAATCCACGTTCTCGCCATCGGTCAAGGTACTGTAACGCCATGTCGAACTGTTCGATGAGATTCGAGTGAGACAATCGGGTGAGAAATGCGACGAATGAAAACGCCATGCGTAGCATCTTGATCAGTGTCGTATCAGGATTCCTTGTGTTCTGGATCCCTTGAATGATGACATCCAGCGTTTCTTTGAAGCCGCTCCCCCATTCTTGACAGAATTGAGCGCATAACGGCCGGGCAGCGTTCTTCAGCAGATACTCAAGAAGTCGCATTGATGTGTAGAGGCAATTTCGGTCAACCTCTGAACTGGATTTGTGAAATGACTGGCTTGCCATAATCGTCATTATGTGAAGAAGGTTTGCGATGTCTTCGATACTCGTCTCAACGCCAGTCTTCTGCACACTATCACTGGCTTCGACAGATGTTGGCACTGATATCACGTCGTAAGTGAAGTGGAGTACTCTGGATACTACCGGATGTACTTCAAAGTCTCTCTCTGTTGACGCCGGAGTCCCAAGCTGATGTCTTCCCTCTAGGTTTAGCCGATGACCAGGATTTCGAAACGCGGTTATACAGTTCTTGTCGAAATTGACGATCCATACGACATTGTTCCATGCATCGTAGCAAGGACTCGAACCTGGGAGTACTCGCTCAAAAGAGCGAACGTCAAGCGAGGTACCTTCAATCCGACTTGTTCGACTTGCGAATGCAGATGTTTCTTCTGTTGGGATGCACTCTCCTGTCTCGCAATCAAACATAAGGCAGTCGTATCTCTCATTTTGTCCAGTTTGATCCGTAGGAATGAGTGCAGATGTTATACTTGGCAACAGCATACACATCACGCATCCATTCGTAAAAAATGACGGAAGTGCAAAATCAACATCACTCGCTCGCAGCTCTAGCTTCAAAATCTTGAGAAAGCAACTGACGAACGTTGCACACTGGATTCGCTTGATGTTGAGCTTGAAGGATTCATGCATCATCCATCGAGCGGATTCCTCGCGATTTTGAGATGGTGTGTAAGTTCTGACGTGAAAGCTATCGGCACATAGCTCGATCTCGAACAACTGACGACCATCGGATGTATACCTCAAGAGCGGCCTTGAGATTCTAGAACAATTGATGGATTGGTCGAAACTCTCAGGGAGATGCAAGTCCACCCACCCTGATGGCTTGAGGTCAACCAATGAAACACGAAGAAGTCGTCTGCTCTTGACCGAGACATCGCGATCATCTTCAGCGTGGAGCAAGCTAAGCAACAGAGAGCCTTCGCAAAACGTGACAGATGAACAATACACTTCAGTTGAGCGTTCTTCAATGACGGATACCGTGTCACCAAGAGAAAGTCTCTCAATCATCACCTTCTCAGTGTCTTCAACAATATATACCACAATCAGGTCTTTTTTCTCATCTATCGTCAGCTCCGATAATGCCGATTTAGCCGCGATACTATTAAGAACCTCGGGGGTGAGTTGCAGCGGCTTGGGACCGCTAGCTGCCTTGGAAAGATGATTGACAGCATCGTCTGTGAAGTGATCAAACAAACCATACAGAGCGAACATGATTTCCGAATCGCCGTTTTGAACAGCTTCAAGTGCCCCAATGATTTCGTTGGAGAAAAAAACACGAGACTCGAAGGAAGCATCGTGCTTGAATCGAACATAGAGCTTTCGATCCGTGCTCACTGCGGTGGCATCACCACCAAGATTGAATAGCCCTTGGACACTGGTCGATGACAAAGATGAGTAAGAGTCTCGGACTATGGCTTGCAGGACCGCGGTCACATCGACACCGGAGCCGTAACAGCACGCATGAAATCGTCGGAATGATTTTAGCTCTTCAAAGTACAACGCAGCTGGACAAGTAGCGTATACGCGCCCAGTAATCGTGAAATTTGCACCTGTACCAATCTTTGACATGCCACATGCACTATTCCACACGTAGATGTAGCTTCCGTCTGAGGTACTGGATGTCATAGAAAAACGGCTTCGCCTGTCTTGATCTCGATTTTCTTGCCTCTTCACTGATCTTATCGAAAACTGCTTCAGCATGGCATCGGCCTTCAGAGTACCCAGCTTGTAGTCGATTCTGAATGCATCCATCAGGTCGTACGCCTTCACCATCCATGTATTAAGTTCACCGTCTTTTGAGTTTGAGTCGTTCGGTAGCGCATTCGCGCAATACTTGAGGAGCGAAGACATCTTTGTGCAGCATATACCCGTCATCAAGAGCAAAATAGCAACCATGTCTCGCTGTCTTTCCGAGAGGTTGCATTCGGGCTTCAACATATCTCCGCAAAACTGTTCAATATCTCGAATCCAAAAATCATCCGTCGATCCAAGAGGTGCCTGTTGCAACGCGAAAGGCGGGAATTCCAGCATCGTTTGCAGCATTGTCTGGAGAACGTTATTGAACATAACTGGAAAAGCTTGGTGCAGTTCGCGTAACATTTGCAACTGTATCCGCAACGATGCGACTGACGCCAAACTGGCAGTCACCTCACCGCGCCTCTGTACAAGCTCTCGATCCGATTGTTGTGAGCGCATTGTAGCTGTTTCAGCCTCTCGAGAACCATTCGCGATTTTCCGTCGACGAGCCAATAGTGACGAAAGCTGACTGAAATAGTCTCGTACGACCTCCACCCTTTGTCGTCGAAGCCTTAACGCAGAAATCCGTTCTCTCGATGTGCGCGTCAGCAGAAAATTAGCACCTTCAAGTGCAGCCACTCTACTGAGCGGGTCCTTCGTCGTGGACGGGCCTCGTCCTGCTTTCGCTGCCGCGGCTGCATCGACTCGTGCCCGATGGCGCGTGAACAGCTTGATGCGTGCGAGGTCCGTCAGCTGCTCCACTTCCTCCAACGGCAGCTCGTCCGTCCCTGTCATCTGCAGCGCCTCCTCGTCTCCATCGTCATCCGAGGGAACCGGACGTCGCCCATGCGACCGCTGAATCTCGTCGTACTTCTCCGCGACAAACGCCTCGTCGTGCAGCAGCGTGAACGGCACGCCGTCGGTCCACACTTGGTCCAGCGAGGACGCCAGTCCACTGGTGACGAACGGGTCCTCGTCGCTCTCTTCTGGCGCCGCGCCGCCATGCTCGTGGCGCCGAGCGGACGACGCAGCGGTCCCCATACTGAACTCGACACCTCCGTCGCTTGGCGCTTGGTGGTGGGGGGGAGGGGAGAAAGGGAAACTTCAAGGTCTCCATATCCTTTCTCAGATTCAGACTCAGAAATGAGTAGGCATCAGTCTCAGATCTGGGACATCCCACCCGATGCGTCTGGGTCCGTCGATCATGAAGAGACACGAGTGACGGGCAGACGCCAACGACAATGCAGAGCGACATGCTCAACGACATGCTCGTCGCGGTGGACGCCGCGTGGCTCTGCGCCGCCGAGCGCGACATGGAGCGAGAGGAGGAGGAGCGCGAGGCGCTGCTTCGGCAGAGCCGACGACGCAATGTGAAGGGCAAATACGAACTCGACACAGCGGCGCAGCTGGACCGCGACCTCAAGGAGCAGCAGCTCGTGCTTCGCCGGCGCGCGGCCAAGCGCAAGAGCGAGCAGTTGCCGCTGCGCTTGCCCTTCGTTCGAGAGCCAGCGTTCCGCCCGCTGGTCGACCCGCAGCGGCAGCCCAACGACTCCCCTACCAACAATCCTCGTGCATTGGCGCTCGATGGCAAGAGCAAACGCTCCGTTTACGAGCGAGAGAACCAGCGACTCGCAGCACTGCTGAACGACAAGCCGCGGCGGCGCGGCGCCGTCGGCGGTCGCGAGAAGAAGAAGCTGCGGCCACGTATCGTTGACGATCTGCTGTCACTCGAGCGACGCACTGCCTCGGTACTGCCTTTGGTTCTGTGACTGACTGATGGCGCTGTACGTGACTACTCATGTGACGCTGGAGACAGAGCGCGCAGCGGGTCCAGCGATGGTGGCGAGCGCATCTGCGCCGCGTCTTCTGGCGCGCGTACGTCGTCAAGGTGCGTGCTGCTGTGCAGATCCAGCGCATCGCGCGTGGGTTTCTTTGCCGTTGCGTGTTCCGTGTGTGGCACGGGAACCGCACGACCCGAGCGACTCGCATTCAAGCAGCATTCCGCGGCTTGCTCACGCGACGCGTCATCGCGACGTGGAAGCAATGGGAGTATGTGAATGCTGCGCGCATCCAGGCGATCATTCGCGGTCACGCAGCACGGCGACGTACGCAGCTCCGTCAACGCCGCATCGCAGCCGTCCGCATCCAGGCGCTCTGGAGAGGCCACCGCACGCGTCGACGTACCGATCTCCAGTGGCTCGCGACGAAAGCTACGAGTCTACAGCGACTCATACGAGGCGTTCTCACGCGGCGTCGTGTGCGGCGGCTCCAGACGCTGCTGCACACGTCAGCGATGCAGATCCAGCGCATGTTTCGTGGCGTCCTCGCGCGTGAAAAAGTCGAGCGACTGCTGCGTGATCGCGAGACGGAGAACCGACATGAGGTTATGCGCATGCTCGAGGTCGAGGAGGAGTGGCACCAGCACCAGCGCGACCGCCTGCAAGCGAGACTACAGCGGCTCAGGATCTTTGAGCAGCTCTGCGACCTCGAAGAGCAGTACTATCGGGCACACGAGCGCGTGAATGATGTGCGTGTCGACCACGTGACGAACTTGGGGTTGGTGCTAACACTCGCGTTGTGTTTACGACAGCTGGAAGCCATTTACTTGGACATGAAGACGCAGCGCCTGCGTGTCTCTCCTCGCGCCATCGAACAGGGATGGGTCGAAGAGATGGAAAGCAAGATGCGCAAGCAGCGCGAGATGATCACGCACGCCAAACTGGACGTGATCTTTTCGCTTGGACTGGCGTTCAAGCAAAAGGAAGAAGAGTATCTCGAGCTCATGCACCGCATTCGAGTCATGGAAGAGAAGCGACAACGCGTACGTGACTGAAGTTTTGGAGGATGATGACGCTGCCGATGGCTGATGATATTGGCGGACAGTTTGAGATCTGGCGAGACGAGGAATTCCTCGACTACTGGGAGGTTTGTCTGCTCGCTCTCCCTGCGATCTCCACCTCAGACGCTAATGGTGTTTAAATGCAGCGCGAGTGTCGCCATCAACACGAGGTCCGCGAGCGAGAGCGTCGGCGGCGAATCGCCGACGAGAAGCGCAAGTGGCGCATCACGTTTTATCACCTGAACGGCAAGCGAGACAAGCGCTGGCGAGGAACGCACTGGACACCCGACGTGTTGGAGGACGGCAAGCGGCGGCAGATCTTTACGCTCAACCAAACCAACTTGCTCGCGTTGATCGAAGAGAAATGGCGGCGACATCTCGGCGCTGTAAGCAACGAGGATGACGGACAGCGACGGCGCCAACAACTCGAAGAGCAAACGGCGCTCGTGACGGCGACCGCTCAAGTCGAGCAGACACAGCAGATCTTTGATCCCGTGTTTAAAGCGATCGAGAGCCGTTTCCAGACGGTGAAGACTCAGCAGCAGCGACGTGACGCCAAGAGCGAAATGCGTCGGCGGCTTCGAGCGAGACAGAAGGCTATCGACGCCGAGCGACAGGCAGCGGGAACAGCAACAGACGCGAAGGACGAGCGGCGGCAGACAGAAACGCGTTCCGATCGTCTTGTTAGACGCCGTAAGCTCGCGCAACAGGCGAGAGTGCCGTGGCACATGCTGGACCAGTTGGCAGCAGAGCGCAAGAAACTGGAGGAAGAGAAAGCAATGTTCGAGACGTGGAAACGCGTCCCATTAGCATTGTTTCCTCGGCCAAAGACCACGTCAAGTACATAAAGCTACCGCGCTTTCTACGAGCGACTCGCGAGATCGATGGCCCGGAGAACATTCAGTCGGCCGTGGCCATAGACATTATTGGGAAAGGCTGCGTTTCCCGCCGAGCACATCTCATTCGCCGAGTGCTGCACGACCGAGCGGTCGCTCGACTGCGTGAGCAGCGTCTTGAGAGTCGCGAGTGAGAGCTGAGGATGCGCTTGAAGCAGCAACGCGACGGCGCCACTGACGAGCGGTGCAGCAGCGCTCGTTCCCCGCACATTCACAACTGCGTCGGCAGTTTTGGTCCCCGCAGCGGGTACGTCAAAGCCAGGAGCGCTCAGATCGGGCTTGACCTCCCCTGTTGGACTCGGTCCTCGTGCGCTGAGCTTGGCGATGTCGTCCGTTGCGGTCGTCGCGCCGACCGAGAAGCCCGGCGCCCAGTCTGCTGGCGAGGCAACAGAGCCGCAGGACGGACCGGCGTTCCCGTTCGCAAACACCGGCACGATGCCAGCGGCGATCCACGCATCGATCGCTGGCTGGAGCGCTCGCTCGTCAGGCGCGTCATAGTTCCAGCTCATGTTGATGACGTGTGGACGCTTGGTGCAATCAAGCTGTCGCTTGTCGTCGAACGGACACAGCAAAAACTGCGCGCACTCCAACGCGAACGACTCGCCACAGAAGTTGGTGTCGTCACAAGCGCGGCACGCGAGCCACGATGCCTTTGGGGCGACGCCAAGGCCATTGCTGCCTGCCAAGATGCTGAGCACGGACGTCCCATGGCCCGACGGGTCGATGGGCTCCGATGAACCGTCCACCGCGTCGAACCAGCCGACGCGCTCAACCATGCGTCCTGCCAGTGACGCGTGTGACGCGAGGGTACCCGAGTCCATCGTGGCCACACGAACGCCCTCGCCCTGTAGTCCTCGCGCCCAAACGGCAGGCACCTGGACGCGCTCAAGCGCCCAGTTCTCCACAGCTGTCAGCCGCGGAGACACCGGCGTCTCTGTCGAGGCGTTGAGTAGAGACGCTGAAGAAGCGGACAAGTGGCCAATGGTGGAAGGAGGCTCGATGGCGTCGTCGTCAGCCTCGCTTCCGTCGGAAGACGCTGAGCCGCAGTCGGTGATATTCATGACGGCGGCAGGCGAGCCGCTTGGTCTGGTGACAATGGTGTGAGGAAGCCAACCACCTTGCTCCAAACGGATGCGACCGACGACTGGAAGCTCGTGGATGCTCTCAAGCACCTCCTTGGTCGCGCCTCGAATGGAGACCTCGTTGGAAATCCAAAGACTCGTAACGTCGTCGTACGTCGTCTCGTTGGCGATGTCCAGCGCCTCGAGCACCAGACGTTGGCTCTGTCTAGCGTGCTGTTGCAAGCCCTCGACCATCGCCTGCACAGTATCGGGTGTGGCCGCTTCGCAGCTCTTGTGCTGTTGGCGCAGTCGCCGACGAATCGCCTTGAGACTGAGCAGCTCGCGGGGACGCGGCTCTCGCATTGAGACGAGCACGTCGATGCGTCCATCGGATGAGCGGTTGAGCGCGCGCAGCAGCTCCGCCGGCAGCTCTGCGGCAGAGATGTCTGCCGCGTTGGCGAGCAGTGCGCCGACCAGCAGCGCAACAGACGAGAAGCCGCGCATGACGTAGCGTCAGCACTAGCGAACGGGGAATGGCAACGACGCCACCATCGCTACTGGAGCGGCTCCACAGCAGGCTCCAGTGGAGCCTGCTGAAGGAGCTCAGAGCGATCACGATCGGACGCTCTACTCAGACGTCCAAGGATCTGTGAGTAATGGTTGGCACCTGATCAAGCCTCAAGGAAGAGCTCCTCATTGCTTCGGTTTAGTGACATATACAGAAAGTCATATATTTCAGCCGTTACTTCACATGCGACGTGTGATGGCAGCCTCATGCACTCTTCATCAGGTTCTTGATGCCGTTGTCGCCAAGGTTGAGCAGCACGTTGCCCTGCTTGTTCGCGACCAGCATCTCGGCGAGAAGACTGTTCGAGGCGTTGCCCGTGACGACGGCTTTGTCGTTCTGCGCCAGCGACTCGAGCAAGTGTAGCCGCTTCATGTCGAGCGTGTGCGCGCGCAGCTGATTGAGCTTCTTGGCGGCGAGTCCCTCTGCGCGCGCGACGATCTCAGCGGCTTTCGCCTCTGCGTTGGCTCGGATCTCTTCAATTTCGGCTGCCAGTTGTAGCCGCAGCGCCTCGCGCTCGGCAGCGAGCAGCTCGACCTCGGCAGAACAACGTCCGGTGATCTCGCTTGAGATGCGATCTGTCTCGGCGTGGATCTGCTCGATCTCAAGCAGCGCATCCGCCGCGATCTTGTTGCACTTGACCTTGGTCTCCTGCTCGATCTGCTGCTGCACGAGCTTGGTGTCGGCCAGCACAAGGTCGATCTCCTTCTGGATCTCAGCGCACTTGGCCTTGCCGGTTTGCTCTTCCTCCATCAGCATCATGTGCCGCGCGAGCCTGGTCGTCTCGATCTCCTCCTTGTACTGCAGCAGCTGCATGTCGCTCATCTGCTTCATGTTCTGCTCCTTGATCGCGCTCAAATGCGTCGTGCGGCTCTGCATCTGCTCCTGAAATGTGTCTGGCAGACGCACGTTCGTGATCGCGACGTTCGTGATCTGCACACCGTACGGGTTGAACTGCTTGTTGAGGTTGTTCTTGATGTCCTCCATCACGTAGTACAGCTCCGGGGCTTTGTTCGGGTCGTTCGAGACACGGCCAATCGGGTCACCGGCCTCGTTTGTCCCGCGATTAATGCTCTCGAGGGCGCCCGTCTGGAAACGCTCTCGCATCGTACCGTCGCGCAGCTTGTAGACCTCTGTGTGCAGCACACTGCGCGCCAGCGCACGCACTGCTTCGTCTTGCGCAGCCCGCAGCTGCACCTCGAGACCGCTTGGTCCCAGCTCGTACACGAATCGTCGCACGAGCGCTGGGTCTTCGCCCTTCGTGGTGTCACCCATGATACGCAGCACGAGGCACATGTCGATGCGAACCGTGACATCGTCGGCGGTCTTGCAGCCCTTCACGGGTGTCTCAAACACGATGAACTGCTTCGTGACGAGGTGCGACACCCGCGTGAACAGCGACGCCCAGTGTAGTCCAGCGGGCCACGTCGCTGTCTTGGTGCCGTCCGGGTGTTCGAAGTCGATGTCCTTGCCTTGGTTTTGCACGAGCGCGTACATCCCCTCGGGCACGCGAATGTACGGCTTGATCGGACTGCGACCCGGCTGAATGATGATGACGGTGTTGCCGTTGTAGCATGCTCCGAACAAGCGGTTGGCCGAGTCGACGCGGCGCGTCTCCATGTAAAGCAGACGCGTCTGGTGCTGGCGCTCCGTCACAAGCACCGAGTCGGTCATGGCTGTTGTTTATGCGGCGTTGTGAATGAAGATTGGAGAGTGCATTCGAGCTGAGTCGACTGCGACCACGTTGGCTGCTGACGAGAGGGAGAGAGAGGTCGCCAGCCAAGCTATTGGTGGGTGAGGGGCAAACGTGCGATGCGGCAGACGCAGATCGACAGAAGAGAGACGAATTAGAATGCGGTGAGTGAGATGCGGTGCCGAAGTTCGGTGCATTCGATGGAACTCAAACAGAAAGCGGTTGAACTGGCAATGAGTACGCGAACGCAGCAGTCGATCTCGACGGCAGTCGAATGGCGATTCTGATGGTCAGATCGCTCGCTCGTGAGTCTGCGAACGGCATTGTCGGGAAGAGTGGCATGGATCGACGCCTGCAGATGCTTGCATATCTGCACCTGGTTGTTGGAAGAGGGAGGCGAGCGTGCGATGCAGCAGCGTTCGCTATTCTCGAATCAACCGATAACCCAAATGCGCCGAGAAACTAAATGCGCCAAGTGAGATGCGGTACAGAAGCTTTATGAACAATGGTAAGTATGCTGCTATAGTCGGTATATCGTTTCTCTGCGAGTGGACTTGCGAAGGGTGCCTCCATCGACTGCAGCAGCGTCTGCTATCGAACTGCACGAGCAGTTGGCCGCTCGTCGCTGTCGTGAGCGCCACCGCACAGCCCCATTTCACCGATCGGTTCCAAGTGATTCAAAATGGCTGCTCCCTACCATGTTGTCGGCGCCTCTCGATACAATCGACTCGTTCAACGCGACGTCTCCAAGCCCATGGACGGTGGGTTCGCTCTTCTCCGCGCCATTTGATCAACTGCGTGGGATGTTAATCACGCTCTCCCTGTGATGTCGTTCAGCGATGGCGCTCTTCAACACACAGTCCAAGAACGGCGAGATCCCGCTGGTGCTCATTCCCAAGTACCCGATGCTCTTCAGCTTTATGCTTCAGATTCCCTCGGGTTTGTACGTCTTTGAACTGTTGCGATTTTCGTATGCCGCACCCGTTGCTCACGTTCGGCATCTACATAGATGGGTGCTCAAGCAGCTTTGGAACGCGCACGACGGCATGATGGAGCCGGGGCTGCGGGTCTTCTGGCCGGCGTGGCACCGCATCTCACACATCGTGACCAAACAGGCCGTGTCCTACTCGAATCCAGTGCGCTTTTGCCCGACGTCGGACAACGTCATGGTGGACATCGACATCTCGATCAGCTTTCAGATCGGACCGACGGAGGAAGACGCCGTGCGGTTCGTGTACTCGTTGGGCGCGCACCGCTTGGACGAGATTCTCTACAGTCTCACAGAGGAAGCGATCCGAGGACTCGTGAACTCGGTGCGCCACGACCAGGTACACGACCTGCGCGAGGACTTTGCACAGGGCATGAAGAAGGATTTGAACGCCAAGCTCACGATGTACGGCGTCATGATCAACAACGTCAAGGTCACAAACGTCGAGCTGCCGACGAACGTCTCGCGCACGCTCGAGGAGACGACGGCGTTCAAGACCAAGATGGAGGAGCAGGAGAAGAACCACGAGAACCGCCTGCGCATCCTGCTGAACGAGGAGACGCAGAAGCTCACGGCGCTGCAGAAAGAAAACGACCGTGCGCTGCAAGACCTGCTGGCCAACAAGGCACGAACCATCATCCTGCGTGACGAGATGCGCACGGTCGCAGAGGCGAAAGCGCAGGTGCGGATCGCGGAGCACACGGCCACGTACGACAACAAGATCAAGGAGGCGCTCGGTCTTCGTGACGACGCCGTCGCGACCGCGACAGCCGACGCTGTTCGACGCAAGGCGAAGCCCAAAGTGGAGCTCGCGAACCTGCAGAAGGACTACGATCGGTACGTGCAGGTCGCTCGCGTCAAGGGCGACGCGGCGATCAAGGCAGCCGAGCGCGAGGCGTCCAAGATTGTGGCCGCAGCGGAGGCGGAAGCGAACTCGTCGTCGCTGCTGTCGGAGAAGCGCAACTACGACTTCCAGTGCAAGAAGATAGAGGTGGAATCCACACTCGCGCGTGTCGTTCCGCTTGTGATCAGTGGCAAAAACGGAGACGACCTCATCCGCCAGACAATTCTCCAGACACTCGACAGCAAGCGTTAGTTATGGAGGGGGAGATGGCTACAGTATTTCCTGAAATTTACGAAACCTAACAAATGTAGTTAGCTTAGTCTCTTGATACGACCTAGTCTGAGACCTTTCGTGAATAGATCACGTCACGCGATCGCCGAGGAAGCGTGATGACGACACGCATGCGAGAAGCGCTCTGCCGACGCGACGTTAGTGTCGTTGCGGTGGTACTTGATGCCCGCAAGCGACCTCCGTCACGGTGTTGGTTGGAGGCTACATGGCCGTTCATGAACTGATTGCAAATAACAGAGATGGCTACATCATAATCTTCAATTTCAGGAACGATGTTTTCCCTTTCGGCTAGCTTAGTCCCCCTCGCCGCTCATTCCAAAATCTCGTCGTCCATCAGAGCGGGTCTCGAAGATGATGGCTGGCTCTCTCGCTCGATGCCCCGCACTGCTTCGCACGCAGTGGCTCCGCGTCGCGCGGATGGGCTTAAGCGCGAGATCAGCGCAGCACTTTGGCTTCGTGCACGAGCTCGCCGACGACCCGGACGCCCTCGTCGCCCAGAGCAAGCAGACGCTCGAGCGGCTCCATCGCGACGACGACGTCGTGCGGCTCCATCTCCCCGCGGATGGTGGCGCTGCTGCACACCCGTTGATGGCGTCGCTCTCGCAGACGGCTGTAATTGAGATCCACAACCCGTCGGCCAGGAACGCGCTCAGTGGCCGCATGATGGCGCAGCTCGCCGACATTGTGGCAACGCTCGAGGACCCCGCGGTCCACAGCAACCTGACTGCGCTCGTGCTCGGCGGCAGCGGCGGCTGGTTCTGCGCTGGCGCGGATCTTCGCGTCGCGAAGCAGGAGCTCGGCTCTCGCGAGGCTGGCATCGCCATGGGGGCGCTCATGGTGGACACGCTGACTCGGCTACGTCGCCTGCCGCTCGTGAGCGTCGCGCTGGTGTCGGGCGGCGCGTTCGGCGGGGGTGCCGAGCTCGCGACGGCGTGCGACTTCCGCGTGATGGCGGACAACGCGGTTATCCAGTTTGTGCAGGCCAAGATGGGCGTCTCGCCCGGATGGGGCGGTGGTGCGCGGCTGCACAAGGTCGTCGGTCGACAGCAGGCGCTGCGACTGCTTTGTACGGCGGAACGACTGGACGCCACGCGCGCGCAGGCCATCGGACTCGTCGACGCAGTGTTTGACGGCAAGCAAGGCGCAGACGACGCGTGTGCCGAGTTTGTGCGGCCGTTTGACGTCGTCACTCCAGGTTCGAGGCAGAGTTCTTGAGGTGGATGGTGCTGGAGTGGTGGAATCTCATATGTGTTGGTGTATGGGCAGAGGTCTCGCACGGCGCCAAGCGACTCATCACGAACGCTGACGATGTGAGCCTTGATGAAGTGCTGGCGTTCGAGCACCGCGTGTTTTCCGCGCTCTGGGGTGGACCCGCTAACCTCAAGGCGCTCGAGAACGCTCTCCGCAAGTCCAAGTAACTTCGCGGATTCACGACATCTCGTGTGCTATCGAGACGATCGCTCTGATTGAAATGTGCAGTGAATGTGCTAGTTCTGTGAAGGACTAGATTTTGGACTCGAACTGCTTGGTGGTGTCTTTGGAATCGATTGCTTGGAAGCCACCAGACTTCACTGCTGTCGATCCTTTCTTCAGGAGATATGACCCTCGCTCGTACTCGCCACTGCATCGCGCGACGATCTGCTGCGCCTGCAGTCTCAGCTGCGCGAGTCTCTGTTGCGTCACTCGTTGTTGTTGCCTCTTTCGCTGAGCTTGTTGTCGGGCTTCGCTGCGTGCGTCCTCAAGGACCTTGGCGCCAAAGTCGGCAGCGTTGCGCTGGGTCGTGGTCGTTCTCTTGACCTTGTTGTACCAGCGATTGTTGCGTGCCTCAAGTTCGCTCTGCTTTGCGCGCCGTCGCTCCAGTTTGTCACGGCGTTTCAGCTCAACCAGTCGCTGCTGTGGCGAGATATCGGCGACACCGATACGCTGGTGGAACGCCTTGTGCTGACGTCGAACCTGCTTCTTCAGCAGCAGCTTCGACGACTCTTCACTTCGCAGACGCTGCTCGTGCTCACGCTCTCGCTCCTGAAACGCTCGCACGCGTCGTTGCGCCTCGATCGCCGCTCGAGTTCCAATGCTCTTCGATGACGAGGTTGGTGGGGATGTTGGTAGTGATGGAGGTGAAGATAGTGGTGGCGGTGGTGGCGGCAAGTGCGAGTCCTTGCGACGAGCGTGTAACGCGACGAGCTCAGGCTGCGAGAGCCACGCAGGCTCTCGCTCCTTCTGCCGCTTGAGATCCTCTTCATCGACGCACAAGCGCTTGAGGTCGTCAGCGACTGTCGCTGCGTCGTTCTTCGTCGTCTTTGTCTGCTCGTCTGCGTGCTGACGCGGGTGCACGGGCGTCTCCCAGTCCTCGTCCGCGTCATCATACTCCTCCGCTCCATCGACAGGGCGTTCGTCGTCGCTGGCGCCCGTCATCGCGCGTCTATCGAGCAATGACACGCATGCTGGTCATCGGAATCAAGTGTAGCCATTTATGGCTCGTGAACCTAAAATTAACGTTTCCTTTCCTACTATTTCAGATTGGGGGGCCATGCCGAGAGAATGCTCTCTGTCCTTGAACCTGTAATCCTGAATATGCCCAGTGCCACATAAACTGGAACGAATGGAAGCTGGTCCAGCACGCGAGCACCGCAGCGGCAATGGCAATGGCAATGGCCACGGCTATGGAACAGCGACTGGAACGGGCGGCGTAGCGAAGGCGCTTCGCGAGGCCATCGCAGCCGTAGAGGCGGCGCCGCCGCCGCCGCCATCGCCATCGCCGTCGCCAGAGCGTCTGCTGCGCTTCCCGTCGCGCGCGACCAACGAAGAGCTACGGACGTGGGACGAGACGCTGACGCTGCGCTTGGTGCTCATCTGGCGCAGCGTCTGTCAGGAGCATCGCGACGCTGACGACGCGGTGCGCGTCGCGATCATCCACGAGCAGCTTCAGATGACGGCAGCCGGCGGTGCACTAACGCTCGCTGCAGTGGACACGCGGCTGCGCGCAGTGCTGCTGATGTACCAGTTCGTGGTGCGCGTGAGCCAAAGCGTTCCCGCGAGACGCGCCGGCGGCTTGCCAGTCTGGTTTGAGCTCTCGGGTGAGGAGAAGCGCGCGCTCCGTAGGCTGCACGGCGTCCGTAGCCCCGATATCTCGCCTTCTGTGTTTGTCATTATCGACAGCGTGCTCAATCCCAAGCACACAAGTCAGCAAGACGACAACAAGAACGCGGCGATCGATGGGCAGACAACGGTTGGTGAGACCGCAGCCCGCGAGCGTCCCTCCGCCGCTGCGTCTTCGTCGTCGCTTGGTGGCGATCTGGATCATGGCGAAGTCGTCGACTTCAAACGCAACTGGAGCGAGGAGGTCACGATGCAGCTAGCGAAGACGTGGCACCGCGTCGCCGTCGAAAGCCCCGATATGCGTGGCGCGATGCTGAGCCAAAAAGTGCACAACGAGTTTGTCGCGGCGGTCGGCGGGTGCTCGCGGTCAAGGAAAGCGATCGAAGACAAGATGCACGCGATGAAGGACATGTACCGCTTCATTCGGCTGCACGAAGCGAGCTGTGCGCGTGGCGCCAAGCGGCAGCCGTGGTTCCAGCTAACCAAAGCAGAGAGACGTCAGCTGCGGTGCGTGATCGATGATAGAATTGCATGTGGACTGGACGCATGTTGGGTCTCACACACTTGTCTGGTGAACAGCGCTGCGCACGGGATCCGTGTCCCGAATCTCTCACCAGACGTCTACAACGAGCTGCACCAATTCCTCAGTGTTAGCAGGAGTCACGTGAGCTCTCCAGCCGTCACGACGCCACCACAACGTCAGCATGTTTCCGTCGGCGCCACTGCTGGTGCGCAGTGGGATGAAAGCGATGGACATCACGCGGATCAATCCAGCGAAGACGCCACGATGAAGCCTCACTCTCCGCCGCACAGCCACGAGCCGCCGGCAGCCGAAGCAGAGACGGAGCTAGTTCAACGTCCGGCCAAGCGATTACGGCACAGTGTCGTGCCGAGCTCGGCGACAGTCGACACCTCGACTGGGTCAAGCCTCGTTGAGACGGAGACGTTGCTGCTACGGCTGCTGAGAGCGCAGGAGGATGCTGCAGAAGAACGAAGGCGACAGCACAGCGAACTCATGGCAGTGCTTGGCGAGATCCGCGATGCGCTTCGACCACACGGCAACAAGAGCAACGCCTCTTGACTCAGAGATGAATCGATGCTATGAACGTGATGTCATGTTCGTTCCTTCGTTAACTGTCAGGACTTACTAGGATGTGTACCCATTGCAAGATGGATGCGTATCTTGGTTTGCAGGAGGCTGCGTTAAAGCAGAGGCTGATTGCGTTCGTAGAGCTCCACACACAGCTTGTTGCAAAGCAAATACTGAATGTTGCGCATGCCCTTTGGCCGAATGGCTGCGAAGACATTGCAAAACAACACTGCGTCGTGGCCAAACTGGAAGTGACCATGCATTCGCGTTGTCCAGGTGATCTCGAAAGACCACAGCCCAACACAAAAGCAATGTACGCAAGTCGTTGTCGACGAAGTCATGTTGGTTGTGGTCAATGAAGAGCAGCTGTCGACCATCACAACGGAATGTAGCCATGTTTGGTGTTATGTCGCACTGACGCAACAACCAAGTTGCGGATACGCAACGCCCGAGTGTATTTAGTGAGCTCTTGGGGGCTCTCTCGATCGGTTCAGTGCACGTGATGGGGGTGACGCCTCACTCCTTCTCCCCTCCTTGAGTCGAGCCTCCGCCGCCACGATGATGGACGACGCGACGCCGTGCACGCGCTTCTACGGCGAGAAGGACGTGCTCGCGGCCATCACGTGCGAGTACCTGGACGAGGCGGCGTCCAAGAAGGACACGTCGGCCGCGACGGTCTGCCTCGGGCGCGTCATGATGACCACGTACCGCTTCCAGTTTCGACCGGACCCGCACGAGTACGAGCGCGCGCGGCGGCACCTGCTGTATCGCTCGGAGGACGAGATCGCCGACTTCTTTCTGCTGCCACTGGGCTGCATCGCCGGTGTCAAGAAGAAGAACTCGGTCATCGAGATCGTCACCAAGGATCTGCGCCAGCAGTCGTTCCGTTTTGACGTCGTGGAGGTCACAAGGGTATTGTGATGAGATGACGTTGTGTGTGCCTTGATCGCTTCGTGTGGCTTGACGCAGTCGATTGTCCGCCACAGATTTACTCCGTGCTCACGACGTACGTCTTCCCCAACAAGATCGACTTTCTCTTTGCGTTTTACCACCGGTGCGTCCGTCTCTCAGATCTCTCGCTATCGTTGATGTAAAAGAGCACTAACGTGGAGTTGTTGGCGGACGAGAAGCTTGCCTTCATCTGTGACCGACGAAAGCGAGGTGTTGCCGTGTGAACGCGACTGGGACGTCTACGATCCGCACGCTGAATGGGACCGAGAGGGCGTCTTGGAGAACGGCAAGTGGCGCGTGTCGCTCATGAACGAGGGCTTCCGCGAGATCGAGACGTATCCTGAGCTCCTGGTCGTGCCTGCGTGCATCCCTGACGGCGTACGTACGTGTTTCCCAAGCGACTCCGTGTCTCGACGGCACAGAGAAGTCTCACTTCTTCATGCAGATCCTGTGTGAAGCCACTGCGTTCCGTTCCCTCGGTCGGATCCCGTGTCTCTGTTGGTTCAACAGATCGAATGGAGCGACACTGTCTCGCTCGAGTCAGCCCAAGGTCGGCATGTCCAAGGCGACGTCGCCCGCGGACGAGAAGCTCGTGGCGGCGATCTCCGCGTCGAGTCTGCTGAGCGACTCGCTGCACATTATCGATTGTCGTCCGATGTCGAACGCGCTGGCGAATCGCGCCAAGGGCTACGGCGTCGAAAGCACCGACAACTACAAGAATTGCACGGTGTCGTTCATGAACATCCCCAACATCCACTCGATGCGCGACAGCATGAAGAAGCTGCGCAGCCTCTGTCTCTCGCTGTCGTGCGACAACCTGCAGTGGCTCGGCAGCGTCGAGGACACCAAGTGGCTGCTGTATGTGCGACAGCTTCTCAAGTCGTCGCTGCACGTCGCGCAGTTGCTGCGAGACGGTCAATCGGTGCTGCTGCACTGCAGCCACGGCTGGGACCGCACGAGCCAGATCGCGTCGCTCGCGCAGCTCGTGCTGGACCCGTACTTCCGCACGTGGAAGGGGTTTCAGGTGCTCATCGAGAAGGAGTGGCTCTCATTTGGACACCCGTTTCAGCTTCGACTCTCACACGGCGAGAAAGCGGACACGCAGGAGTCGCCCATCTTTATCCAGTTTCTCGACTGCGTCTGGCAGCTGCTTCGGCTGTATCCCACACACTTTGAGTGCGTATGATTGAAAGAGGACGGTCGGTGGTCTGCTCTGCTTCACTGACACTTGCTGCTTCGCTGTCTGCTGTCTGTAGGTTCAACGAGGGTCTGTTGCTCATGTTGGCAGAGGCGCTGCAGTCGTGTCGCTTTGGGACGTTCCTCTTTGACTGCCGCAAGCATCGAGAGGAGGCAGCGCTCAAGTCCAGAACGCCCTCCGTGTGGGCGTGGATCAATGGCTTCCGACAGGAGCTGACCGAGCCCATGTTCGTGCCGAACCAGCACCTCGCACCACCCGTCACGGGGCTCCTGCGCAGCGTCGTGCTCTGGGACGCGATGTTTATGCGGTGGTCGGTGCAGCCGTCGCTCCACGAGCCCTCGAACGCGCCCGACTTTTTTGCCGACCAGAAGAGTCGCGTGCTGACGTGGCAGCTCCCGCGCCCGACGTGGGACGTGCTGAACGAGGCGATGGCGGTCAAGATGCGGCACGCAGAGGCGATGGCGTTGCGGGTCAGCGAGCGCACCGCGAGTCTCTTCTCGCGGACGTCGTTTGACGAGCGAGACGCGAGCACGACCAGTCGACGCGGGCACCGAGGCAGCAGCAGTAGCAGCAACACGCACTACAAGCTCTCGCCGTGACGCTGCCATAGAGAGTAGATACATTGCGGGCAGCGTTGTGGGGAGCGAGTTCAATCCAGATTTGGTTGTGTTCAGCGTTTTTGACGGAACGACTACTACTCTACTTCGAAGAGATACTGCTGGTGGCGCAGCTTGAACGCGTGAGGGCACAGAGAACGCTCTGTGGTGGTGGTAGTAGTAGCAATCGTCGGTCTGCTTCCAAACGGCAGACTCCCTTGAATCGATCCACAGCCTCGCTGGCGCAAGTGCAGTGCTCTCGCCTCCGTCACAAACACCGGGGTGCGCCACGGCGCGAGGCGGATACGACGCAGCATGCAGTGGGTTGGAGAGATAGAGAAAGACGCAGAGAGCGACCGAGAGACGATCTTCTTGAGGTTCTCGGACACTCGACACTCGCTTAGCGCTTGGCGTCGAGCGTCTGCAGCAGCGTCTGGCGGATCATGTCGTCACCGTTCTTGCCGCTAATCACGACCGGCACCGTCTCGGCCAACTTGGTCTCGAGGCGAATCTTCTTCTGCTGGTAGTCGAACGCGCGCTTCTCCGCGAGGAACCCTGCCGAGCTTCCCTCCGCGTCGGCGTTCGCCATGATCTTGGCGGCCTCGCGCTCCGCCGCCTTCACGACGGCGTCGCGCTTGATCTGCGCCACGTTCACGTACTGGTCGTAGTCCTTCTGGATGTTGTGCAGCTCGACTGTCGGCATGGCCTTGCGCTTCACGGCCTCCGCCATCGCGGTCGCCAGTGCGTCTTGCTTGAGACCCTCCGCCTCCTTGATGAGGTTGTCGTTCTTGGCGATCTGCTCAGCGATTGTGACCTCAGACTTGGCTTCGGCGTTCGTGCGCATCTCCTCACGGTGGATAATTGCCCGCGCCTTGACGGCCACGAGGTCCTGGATCGCGCGCTCGTTCTCCTTCTGCAGCGCCGTGAGCTTCTGCGTCTCCTCGTTCAGCAGAATGCGCAGGCGGTTCTCGTGGTTCTTCTCCTGCTCCTCCATCTTGGTCTTGAACGCCGTCGTCTCCTCGAGCGTGCGCGAGAGCCCTGGCGGCAGCGCCACGTCCGTGACCTTGACGTTGTGGATGAACACGCCGTAAGACGTGAGCTTGACGTTCAAATCCTTCTTCATGCCGAGCGCAAACTCCTCGCGCAGGTCGTGCACCTGGTCGTGGCGCACCGAGTACACGAGTCCTCGGATCGCCTCCTCCACGAGCGAGTGCAGCAGCTCGTCAAAGCGGTGCGCGCCGAGCGTGTAGACAAAGCGCACGGCGTCGTCCTCCGTGGGTCCGATCTGGAAGCTCACCGAGATGTTGATGTCGATCATGACATTGTCCGAGGTCGGGCACGACTGCACCCATGTCGAGTAGGACACGGCCTGCTTGGTCACAATGTGCGAGATGCGGTTCCACGCGGGCCACATGATCTTGAGCCCGGGGTCCATCATGCCCACGTGCGCGTTCCACTTCTGGCGCAGCACCCAGAGACCTGACGGCACGACCATGAACGGCGTGATGAACGTCGGGTACTTGGGGATGAGCACGAGCGGGATGTGGCCGTTGTCGTTCTTGGCGTTGAACACGCGCATCGCTGCGAGACAGACAGACAGACAGACGTCCAGAATAGTGAGCGACGATCAAGCAGAGAGGGAGAGAGAGAGAGAGAGAGAGAGAACGCTATGACGTACCGTCGTTGGGTTTTCCAATGTCGAGCTGCACGAGCTTGTTGGTGCGGCGCGTGGGAATGCCGCTGGGCGCGCGGTTCATGGCGGCGGCGGTCATCGTCTTGTCTTAAAGAGAGAGAGAGAGAGCTCTTGTGTGTTGGAGCAGGCGAGTTGAGGAATGAAGGCAGCGAGCGCAGTGGAGATCCGCTTGAGGTGCGTTTGTTGAGTTGAGAGCAGACCCCAAGTGGGCAAGAATGGACCTTTCAGCGGTAATTTTCTTCTATGTAACTTTCAAGGAAGTTTACGGCTGCCATCACTGTCCGAATCTTTCAAATCAGCCGTTTGTTTCAGGAGGACCAGTACGAACGTCCTGGATTCTGCACGACGACGCTTTGCCGGTTCATCGCGACATGCGGGTCCCAAGGCAGTGTCCAACGAGTTCAAAGCTCGTCATGCCAAGTAAGCGTGAGGCGAACCCATCCATGTATCTTGGCGGAAAACGATAGCACCTGTGGTTCGAGAAGATACTCTAGCTTGAACAGGCTAGACTCATGGCCGCAATTGGCAACTTACAACATTCATCACTGCAGCATCGCACTTTCACTACAGCGCACAGTACATGAACATGCTGTGTCGTTAGATTCTACACCTCGAGCTCTTTCACAGTCGAGTTTATCTGGGTGTCTTTGGGACACCCGTTTTCCTGCGGGGTAAGCAAGACCTGCCCAACGAAGACTGTCAACTTGATTGATGCAAGGCACAAACGAAAATTACGAAAAAATACTTGTGTAAATTACGTTCACCTGTGGTGGGTGAGACAAGCAGCTTGTGTCCAACGAGTGACATCCGCTCACGTGATGGGTTCGCACACTTCAACGAGCCGCTGTTCGACTCTTCCAGCTTCGAGAGTGAGAGAAACGAATCTTCAAAGGGGTTGATCCACCATGTGGATGATTCCCCTCGACAGGTCGGGCGTCGTGCCTGCACCGGCTCACATCCCCACTGATGTTCTCCGTGACTCACGGAGAGTCATTCACTCTGAGTGAATGACAGGATTGCGTGACTGACCTTCATCCATACCTATGGTACACGTCCAGTATCACGAGTCTCACTTGGGTCTTGTGCAATTCACAGTACAGTATGAAGTGAAGACAAGATGCCAACGTGTTCTCTTCACGAGGTGGGGACTCAACTTCTGTACATGCTGTCGTTGACCACGGCTCACGATGAGCTTTGGGCAGTTGAGATGCCACTGTCCAGTCGAAAACATATTCGCCAACGCTTTTAAGAAAGCATACATGTACGGACATCGGAACTTTGTTGATTAATCGACTCTGTATTCAATTCGTTTGGCGCATGGGGACTTGAGACTCTGAGCAGCTGAGTGTCGAAAGCTCCGATGCGTCTGAGCAAGGCTTCATGGTCTTCTGGTGCACTGAACATGGAGAATTTGAGGTTGTTCTCAAGCACGAGGAGACTGAATGAGTGCTGACCGAGTTGAACGAATCTGGACGTCGCCCCGTATCCATCCGGTTCTTCTTCGCAGAGAACAAGCGAGCGACCACTTGCGCTCACGCCAAGCCCAAGTCACACGGATCTACCGTTCGTGGCTCAGCCGTGCTTGTCGCCAGTGGTGGTCCCGCGACATGGGTTCACGAGAGGCGGCTCGGCAGAAAGGACCAGCACGATCGTGACGGCACGGGTCCCTCTGTCCAGTCTCTCTCACGTGTCCACAACGAAGTTTACCCATCTCCGTAAGATATCGCGGCTGCACCCAAGTCGTAAACTACATCGCGTGGCGGTCCGAAGATAAACGGTAACTTTCCTCCGTGTCCCGCCACAGCACATGGAAGCACCCATTCCGTCGAGAGCTCATTTCCCAATCTTCCGTCCGACCCACAAGCTCCTCTCTCTCTCCACAGTATGGGCTCGAGCCAAAGCATTCCCGCCGACGAGATGCCCGGCGGCCCCAGGCACCAGACGCGCCTGCTCTACCGCAACACGTGGCGAGTCGACTCGGCCAACCGCCTCTTCGGCGCCTGCTACGACGGCAACACGGTCGTCATCATCAATCCGGGCCGCAGTCCCGTCAAGCCGTACATCCGCGTGCCCGAAGGCACGTACGCGCTCGTGCAGCACCAGGGCCGCGATGTCGACTACGTCGGTGAGGGCGGCAAGCGCTCGGCAGTGTGGCCGCCGGGCTTCCACTGGGCGTCGCCGTTCACCAAGGTCGCACACCTCGTGACCAAGCAGTACATTGTGTTCGACACGCCCGTCAAGGGCTGCAAGACCGCCGACGATGTCACGGTTGCCATCGACATGTGTCTCGTGCTGCGCATCATGGGCGATGAAAGCAAGGGCGAAGACCCCGAGCTCGTGCGCCGCTTTGTCTACGAGCTGGGACCGAATGGACTTGAGGTGCAGCTCCGCGCTGCGCAGGACGAAGCTGTGCGCGCGCTCGCACGCAGTGTGCTTCACACAGAGGTCTACCAGCTGCGCGACGGCACGATGAAGGAGCGCTTCAACACGGGCGCGCTCAACTTCCGCACCAACATCGCGGAGCACGCAGTCACGGACGAGCTCACGACACCCAAGTCGATGGACAATGACCAGAATCACAACGGCATGGAGACACCGCCGGCGCCGACTGCGCCCGAGGCCAAGGTCATCTACTGCGTGACGGAGGACATCAAGAACAACTTGAACCGTCAGTTCAACACGTACGGCGTTGAGATCACCAGCGTCGCGATCACGGACGTGAAGCTGCCGTCGACGTTCCAGGAGCAGATGGAGAGTCGCACGACGCATCTGAGCGCGATCAAGGAGCAGAACATGAAGCAGATGAGCGACATGCAGCTGCTGCAGTACAAGGAGGAGATCGACATGACCAAGCTCAAGCGCAAGATGATGCTCATGGAAGAGGAGCAGACAGGCAAGGCCAAGTGCGCCGAGATCCAGAAGGAGATCGACCTGATCAACGCCGATATCAAGGTCGTGCAGCAGCAGATTGAGCAGGAGACGATGGTCAAGTGCAACAACGTGAACGTCGAAGCCGAGCTCAAGATGGCGGAGATCCGGGCTGAACGAGAGCGCATTGCGGCCGAGATCGCTGCGCACTGCGATGCTGAGATTGAGCTGCTGCGAGCAGAGAAGGAGGCGATCGAGATGCAGCTCAAGGCCGTCGTCGAGGAGATCCGTGCGACGGGTGACGCCAAGGCCGCCGAGATTGTGGCGCGTGCCGAGGGAACCGCTGCGAAGAAGCTCGAGAAGATCCGAGCGCACGAGATCAGCATGCAGCGCCTGGAGATGCTGGCGTCGCTTGCCAAGAACAAGCAGGTGGTGATCTCGGGCGACACGTCTGGCAACCTACTTGCAGACATGATGGTCGCCAATCGCCAGCAAAGCGTGTTGGTGAATGTCGATGGCCTCGGCAAACGCGACACTGGCTCCAGCTTCAGCCTCATGAAGTCGTAAGTGCTTCGATGGTTTCAAGACTCTGTACTCCAATCGATTGAAGACGTGACCGCGTGTGGGGCGACCAAGAAAGTCATATGCAAAAGACGGGCGAGGATTCACTGAAAGCGGCCTCGCTCCCCAGACGCGACTGTATGAAGATGCATTCCGTGGACGGATGTCACGCCTCATTTCACGGCAGGTTGTGCAAGGCAATGCCATGTCTCGCTCCAATGGGTAGAGCGATCCACATCGGACCCTCCTCATCGCACATGAGTAGTATTACGTTCTACCGTTGTGAATCGATACTAATACACACCCCACGTCTGTGCGATTCGTTGCATGCACATACTCTTATACTTTGGTGGTCCCATTTACTTCCTCACTGGTCTCACTCATTGAGCTCAACCCCGCGCCGTGGGTGCGAGCGATAGAGACACAACGATGGCGGGCGATGACGCGAGCCGGTTCGGTGCCACGCGCGATGCCGACCGTGGCAGTCAAGACGACTCGACTCGAGAGCGAGAAGAAGTGACGCTCGCTCCACACAAGGAGCTCAAACGACTCGTCGAACGAGTCATGACGCGAGCCAACGAAGATCGCCGTGAGCTCGAGGAAGAGCGGTGTCTGTGGTTCGAGGCCATGCAACGTCAGCGCGACGAGATGGCGCGCCTCATGGGCCATGTGAGTGGGCGTGCGGGTCCCCAGGGCGCCGCACGACACTGCCAGCCCAACGACACGGGGGTTTCCTCATGACCAGCAGCTCCTTCGCCTTCTCGAGAGAGCCATCGAGCAAGCGGGAAACGACCGCTACGAGCGCGAGGTCGAACGGCAAATATGGCGAGAGGAGCTTCATCAACGCGATGACATGATGCGCATCCTTCTGACAAGTGTCGTGGCCGCTCTCTCCAGCCAGAGAGGTGGCGAGCAACAGGAACAGTAAACTGATCAAGAGAAGGAAAACAAAAAGTATCATGCGTTCTTCGCTCCGACTTGCTGAGCCCATTCCAGCGTGAGTGCGACTGCTAGACACGTCCCGCACCGTCACTTGTGGCCACCGACCCGCTCTCGAATTCCGTCGGGACCAAATCAAGAACCAACTCGACAAGATCAAACCATTCTTCCACGTCTATAGACACTGTTGTCTCTCTCTCTCTCTCTCTCTCTCTCTCTCTCTCTTCATTCTTCCGCAGTCATTGCCGTTCATTCGGTCGCAGCGCTCTTCGACGTGTGCTCGTGCGCGCCGCTCGCTTTGGCCGACGGCTTGTCGAGGTGCTTGAAGCGCAGGTACGCGTGGTCGTCGCCCGAGCGGTCGCGCACGCAGCGGTCGAGTCGCGGGATGTGCAGCGCCAATACGTCGTCGAGGTAGCTCTTGTCTGCGAGCTCGAACGGCGGGAACTCATCGATCGGCGCCGCACTGAGCGCGAGCTCGAGACCTGGGCGCACGACGCCCCACTGCGCGACGGTCTCGTCGTGCGTGCGGTCTGACTTGCAGAGATACTGCGCGTAGACTCGCTCAAACGTGTTGGGCAGCCACAGCAGGATCTGCTCGCGCTTGCGCTCGAGACGCAGCACTGCCGTCTTCCAGATCGCGAGGTTGGCGGCACACGACGACAGCACGAGCTTGAAGAACGTCGCAAAGCGAAACGGCGAGTGCGCCTTGGCCACCTGCCGAGCCCAATTGGACTTCCACGCCTCGGAACCTTTGCCCGCTGGTGCTGCAGTGGCAGAGGCGCCACGCAGATTCGGCTTTGGCGACGCGCTCGCTGTCGATGATGAAGGTGCTGACGTTGCAGATGTAGAAGATGACGCAGAGGCTGAGACGCGTGCCCCTCCTCCTGTTGCTGTTGTCGTTGTTGCAGAAGCTCCTCCTGCTGGTGCTGCGGTCGAAGCAGTTGGAGTCGAAATTGCCTCGATGGGGACCGCATTTGAGCGACCGACTGTGCGGATGAGATAAAACGCGACGAGTCCGACGCCTGCGACAGCGCCAGCAATCTGCGCGCGCTTCCAGAACGTCTGCAGGTCCGCGTACTCCTTGCGACAGGCGTCGACCAGCGTGACGTGCATCTTCAGGCGCGACGCCGTCGACTTGAGCAGGTTCAGCACGTTGTCGGTCGCGCGATCGGGCGCACGTTCGACCTCACGAACAACCTCCCCGCGCGTGCCGTCAAACTCGTGCTCGAGCATCGACTGCACTCCGCGAGTCGCGGCTGCATTGCTGTCGACGCCCCCACGAGCGGCTCCGTTGTCGTCCTTGTCTCGCTGACTCGCTGGCTCTCGTCGACGCGATGCTGACGGCGCGATTGCCGCACCATCGCGCTGGTCCTGTGGGACGTACATCGTGTAGATGAATGGCAGGTCCTTGCGCGGGATGACCTTGCTCAGGTTCCAGCAGAGCGCACCGTAGGCGCGCGCAAAGTCGTGGACCGTTCGGAAGTCGTCCACCTTGTTGAGGATGAGTAGCACCTTGCTGGAGAGCTCTCGCAGCGCACTCGTGAGCACGTCGAGCGTCTCGAACGTCGTGCCGGGCTTGTCAGGGTCAAACATGACCAGGATGACGTCGGCGCGGTCCGCGAACCACTGCACGACGCGCTTAAAGTCGTACCCGCGGTCCTGGTCAGTGCGGTCGGCGGACGCTCCGGGCGGATCGATCATGCCCGGCGAGTCCACGAGCATGAGCCCGCCGTGGTCCAGCAGTGGGCTGTCGGCGACGACCTTGAGCTCGATCTGCGACACGAACGCGCGGCCAAACTGGCGCTGCACGTCGTTAAAGCCGTACTTGGCGTGGCGCACGAGCGCTGCGCCGTCGAGGCGCTCGGCCCGCGGGCCGCCGACCATGACAGTGAACGTGCAGTCGGTGGGCGCGCGGCCCGTCTTCTGCACGTCCTGCTGCAGCATGTAGTTGATGAAGGTGCTTTTGCCGGACGAGTGGTTGCCCAGCACGAGCACCATCGGCACGTTGACAGGCGCGAACGACGGGAACTTGGACTGGTGCCGCAGACTGATGCGATAGACAGCGAGAGTAGGGTGAGTGTCTTTCGCATGGCGCTGGCAAGCAGTGGTGGTGGGCACACACGAACCGCTCGAGACGCTCGTAGATGGAACGGACTTCGCTTTGGATCATGCGGTTCATCTCGCCCGCGAGCACGACCTCTGGCGCGGCGTACGCGCCTGTCTCCTCCCGCGTCCGACGCGACGCCATCGTGACGAATGCAGATGACAGAGAAGAGCGAAGAGCTAAGAGCTGCTCGTCAGATGTCGGAGGCGAAGGGATCTTTGGTGTTGGTATTGGAATGGAGGCGACAGAGAAAAGAAGGATAGTGACATCTCCCACCCAACTGTCACTGTCCCGAGGTTACCCAAAATGCGCTTTTTTCGATTCAGCATTAGTCCCCCATGGGGGGATCGGTGGTGAGCTTTTCGAGCGTTTGAGTTTTGGCTGGTGGCGACCGACGGACGTCGCTTGGGCGCTGGTCGACTTGATCCGAGAGAAACATGAAGCGCAAGACGATGGCTCGGAAGCCTGTGGGCCGCAAGCAGCAGCAGAACGCGTCGAATGCGCAGAAGAAGAAGGCGACGCTCGGCGACGACGCCTTCGATTGGTCCGGCGCTGGCGGCGCCGCGGCGCTGGACGTGATCGCGTCCGACAGCGAGGACGACGACGACGAGGGCGACGACAGCGACGCCGGCGGCAAGGCGAGCAAGAAGCGCTCGCGTGACGACAAGCGCGATGGCGGCGACGACGACAGCGACGAGGAAGAGAACGAGAGCGCGCAGGACAAGCGCATCCGCCTCGCGAAGGAGTACCTGACCAAGATCACGGCGCAGGAGGCGGACGGCGACGACGACACGAGCGGCGTCGACGAGCGCGTGGGCGCGCGCCTGCAGCAGGACGCGCTCGAGGCCATGGGCAAGCTCTTCAAGGAGGTCGCGGCGCAGTTTGAGGACTTTGAGTTTGGCCCCGAGTCCACGCGATTCCTCCGCGGGCACAAGGTGTGTGGTGACTGGACTGGATTGGATGGCTGGCGTATGGAAGCTGTGTATCTCACGTTGTGACTCGGTAGCTCTCGCCGACGAGCGTCTGCCTCTCGGAGGACGGCAAGACCGCGTTCTCGGCGTCCAAGGACGGCGCGATCCTGCGCTGGGACCTCGCGACGCAGCAGAAGACGCGTCTCGAGCTCCCGAAGGACGACGTCTCGACCGCCAAGACGGACCACGAGCGCTGCGTGCTCGCGCTCGCGCTGAGCTCGGACGGCAAGTTCCTCGCGAGCGGCGGCCGCGACAAGCTGCTGCGCGTGTGGGACGCGTCGTCGGCGACGCCGCGGCTGCTGGAGACGTTCCAGGGCCACCGCGACGCCGTGTCGGCGCTCACGTTCCGCCAGCGCTCGCACATGCTTTTCTCGGGCTCGCTCGACCGCTGCATCAAGCACTGGAACCTCACGGAAATGGGCTACGTCGAGACGCTGTTTGGTCACCAAAGCGAGGTGCTCGCGCTGGACTCGCTGTACCGCGAGCGCGTCGTGAGCTGCGGCCGCGACCGCAGCGTGCGCATGTGGAAGATCCCCGAGGAGACGCACCTCGTGCTGTACGGCGGCACGGGCTCCATCGACTGCGTGCGCATGATCAACGAGGAGTACTACGTCACGGGCGGCGACGACGGCGCGCTCACGCTCTGGTTCAACGGCCGCAAGAAGCCCGTGCACGTCGTGCGCGACGCCCACGGCGCCGGCCGCTGGATCAGCAGCGTCGCCGTGATGCCGCGCACCGACCTCGTGGCGTCGGGCTCGAGCGACGGTGTCATTCGGCTGTGGCGCGCCGACCTCGCGGGTCGCGCGCTCGTGCCGGTGGCCGAGATCCCGCAGGCTGGCGTCGTGAATGGGCTGTGCTTCGACCCCAAGGGCCGGTTCCTCGTGGCGGCCGTCGGACAGGAGCACCGTCTCGGTCGATGGGAGCGCCTCAAGGGCGTCAAGAACGGCCTCGCGCTGATCGCTCTCCCGAGCGTCGCGGACGACGACGCTGCCGAGGAGGAAGACGAAGACGAGGACGAGGAGGAAGAAGAAGAGGAAGAAGAGGAGGAGGAACAAGGCAGCGAAGATGATGAATAATAGAGAGCGCGTTGTTGTGTACTGCTGACTAGTGAAGTGTGTGTATGAGTGTGTGCTCCATCAGCCGAGACGGAAGGACGAGGCGCCGCCCGGGGGCGCGTGGATCCGCGTGATGCGGCGGTCTGTGATGACGTTGCCGGCGTTCTGGTTGGCGCCGCTGGCGTACTGGTTGGACGACGACTGGCGCGACGGTCGCTCGCTCGTCGCGAACGGCGCCTGGGCGTGCACGGGCACTGGCGCCTGCGCGTACGACGTGGGCTTGGCAGCGTAGGGATTCGCCTCGGGGGTCTCCTCCTTCTGGCGGCGAAGCGAGGTGCGGCGCTCGTGGCCCGCGAACGGGCTGTCGTCGCAGCCGCCGCCGCCAAAGATGAGCGAGCCCACGGAGGAGCCGCCGCCGGGCGGAGCGTGGAGCCGAGTGCTGGGCTTCTCACGCAGAAAGTTGTCGACGTTCTGGGAGACCTGGTGACTGGAGCGTGCCATGGTGAAGCGGAAGGCAGAGAGGGAGAGAAGAGGAGTCAATTGGATTGTGAGAGATCAAGCAGCAAGAGGAGGAGATGCAAGAGGAAGAGGAGGATGGAGAGCTCCCGAGCTGCTCGAGACGCATGTCACATGAAGCGAAAACGGCTCGGCCAAGTATAGCGGCGTGGGGTGCCTCGCCTGTGCGGAGGATCGCATCTTGCGCTGGCTGAAAATACAAGCGAGAAAGAAAACAACGGGAGATGTATAGAGAGACAAACGCTGTAGAGGAAGAAAGAGAGAAGAGGGGAGGGTGGAGAGAGGAGAGGAGCTAGCTACACAACATCCGATCCCGATCGCTCTGGGCTCTGGGCTCTGGGTCTGGTATCTGGGCAATCCAATCCATCCATCCTTCACTCCGACGGACGTGCCGCCTCCTTAATCCACCTCGGTCGAGTCCGCGTTGATGTTCATGTCGAGTGCCTCGCCCGTGATCCGCTTGTACAGGTCGAGCACGTCGTCCGACGTCGTCTCAAAGTGGCTCGTGGGGTCGTACGACTTGCTGATGAAGCAGTTGTCGCGCGAGCCGTCGTCCACAGGCTCGTACATGTCCGAGATCGAGTCGAAGCGGTCGAGGTACGGGCCCAGCAGCTTCACGCCGACGTCCAGCTCCGACAGCGGGTCCGAGGTCTCGGCCATCGTGCTCACAATGGCGACGTACATGCCCTTGGCGGCGACGCAGTGCGCGTGCGAGACGACGCACACGTAGATGTCGTTCTCGCGGTTCGCCTGCGCGGCCGGGATGATGATCTGCAGCGACTCCGAGTCGTTCGTGTTCGGCACCGGGTGGTCCAAAATGAAGATCGAGCGCACCGTCTTGCCGCCCTTGCGGAGCTTGGACGACGGGAAGTACGACGGGTCACCGATGAGCAGCTTGGCCTTGGCGACCTCGTTGCCAGCGCGGATGCCCCACGCGCGGCCGCTGTCGTCAAAGAGGATCTCGTCGACGCCACGGTTGAGCATGAACGTGCCGCCGTGGATGGCACAGAGGCGCGAGAAGCCCTCGGGGAGACCGCCGAGGCCGTAGATCGGGTAAATGTACGGCGACTTGCCGTAGCGCTCGAGCGAGTACGCGTACAGCTTGATGGCACGCACCGTCTCAATAGCCGGGCGCGAGATGTACGACTCGTCGCGCATGAGCGCCATGGCGTGGCCCATAAAGCTCTGCGTGTTGGCGTCGACACCAAAGTACTCGTACAGCTTGCTCATGGGCTGCGTGAAGAGGTCGAGGCCCTCGTGCGTCTTCGGGTCCTCCTCCTCGTAGTTGTAAATGTACATGAGCAGCTTGCGGAACTTGCGCTTCTCAAAGATGCCCATGAGCGACGACTTGAGCGCCTCCTCGCCCGTGGCCGGTACCTTGTACGTCTTGCCGCTCTTGTACACGTAGCTGCCGTCGACGTTCTTGAACTCGAGGTACCGCGTGACCTTGGTGTGCAGCAGCATCTTGACGAGCTTGCCGCACGCCATGATGAACTTGGGGATGAGGTCGATGTTGTAGTCGCGGTTCGAGCCGAGCGCGCTGCTGGGCTCCTCGCCGGGCTTGAACTTGCCGTAGAGGTTCGTGAGGTTGAGCGACGCGCAGTCGCCGCCGTAGTACGGGTTGCGGTCGAGGTGCAGCACCTTCTTGCCGTTCACGGCGAGCAGACCGCTGAGGATGCACTCCTTGAGGCCCGTGCCCAGCACGATGGCGTCGTACTCGCCGTCGGCCAGCGCCTCCGTGCCCTTGGGCAGCCATGCAAAGTCGGGCTTGCTCTCGTCGGCCATTGTCAGTGCTTTGATCTGTTCCCTGTTCCCTGTTCTCGAAGAGAAGAAGAAGAAGTAGCTCAAGTGGGAAT
Organism: Pythium insidiosum; assembly: GCA_022836835.1. NCBI lineage: Eukaryota > Oomycota > Peronosporomycetes > Pythiales > Pythiaceae > Pythium > Pythium insidiosum. The sequence goes on along the minus strand of JAKVDI010000046.1, from coordinate 229,001 downwards.
GTGGGGGGGGGGCGAACGGATCTCTTGAGCCTGAGCTGCTTGCTCCCTATGCGCTCTCAAAGAACCGGCTACTGTACTGTATGCGATTCCAGAGGTCACTTTCTTCCGAGTGAACTTAAGACGATGGTTAACCTTTGCGGGTCGGTCGGTCCCGAGCAGCTCCTTCTTCGTTCGGGCAATAATCGATCGCCACCATGTTCTGCGGTGACGATGTGGAGGCGGTCGTGGGCGACGTCGGCACGAGCCTCAGCAAGTTCGGACTCGCAGGGGAGGACACGCCCAAGCTCGCGCTGCCGTCGGCCGTCGGCTTCAAGACGCAGGGCGACACGCAGACGCCCCCGATCGTCGTCGTCGGCGACCACCTCGGGAGCCACCCGGTCGACGTGCGCGCTCCGGTCGTCGGCGGCGCCGTGACAGACTGGGACGCGCTTGAGCAGCTGTGGACGCATGCGTTCGCGCGTCTACATGTCGACCCAAAGCAGCACCCAGTGATCACGTCGGCGCCCTCCAGTTTCGCGGACGCGGAGCGCATGGCGGCGGCCGCGCGCGAGTCGGAGAAGTACATGGAGCTCATGTTCGAGCGGATGGGCGTGCCGTGTTTCTACCGCGCCAAGGACGCGGTGCTGGACGCGTTCGCGTTCGGCCGCTCGAGCGCGCTCATCGTCGAGATCGGCGCGGGCTCGTCGCGCGTCGTGCCGGTCGTCGACGGCTACGTGCTGCAGCGTCCCGTGCAGCACTCGGTCATCGGGGGCGACCACTTGTCCGAGCACCTGGAGCGCCTTGTCCGGCAACGCCATGCAGCGGACGTGCTGCCGCGTTGCTGTTTCACGCGCAAGGTGAATGCGAACGGCAAGCTCGAGATCTCACCGCGACCCGACGCCGTCGCATCGATGCCAGCGAGTTTCCTCAAGTACATGACTACAGAGCTCTTCAACGACATGCGGCACGTCGCGTGCATCGCGTCGCCAGCAGCTCTAAGCGAGGAGCAGCTCGAGGCAGTCGCACCAGAGGATCGCGTGCGCTACGAGCTGCCCGACGGCCACGTGCTCACGCTCGGACGAGAGCGCTACGAGATCGCGGAGCGCCTGCTGCACCCGACGGCCACGAAGGCCCCAGAGACGCCCGAGCTCAAGGGACTGCCGCAGATGATTTACGATGCCGTGCACCAGTGCGACGCCGACCTGCGGCGTGACATGCTGGGCAACGTCATCCTCTGCGGCGGTGGCAGCCTAATGCCGGGGCTCACGGAGCGGCTCCACAGCGAGCTCTCGACGCTCGTGCCGAGCGCGTTCAAGCTGCGCTTCACGGCGGTGACCAGCATCGAGCGGCAGTTTAGCTGCTTCATCGGCGGCTCGGTGCTCGCGTCGCTCGGCTCGTTCCAGCAGCTTTGGGTCTCGCGTCAGGAGTACGACGAGGTCGGCGCTGCTCGGCTGTGTGCGGATCGCCTGCAGCTGTAGTCACTACCCAATATAATTATACACTGACGTGTTTATGGCTCACTGGCGCTTCATCTACTGAGATAGCAATCGGTTGGAGGTTAACGGAGGTTAAGTCGATCCGACGTTCAAACGAACAACAGCAAACACGTGAGCTGTTATTGGATGTTAGGAAAAGGCAGAGGAGGCAGGCACCGCATTTTGGCGCCAACGTCTCTCTCTCTCTCTCTCTCATCAGAGGAAGAAGCAAAGGGAACGAGGAAGAGCTCAAGACGACGACGATGGTGCTGCCGTCGTCCGCGTCCACATCCTCCGCCGCGAGATCCCCTGCGTCGCCGTCCGCATCCACATCCACGTCCGCGTCCGCATCCGCGTCCACATCCGCAGCCACGCTGTACGCGGCCGGCAACGGCCACGTGCTCAGCCACTTTGCGGGGCTCACGACGCCCGAGCCAGCGGCGCAGGCGTCCAGTCGCCGGTCGAAAGTGACGCTGCGTCAGCGTCCGACCGCGTCGTCCTCGAAGGCGGCGGCGATGGCGGCGGCGCTGTCGTCGCCATTCGATCTCTCGGCGCCGCTGGACGACATGGGCACCACCAACAGCAACGGCAACAACCAGGAGGCCGTGCACAACCTCGTGCTGCCGACGCCCGTGCTGCAGGACATGTTTGAGCGCCAGCGCGACGAGAACGCGAGCCAGCGACGGCGCCGGGGCGTCGGCACGGACGGAGCATCAGCGCCATCGTCTACGTTGGGCATCGCAAAGAAAGACGATGATGGCGAGACTGACAGCAATCAACACGTCGACGCCGCCGCGTCGCAGTCGCAATCCGAGAAAGAACGGAACGCGCTGCAGGTGCGTCGCTCTCGCGTGTCCATCATGCATCGCTGCCGCTCCACTGACGCGTGTTGTTTGTTGTTGTTGTTGCTGTTGTTGTTGTTATGTGTATCTGTACAGGCGATGGGCATGAGCGGCTCCAACGCATCATCCTCCCGCAGCTCCAGTGTCCTCATGGACGGCTCGTTCTCCAGCGACAGCTACTCGCTGCTGTCGTCCATTCAGTTCATCACGCGCGACCTGCACGAAGACCAGCGCGCCAACACGTCGCAGTCGGACCGCGAGCGCGCGTTCCTCTACAAGAAGCGCTACACGGACGTCTACGGCCTCGCCGTCGGTCTCGCGAACCGTGTGACGGAGCTGGAGCACCTTCGTGCGAGCCACGTTGCCGAGATCCGAGGTCTTCGGGACACTCTATCGTCGCAGTCGTCGGCGCTCGCGTCGCTGGCTCCATCCTCCACGGGCGACGCACCGATGTCGTACGGCGAGCGCGAGATCTCGCGGCTTTGCCGAGAGGTCGGGCAGCTCGCGCGGCAGCTCAATGAGCGCGACACGTACATCGAGACGCTGCGTCTGCACGGTCGAGACGGCAATGAGGACTCGGGACGACTGCGTGCGAGCGACCTCAACGCCCGAAGCGCCGTTGAGCGTGTCGAGAACGTGGAACGCGAGCGCGACGCTGCGTTGCAGGAGCTGGAACAGCTTCGAGCGACGCTACAAGCCCGAGACCAGGAACTCGCAGCCGCACACGCCGAGCGACTCCACCTGCAGAGCTCGATGGAGAGCACGGAGCAGCAGCTCGAGTCTGTGCATACGCAGTGGCTCAAGGAGAAGGCGGATCTATTGGAGACTCTCGACGACTCGAAGCGTCAGCTCCGCTCCGAGTGTGAGGCGCTGCGGCGTGAAAACGCACAGCTTCGTCAGAACAGTGATGACCGTGTGCGACAACTGGAAGCGGCGCTCGAGAAGACGCAGCGCGCGCTGGAGGACGGTCGCCGATGCATCACGCGCCTCGAGACTGAGGCCCGTGAGGTGTGTGCGGACCAGGAAGCCCGCGTGCAGTCACTGACGACGCAACTGCAGCTGGCCCGAGCCGACGCTGAGCGCGTCGCAAAAGACGCGGAAGAGCTGTCGCGTCAACACAGCGAAGCGCTGGCGGCGTGTGAGGCGGCGTGTCGCGAGCGCATGGAGCATCTCGAGCGTCGCATTCTGCAGGGCGAAGTGGTTCGCCGCAGTCTGCACAACAAGGTCATGGAGCTCAAGGGCAACATTCGCGTTTTTTGCCGCGTGCGTCCCGTCCTGAAACACGAGGTGGCTGCTAACGGCACGGAAGAGGTACGACATAGTGTTCAGCCTCGTTGAAACTGATGAAGATGCAGCCGAGTCTTGACGCGCGGCGCTTGTCACAACAGATCTTTCAGTTCCCAGACGACTCGAGCACACGACGTCAAATTGAGTTGCTGGCGAGCCCGCGCGCCCACATGGGCTACGGGCAAAATGGCGGTAAAGAGACCGTCAAGAAGTACCCATTTGACTTTGATCTGGTCTTCAACGGACAGTGCACGCAAGAGGAGATCTTTCTTGAGGTCTCAGCGCTCATCCAGTCAGCTCTGGATGGTTTCAACGTTTGTATCTTTGCGTACGGCCAGACGGGCTCAGGCAAGACCTTCACGATGCAAGGTGGCAGCGCCATCAGCGATACTCCAACCGCCGAGATGGGTATCGTCGGCCGCGCGATCGCACACATCTTCGCAACAATTGCCGATCTGCGATCGAGTGGATGGAATTTCGGTGTGAGCGTTGAGATGATCGAGATTTACAACGAGACGCTGCGCGATCTACTCGCGCCGACAGGGGTACGCTCGCTTTTGAATGGAAGGTATAGTTGGCGATTGGTTACTGATGTCCTCGTGTGTTAACCCAGTCGGCAGACAAAGTGGAACTTCGTCTTGACGCGGACGGCAAGCCTGTCGTGACCAACTCTTGCGTTCACGATATCGAAGACGAACGCGCTGCGTGGCACCTGCTACAGAAGGCGATGGGGCGCCGTGCAACCAAGACGACGAACATGAATGACCGATCGTCTCGCAGTCACTCCGTTATCTCGTTCCGGTGCGTGCTGCTGTAGATTTCAGTGTTGTCGATTCCTGACGTGCACTCATCGATCGTTGTTCTTGATAGACTGAGTGGTGTGAACGCATTGACGGGCGAACGCCGAAGCAGCGTCGTGCATCTCGTGGATCTTGCGGTACGCTACTGAAATGACTTGCTTCGAAGCGATCACCAGAAGGCTCACGATCGAGGAATTTGTTTTTCGCTTGTGTAGGGCTCTGAGCGGTTATCCAAGTCTGGAAGCGGCCACGATAAGGAGATGCTGAAGGAAGCGCAATGTATCAACAAAAGCCTCTCTGCTCTCGGCAACGTCATCTGCGCGATCGCTAAACGAGTACGTTGCGTTCGTGAGTCCCCGTCATGTAATTGGCCTCATCTCACCTGAAATCTGTGCATGACGTGGTTCCATTTAGTCGGTTCACGTGCCGTTTCGCGACTCGAAGCTCACGCACTTTTTGAGTCCTGCGCTCGGCGGTGACAGCAAGACACTGATGATCTGCACACTCTCGCCGCTTCGTCAGCATCGCGACGAGACGCTCAACTCGCTCCGTTTTGCCAAGACGGTGAACTCGTGTGAGATCGCATTGCCGTCGTACGCTAATCGTTCGTAAACCAGTCGTCCCCGCTATGAGGCTCCTCCAATGTAGAAATATTTCATATTGACGGTGGCTTTCGTACGCAACGCAAGGGACAGTGATGGCTGCTTCCGCTATGGCAGCCGAATGTTATGCCTCCACCTGAATTTCCGAGTGACGCAGGTGCGAACAGTCGTCGACCTGGATGATCGAGTGCCGCAGATTCGTCGTGCCTCCCTCGGACACGGGCTCACTCGATGGCCACAGCAGCGGGATCGAGTGTGGCGACCGAAGCAGTGACTCCTCCACATACTCCTACAACGGGTAGGACAACAATCGAAATCAAAATCAACCCCGAGTGCAGGTGCAAGAGATCGAGTTTCACGCACCATTTCGAGAAAATCGCACAGCGCCTGCGAGGAATGCGGCTCAAACGCGCGGTGCAGCAGCACGCGCTGTAGATAGCGCTCGAGCTTGGCCTTCATCGGTCGAGGACGGCTTTTCCACGAAAGATAGCGGCGCGCGTTGTCGTCGGCAGGCAGCACACACGCCTCGCGCACCTCCGGCGGCAGCTCGTCATGCAGCGTCGCGAAGTCACAGTACTGGCGCCGCACGCTCCAGCGATCGTCCTCTGTGTTGACGACGATTTTGTAGGACACGAAGGTGTTTTTGCCCCATATCGACGTCGTCGAGGACGGAATCGAGACCGAGATGGCGACGCCTGCGACGCGGCTGTTGGAGCGACTACAGATGCTTTGCACGTCGGTGCGATGGTCGTCGGTCTCGGTGCGACTGATGGCTTTGGACGCGGAGAAGACCTCGAACTCGCCGAAGGTGCCGTAGCCCGAGCGCACGAGGCGGCCGCCACCGTTGCCCGACGCGAGAAACGCTGTGGGCGTGCGGATCTCGGGCAGAGAGATGAGGTCGACGGTCACTGGCGTCGATGGAAAACAACAGGACACGCCCAAGATGGACGTCGCTGTGTAGACGATCGCGGTGAGCAGCACGACAAACGAGGAGCCAGTTGAGAGATCGAGCTGCGTGACGATCTCGTGCGCGAACAACGTGTAGGTGGCCATGAGCCAGTTGAACACCCAGAAGATGCGTAGCAACAGCGATGGCGGTCGGCTGCGGCGGTGCTCCATCCAGAGCACAAGCGCGGATGTCGCCTACGATTGACAGTGTGAGCGACTGATAGGAAGCAAGAGAGGCAGATGGAGATGCACAGTGCTCACCCATGCCAAGAGCTCGGCGAGTACAAGCGTGACAGAATCGTAGCGGGAGATTCGTTGCCGACGGCCGCCGAGTTGTCGCTCGTGCCACGTCGCGCCGTCAAAGAGATCGCCGAGAAAGTGCAGCGTGTGGGCGATCACGAGCGCTGTGTTGGCTGCGAGCTTGAGGCAAAACTGCGTTGACAGCGACCACTGAGCATACCGTCATGCGACTCGTTGGAACTGCGTGGAAGCAAACGTACATCGACTGGGAATGCAATCTCAGAGAGATACGTCATGGCGATGGGCTTGAGGACCTCGGCGCAGTACACGAGTCCGACGATCACGAAGGAGACATCGACGAGGAAGACGAGGCTGTGCACACTCGTCTCAGCGCTGCCGTCGCTTATCGTGGGCGGCGGAGGCATATTGCGTGAAGGATGAAGATGAAGATGATGGAGGTGGTGAAGGAGGAGGAGGAGGAGATCGATCTCGCGTCCGACCGATCTGCCTCTCTGTCACACACACAGACACACACACACACACACGAAAGGGAGCGCTCACTCTCACTCTCTCTCTCTCTCTCTCTCTCTCTTGCTCTCTTCCGCTTGCTCGAGGTCAACGCGACGCAGCGTCTCTGTCGTGGTTTCACAATGGCGTTGGGCAATCCGCATGGCAGAGAACCATGTGGCATGTAGCTCTTGGAGGAACCACTGGCGGATGGGACGGCAGATCTGCGACAGATGGAACCCATTTAAAGTATATTGACCAATCATAGAAGAATATAGAAATTTATGGCCAATTGATGATGCTGATGCAACGAAAAATCGAACATGAAATGCAGATCAAAGCAAGGAAACGAGCAAACAGAATTCTTTCGTCTGCGAGGACTTCAGAATTGGCGCCGGAGAGGCAGGCGACCACCGAGCTTCTCATCTCAAACAAAGAGATGGAAAGAAGATGTGGAGGCGGCTGGCACCGAAAATGACTGCGGTGTTGGACACCTAGCGTCTCGTGGAGTTGAGCTGGGCACCTCAAAGCAAAATGATATATGCTGTGGCGAGATGGGCGCTTTGAAACTTTTCCACAGTTCATTCCCAAATGAATACATAATCGAGGTGGCGATTCCACTGGACGGTGAGACCTATCGTCAATTATTTCAACAAGCGTGCGGAATATCGCTCTCTTAAGAATGCATTCTCACAGCGTCCCCCCGGCGATTTAGTGCACATGTTGCGCTGACAGACTCCACCTTCATCATCGTCATCATCATCATCACCACAGCGTCGTCATTGTCGTGAAGTCACAACGGTGCAGCCATGGTATCACATACTAGGTGACTGATGTGTCGAACGACTCGATCTGGTGGCTATATATTTATCGATTTAGGACTTGTTTGCGAAGGTTTGGCTTCTGGTTGTGACAGGAGTGTCAATCGAGTGATAGACACGTCAGAGTCGCGAGTCGATGCTGATCCACTCAACATTCATACACTCGGGTGAATCGTCGCAGACCTCGGCACATCTCGCCAACGACGAACAGAAGGGTCAGGATCGAAAACGAGCGGTGTCTACGAACATGATTAATCACAATGAAATACCCGGGTGTAGATGCTGAGGTGAAGCACACATCAGGTGAAAGCCAGATAGGCTGGAGAGAACTGTGGTGTGTTGCTAGCCCGTGATTCCTGTACGTGCCAAGCACCATCGTCAGCATCATCCCTGTCGAGCTCCCACTCCATCCTAATTTGTAGCCATGTCCTTTTACTTTGTGCTACTTCAGATGGATTGGTGGACCACACACCTCTACGCTTACTTCAGCTGGCAGTTTCACCCAACGCCTTCAAGTTGCCTTTCTCGTCATCATCACTATAGAGATCGATCAAGGAAGACGCGACCATGACCACGGCAACGCCGACGCCCTCGGCGCCGCCTCCCAATGCAGCGGCGTCGCCGTCGTCGGCGATGATGAAGGACTATCTGAAGCGGCAGCTGCGCTACTGGCTCGACGGCTTCAAGGACGATCAGCTCCCGCGCGACTTCAACTCCAAGACGTTCAATCGCACGCAACTCTCGTTCACCAAACTCTGTAGGGACCTCACTACGATACATTTCTATCGATTCGTCTCTCTCAGTATCTCTCTAACTATGTCCAACACTTGTGTTCAATCACAGCGCTCAAGACGGACAAGGTGGCGATGCTGCTTCGCCTTGCGCCGCCGATGCTGGTGACCCGCGCAGTGTGCTCCGAGCTTCACATCAAGGTGCCGTCGTGGACAAGCGCCGAGAAATTCGTGCAAGAGCCACTGTCGCTTCGAATGACGGACCTGTTTGTCGACGTCCGGCATATCAACGACTGCGAGGACCACGTGCGTCAGGATGCGCTGACACGCGCACGCGCTGCAAGCGTAGAAGCCGATCCGATCGGCTCTATCGCTTCCATGCACGCGTTTTCAGCGATATTGATGGAGCGAATTGAGCTGAAAGTAGACAATCTGCAGCTCCGTCTGCTTGAGCGACAAGGAGTCGTTCGATTGCGTTGCGAAATCACACAGCTTCACGCGCGAACAACAAATGCACTGTGGCAAGACATGCGTGATCTCTCTCACTGCGTTGATCGGGCACCCGACGGGCTGCTCAAGACACGATTCAAGTACATTTCGATGGTTTGCAGCGCGTTTCTTCATCCTGTCAACGCATCTCTACCGCCCTTGCAGTTGTTGCGTAGTCATGTCATTGCGATGAGGATTACGACATTTGCGCATCGCCGCGCACGCCAAGACGCATGGGGCGCCAACTCCACGGTTATCGACTTGAACCTCGACACGTTACCGTTCGAAATGGACATTCGAGACATTCAGCACCTGTACGACTTCGTGCGGCTGCTAATGAAGTGGTATGATGACCGGGTGCGCATAAAGCAGAGAAAAAGCAGTTCGAGAGGGGACACTGGTATTTCAAACCTGGACGAGCAACTCGAAGATGCCATGGCACTACGACGCGAGGTTCACCGGAGTGCTCACGTTCACGACGACAACACAAGCGTTGGTGAAGACGAGTCGGCTGCAAATCCACACGCCAGCTTCGCGCTACAGCTCACGGTCCGAATGACTATCCACGCCCTTCTCCGCTATTCTTCTGTCAGCAGTGGAGACTTCCAGTTCGCATTTATCGCCCAGAATATGGCAATCAATTGGATTGTACATCAGGATGCGTCTCGGGAAATTCATATCACATTGCAAGACATAAGTGTGCGACAAAAGGACAAGGTATTGCTACACATCAAGCCTGCGCGCGATGCTCTTCAGCTTCGACAAGACAGCGAGCACCTTTTTGTGAAGTGGCGTCTGCAAAAAGTGGCGATCTGTGCGGAAAAAGACATGGCACTCGTGGTGAATGAAATCTATCACTCGCTCTCCGAAATCGAGCAAGCGACGGCAATTACATGTGGTACTTGTCATCACAAAATCCGGCTCGAGGATATTGGAACTCATGTCTGCTTGGCATCACAATCATCACCTCTCGAAAGCGTACCCAACGTGTCAGACAATGAACCCCTGATAAAGGCTCTGTCGTTTCGACCTCTCGTTAGATTCTCTCTATCACTCGAAGAGATGGAGTTCAACGCTGATAACCTCTTGTTCCGAACTGTGCAAGACTTGATGCACGCTAACAATGGAGAGACAAAAGCCTCAGAAACACCGACTCGTCAGTTCTACGCGGCAATGATGGGTCTGAACGTTACGACCGAAGCGAGGGAGTTTGTCGGAGATGCGGTGTTTGTGCCTGTTCTACCAATCGCTTTCCAGATGCTTGAGTGCACCATTCGTGGCTGTGGTTGCATTTTGCGCTTACAGAAACCAAATAACAAGGCGCAATCGGATTCACGCACCAAGGAAGAGCGAGTAAAGCTCTCATGTGGTCTAGGTAGCGTGCCTGAGCGAATATTTGGTGAGATTGCCCAGATCTCAATCAAAGCTACATCGATTGCAACACATGAAGTGACATCGATGATCGCGGACAATTTGAAATTGCGAACAAGTTTCTCGACTGGTAAACGAATTTGTCGTCACAGTACTCCACAAATGAGTGTTTACTGGAACATCGAGCGAATCAAGTGTCAAGTGGAGCACAATCTAGTTCTCAAAGCATGGACTTGCTTAGCTGCACTACGACACCCACTGATGGGAAAGCAAATGTCTCTCATGGTTCTTTTTCTCGCCGTTCTCGAAGTTCGAAACATTGAGTTGACCATCTTGGACCCGGTAGCGTCCGACTTACCACAGTTCAAGGGCCAGTTTCGACATGTTAGCTGCGTCGCTGACAATCAATTGGGCCATCTCTCCCTTCAGACGAACTTTGACTTCCGCGCGCTCCTCAACTCAACAGCAGTCCAAAATGATCTTGTGCGGACGAGTCAAGTGAGGCCCGAGGTAGCGAATAGCCATGCTCGTGAGAATCGACGCGAACGATTGCATCGCTCAGTGGTACAGAGCCAGCGACTTGCAGCAAAACGAATACAGCGTGCGTATCGACGCTTTATCTCGGCACAACGGGCGAGGGTAGAGGCACAATTACGCCAACTCACGAATGACAATGACGAAGAGGTTGAATATGCATCGGTATCCACGGAAGAGCCTCTTTTCGGTAGCAACCCTGTTCGAGAATCCCAGCCCGACGACGAGCCAAAGCTGGAACCTCAACGCAAGCCCTCCTTTCCGTTTGTGTCTCCTGAGAATATCGTGAGTCCAAGAAAAGTCGTGGCTGCAGCTGGCGTGATTAAGGACGGCTTGACACGCTACGTTAAGGCAAAGCAGCACATGTTCGAGTCTGAGATGACCGAGTTTGCTCAGCAATCGAAAGTGTCTGTCGCTCGGGTATTGCCAAAGTACAGCGCGATGAAAAATCTACTGTCGACCAAGGTCACAGCCGATCAAACAACAGACAAAAGCGACGATACTCGTGCTCCCGTCTCGAGCTCCAATCTTTCAGAAGAGCGTTCATGTGATACGGTTGATTCTCAGTCAGTGACTCTACCGAAGATGACCACCGAAGCCACCACAATTTCAGAAGAACCGGTTTCTGACGTCCAAGATGACGGTGATCCGTCTGTACAAACTGGCAATCTTGAAGGCTCCGGCATTGTACCGGAGGAGGCTGAGGCAGCGCATGGGCAGTCGACTGAGGCAGAATCGGAACGTTCTAGCGAGCTTCGAGGTGAACGAGAGGGCTCAGTCAGAGTGACGAGGGACGTCATAAACGTTGATTCTTCGACTGATAATGCGAGTAACCACCCTGGTGCCGACTCAGAATGTGATTTCTCCCACCTTCCCTCGATCGTGCGACTGATGATTCAAGTGGAGGAGCATCGAATTTGTGTGCCAATCCGTCCCCACGAGCGAGTTGGCAAACTGTGCGAAGAAATCGTGCGGCGATTCAATGAGATGTTCGGGCAGCATGGATTCATCGCGCATGTTGCTCTTCAAAATCCACACGGGGGCGTGTTTGCCGACTCAGATTACGTTGGGCACGTGTTCACGAACGAAAGCGAGCTTTTCTTCGCGTATCCTTACGACGAAGACTGGGAAATCAAGTCAGTCGTGCACCTGAGCTCGACCGCAGACACCAGCAAAGGCCTCCACTCGCCCGAGAAACAACCACGTGGCACTGCAGCACAACAAACGGGTGATCATGCCGGTGCTCGTTTCGGAAGTCGTGAAATGAAGCGGCTCGGACGCAAGTTCAATCGCTGCTCCAAGCTGCCGCTACCTCTGGTAGTCGCACTGCTAGCTAACGAGAGCGAGCGCGATCTCATCGACAACATCCTCAGATGCGGATCCTATGGCGGTGCTGGTGGTGGCCACGCGAACGAATGGCCAGAGCTCGCCATCAACGCCGCATTTCTCGAGCCAACGAAAGAGATGCTCCAAGTGGAAGTGCGATGGCACGAACAGTGTGTCGAAGTCACCAACGTTGACGCTTTCCTGCTTTGCCTTCAGCAACTCGGGCTTTGCACGCCACAAGGGAACAGCAAGTATATCGGAAAAGTGTTGCGCGATCGCCTCAAGATGGATCGAAAAAACCCTTTGGTGCGCGACGCGTGCGCATCGAGCTTAGAGTTTGGCAGCTCATCGCCATGTGAATCGGTCGACAAAGAGGACATATCCATCTCGTACGCGGGCCTCAAGGAGATCATCCAGGAAGATTACGGAGTGTATCTGCGAGCCAACAACTAACCGCTTCATTCGCCTGCGATCGAGTGGTGCGAATCTTTGAGTTGGTATTTTTGGTGAGCGCTTGAGAGAAGCGCTCCGAGTGGTGAGAAGCGATAAACAAGCTGACCACGTCCACAGCTCCCTGCAGGATCGCATGACGAGTGTGGAGCAGTGTTCTCTGGTCTGAGAAACACGGCTCTTCGCCATTGATCGACAAGTGCTCTATTGAACAGGCGTGACGACGACCACAGCAAGGGAGAAGCCATGGTGCTCAAAATGACGCTCAGTTTCACGCAGTCGATCGCCACGTCCCCTGGCGATCCAACCGTCGCGGTGGCTCGGAAATGGTCGAAACAACGCGACCGTCGGGGCCCGAGCGACCTCCAATCGTCCAAGCAGCAAATGCGTGAGTCCGCCGACTCGATGAATCAAGAGATCGAGGTGGAGGAGGAGGAGGAGAAGCAGGAAGAAGACGCAGATGACGTCTTCAAGGTGGCTCGCATGGAGGACATTATGCTGGAAGACCGACAGACGGCGTCGGCGTCTTCGTGCGAGGATGTTCCTCACACTGGTCTGACGGAAGTCTCGCTCCACGAAGACGAAGACCCAGGCACGCAGTCGCCAAGTGATATTGATGCCATCGATGACCTCATGGAAGCTTCGAAGGAAGGCAACCTCGCACTCTTTCAGCGTATCTGCGTGACGCTGCGACGGCGGCATATCGCGCCCGATTGTGCAGGCTACATGGGCTGGACGGCCGCCCACTGGGCTGCTCGCGAGGGGCATCTCCACATCCTTGACTTCCTGCGGTCGGAGGAAGTGAATCTGGACTTGCTCGACCGCAAAGGCGACTCGCTGCTGCACAAGGCGGCTGCAAATGGTCAGACGCGAGTGTGCCAGTGGTTGCTTCAGCAGGGCTTCAACGTTCAAGCCCTCAACAAGAACGGCCTCACGCCTCTGGACCTCGCGGAGCAAAACCTCGCGATGAACAAGTCGGCTGACGCGGCCGCATGCGAAGCGCTGTTGGCTCAGGCGTTTGCACACACGTTTTAGGTTTACAGGCCATCACAAACACGACGCCTCATTTTTTTTCCGCGTCCTATTCATTTACAACTGGCCTCTCATCTCTTCGTATCTGTCTCTTCCACTTTCTCTCTCTGCTTCTGTAGTCAACCACACGCCTATCGTTCCAGCTTATTGTCGTTCGCGTTTAGCAGCTTGTCCATCTTCTCAAACTCCAGCTTGAATCGCGCCTTCACGTTTCGGAAGTCGGCGGCGGTCGCTACGCGACTCGGTGTCGACCCAGAGCCACCACCGCCACCACCGGCAGCGACGGCGACTGCACCGGGAGCTCCTGCGGCGCCTCCCGCCGCCGCGACGTCATCCTCGGCGCCAGCGACGATCTTGCGCAGATTCGGTGAGAGCTTGAGCGAGTTGACGCCGCCGCGGTCATCACCGACCAGTAGCACGGGGTCCTGCACGTTAAACGCGACGTGTGTGAGTTTGGCTTTCTTCACGACCTTTTGCTCGCAAAGCGGTTCGTTTTTGTTCTCGCTCAGGTCGAAGACGTGCACTTTGCCGTCGCTCGTGACCGCCGCGAAGACTGTCGACGAGTACGGCGACCACGCGACGTCGCCGACCGCGTTGCCGAGGTCGAAGGACATGACGGGGTCCGCGAGGTTGTGGTCCCAGAGCTTGACGGTCCAGTCGGCACTGCAGCTGAGGAAGCACCGCTCGTGGAACGGGTTCCACCGCACCGCGTAGACCGCCATGTGGTGGCCCGCGTACGTCTCGAGGTACTGCCCCGAGTACGCCTTGGAGCACTTGTGCAGCTTGCCTTCCTCGGTGCCGACGATGAAGAGGTGCTCCGAGAAGCGATTGAAGTCGAAGCAGCAGCCACCTGCGAGTCCCGTGAGCGACGACTCCTCGGGGTCGTCCTTGGCAGTCGCGACGATCTTGAGCTGCATCACGGGCTCCATCTTGAGCTCGTTCTTGCTCATGATCCAGTTGGCGACGCGGCCGTCGGACGAGATCGAGTAGAAGTTGAGCTCCTTGGCGAGATCCTCCTCTTGCCAGTTGACCTGCCACACGGGGTCCGTGTGCTTGCCCGTCTTGATCGTCGACGTGTAGATCGGGCGATTCGCCTTGTTGCGCACGTCGTAGACGATGACCGTGCCGTCGTAGCACCCAACGGCTAGCAGCGCCGGGTGCTGCGGGTGGAAGTCGAGGCACATGACGCCCGACTCGGTCGTGAACGTGAACTCGGGGTGCGACGAGTTCTTGAGCGAGTAGCAGCACACCACACCGCTGCCCTGCTTGAGAAAGTCGTACGACCCGTAGCCGACGGCGAACAGGTCGGCGAACCGCGGGTTCCAGCACATGGCGGTGACCTGCTTCTTCTTGGCGCGCTCGCTGGAGAACCGCCAAAGCGGCAGCAGCGAGCCCTCGCCGTCGCGGAACTGGTCGCTCGCGTCCTCCCAGTACTTGAAGTCGTGAAAGATCTCGTCGTCCGCGTTCTGGTTCACCATGCGCTCGATGATGCGCAGCGTCTTGCCCATTGCGGCTGAGTGCACCATGTCATCGCTCTTTCCCTTGGCGCCCGCGCCAGCGCCCGCACCTCCTGCTCCGCCACCGCCCCCGGCCGCAGAGGGCGCGAGCGCCTCGGCGCCGTCTTTCTCGTCCTTCTCTTTCTTCTGCGCGACCTTTTGTAATTGGATCTGCTCGCGCTGGTGCTGCTCGTACGCCTCCATGAACGTGTCGTAGATCTCCCACTGCGTCACAGTGGCCTGGAAGCTCACAACGGGTGGAGGCTCCGTCTCGACCGAGCGCTGGCGCAGCGGGTTCGTGTAGGTCTGCGCGGCGCGCTCGCTGTAGTTGAACTGGTTCTTGCCGCTTTCGAACTGGAACGACGCCTCGTCGATCTTCTCGCCCTTGGCCTCAGCCTCCTCTTTCGCCTGCTTGATCGCGAGCTCGCGGGCCTCGCGCTCCTCCTCGGCGCGCTTCTGGTCGAACGCGGCCTGCGTCTTGGCGTCCTCCGACTCCTTGTGGATCATGCTGCCGTCGATTGTCAGGTGCTGGTACAGGTGGTCGCCGGGACCCGGCGGGTCCACCTTGTACGTGCGCTCCTTGTAGTTGTACTTGGTGATGTTGTTGGGCACGTTCGGGTCGTTAGCGGTGAGCACGCGCGAGAACTCCTCTTTGAGCTCCGCCTCCGACAGCTTGAGCTGGTTCTCGGGGATCACCACCTTCTTGATCTGCTCGCACACACGCACAGTCGGTCACCGTCAGTCTCTCTATCGCTCTCTCTCTCTCTCTCTCTCTCTCTCTCTCTCTCATAAAGAGCGTACCGGTTCGTGGTACGAGTCCACGTCGTCTCCGTCTTGACCGGCGCCGGCGCCTGCATCGGCGCGCGCGTGGTCCTTCTCGCTGCCGTCGCCGCCCGCGCCCGACTGCTTGGCGTCCTTGCCTTTCTTGCCCTTCACAGGCGACCCCACGACCTTGCGCGGCGGCATCACGCTCCACGCTCAGCACGTCTCCGTCTCCGTCTCCGTCTCCGTCTCCGTCTTCGTCTGCGCTCTGGCGTCGTCTGTGGCGACAGACAGCGAGCGTCCTCTATCAACACGCAGCGGCTCTTCATGCGTGACGTTTCGCGATCTACTGATGTAACACTGTCTATCACATTATGTGGGTCACACTACTTGCGTGACCATCACTCTTCCGTCGGCAAGCTTTCCTTCCTTTCTCTCTCCCTCATCTCGTATCCTGTCTACAGTATCGATCGAGTCGAGCGATGGTCGTGCGCCTGGAGGAAAGCGCGGCGGCCGTCGCGTCGCCCGCCGCCGCCGCAGGCGACGCAGCGCTGTGCACCGCGTCCTTCGATGGCCAGCGCTACGTCTTCTACGCGCTCGACGCGTTCGTCGTCGTGCTGCGCGAGAACCACGAGCACGTGCACGCCGCGAACCCGCGCAGCGAAGCCAAGCGCAGCTCGCAGTTTGACCTCTGGCAGCTCTGGCACGCCGCGAACGGCACCGTGCTGCCGTCGACCGAGTGCTCCGCCGTGCGCGCAGTGCAGTGCAATGACAAGTCGGCGCGGCGCGTCGCGAGAGGCGCCGTCGCGGTCGCCATCGACGGCGGCCGCGTCGTCATCCTCATGCCAGCGATGCCACCGAGAGCCGGCGCCAGATCCGACACCTCGAGCGCGCCAGCGACGTATAAAGCTCCGTCGGCGACGAGGATACAGCCACAGCCAGTCGCGACCATGGCGTCACGCAGAACGACGCTGTTTGTATCAACTGCGTCGACTGAGACTCCGCCGACTACCAGCAGCAACAACAACAACAATGCGCTCGATCCGCTGAGTGCGTATGCCAAGATGCATATGTACTTGCAGCTCCCGGTGTGGAAGGAAAGTATCCGGTGGCGAAGCGACGACCCGAGCCTCGCCCGTTTGATGTGGGTAGACGCTGGGGACGACCTCTGGCTCGTCGGGGCTGGCGAGAGGATCACGATATGGAAGATTGTCGAGGAATCTGGACTTCAGGCATACCAGCACATGTCCATATCCGTATCTGGAACGAGCGATCCGACGCTGTCGACTCGCCGATTCGATCCCGTGCATTGCCGAGTCACTCAGTCTGGACGTTTCGTGGCGGCCGCAGAACAATACGATCGAATTCTAAAAGTTTGGAGCACTGGCGAACTCGGAAGGGACGGAAAACCTGTCTGCCACTTTCTCGCCCACCGACGAGCTGTTGTGGATTTCCACTGGACGAAAAGCTGGCACGCATTCAAAATTCGAGGAAGTTGTGACAGCTCGCCCACTGATCTCCAATCGAAGTCGTCAGCGCTCGTGACGGGCCCCCGCGGTGAGATGCTGATTGTGCTTGACAAGACTGGGATGATCACAACGTGGCGCGAGAACATATCGTCGACTTGTCGGACTTTTCAACGTTGGAAGCAGTTTCGCACGCAAGACATCCTGTTCTCATCCAGTTTTGGCGACTATGACTTCGATGACGGTGAGCGAAATCACTCTGCAGATTCGATGATTGTGTCATTTGGACTTGTGCAATCCTCCTGGACTCGGCCCAACCCATTCTCTTCAACAACAAGCAGAGGGTCCCAGCATAATCCCGCACCATTTACCGATGCATTGCAGAGCGACGAGAAAGTGAAATCAGCGCTGTCATTGTATCACTATGGACAGTTGAGTCTTGAAGATGTTCAGAATCATGAAGTGCTGAGCCAACGATTCGATGGTGGTGCTCGTTTTAACTCTAAACTGCTTGGTGAGAAAAGTGGTTCAACGGCAGATACGCACGCGGGTGAAGTGGTAATCGAAGGCAATACTACTCTGAGTAGAACAATGGTCGTTCATCTCGCGTATGGGCTTCACGGAAACGGCGATCTCGCTTTGTTTCGTGTAGAGTCAATCTTCTTTTCGGTACTGCACTGTTTCGTCATGTATCGCTCATTTCTGGTGAACCATAACATCCACATGTATCCGTGTTTGCAGAACGTAGCCCCTCGTGTGTCGTTGTTGTGTGTGTTCAGTGGCCTCCGCGATCACTTAGCAGGAGCAAAGATATTCTCGATGTGCACAAGCGACTTCAAAGGTAAAAATTTGCTGTGCTTCGTGGTGTTGATTAGTGCCTAACATGTAGTATCGAACCAGATCGCGATAACGGGGCAGCGACATTCATCATTGAATTTGTATTTCAGGTTTGTTCCGTGTATCGTACGCATATTGAGCAGTAGTCTGACCTGTGCGGTCCAGCCACGAGGCGTCGAAACACAGTTGAAGACAGCACGACTAAAGTTGCAAGTAGAGAGTGGCAGTTTCAGCGCACAAGCTGCTCGAAGCAGTTTTTCAAGTGCTTCTCCTTCTTCTCAATATCCGCCGGTTCAGGTTGGCTCACGGAATGGGACATGGTACTCTGTGCAAATGTGCGAGGTTGCTGATATATGCCCAGCCTTATTTGGATCGACAACAAATGCTTCTGCTGCAAAAGATCACTTTAACACTTGCCTTGCTCTAAGCGTCCACAACTCAGCTCTTCGCCATCATCAGTCCTTTGGCCCGGCGAATATTTTTTTGCCCAGGGCATCCTCCGAGGGTCGTTTGGTGAACTTGCTTCGCGCGAGCTCTTCTCTGGCGCGCCTTCGGTCGGGGGGACGTTTGTCAAGTGTCACCGGCGAAGCCATGAAACTTCACGTCTGGTGTGAAAAGCAAAATATTTTCTTCTTCGTTGCAGCATCAAAACTCCAAGCTGTCTCTATCCAAGACGATCCAGCTGTACTTCACGGATTTGTCGGTGTCAATCCTCACAACAGTACGATGCCATCCCTGGTAACGAAGCCACTCTTTGATGAGTCCGATGATGAAGTCGATGGTAATAATCTTGTAGACCTTGTCCGAGTTAATGTTCCTCCAAGCCATTGCCGAAAGTGGGAGTCTACGGCATCCCCCGGACAAATGTTTTTTATGCATTCTTCGCCAGCACCAACGGCGGACTCTTCAGGGTCAAAGAAAGACTTCATCACTCTGTTGGGGCTCCGAAGTGACGGGACAAGCATCGTCGTGTGGATTTTTTCATGGGAGTTATCATCAGCGTCCACGTTTGGCTTGAAGCAGGCTGATGAAGTTGACGCGTATGACACGGATGCGTTTGTTTCAAGTCCGACATTACCGTCTCCCCTTGTCCTTGTTCGACGTGTCATCGTAGATGTCTCAAGTTATCTTTTGCAGAAGCCAGGATATCCTCAGTCATCGCTGATCCGGCTGTTTTCAGTGCCGCTCGTCGACAACTTTGGGCTCATATTTGGAAGCATCGACAATACTCACACATTACAACTATGGCAGTGTGGTGACCTTCTCGATGAGACTGAGGATTCTTCAAAACTCTTGAAACTGGTTCACACCGTGAATCTGCAAGAGGTCGCCAGCAGCGTAATAGCTGAGCGTCGACAACGTCAGCGCCTGCAAGAAAACCAGAACACTACGCTAAACATGCTGATGATGCCTACGATATCCAGCGGTGACAAAAGCCTGAACATCGGTGTGGCACATGACTTCTGCGTCAGCAAATGTGGTCGCATGGGTATTTTATTCAAGAACGAATTGCAACATGCTAGCAATACCGACACAGAGGGTGGCTCCGATGTCAACAAGTTGAACGATGAACTCATCGGTTCAACAATCTGTATACTGTCATTGCTTGATAATCGGGTTGAAGATGTCATTTCTCTGTCTCAAGAAAAGTATGGAGTCGTCCGCTCCATCAAATGGAGTCCAGGTAGCACTGTTTTGACACCTAATCAAGGCGATGGCACCTGGAGAATGCTACCGACGCTACTCGTGTTGACGACAACATGTATGTTCTCGCTTCAGATGCGAGATGCACGCAAATTGTCTCCATGTCGGCTCAATGCATCCGAATACTCCGGTGGTGACACCAACCGTGTAACGCGCTCAGAAGACAACGTCGACAATATTGGAGATGGTGTATGGGAAGCAGCATGGATCTCAGCACGGTTCACCGCTCCGCCTTGTGAATTGATCGGCTCGCCAGACACCACCGCGCTCGGTGGAAAATACCTGGTGGACGTGGAGAGAAATGTGATCAGCAACGTCTCTATAGGTACTTCTGGAGCTATCACGTCTGGAGAAAGCATCACATACCAAGCACCGCTGAATGACACCTGCCATCCACTAACGATGCTATTTCTAATGATGGAGGGCCGCTATGCCAGCCTCAATCGGATTGCGCAACACATCCAAGCGAGTATTGAAGAGCACGAGAAGAAATGTTACTTGCGCATGACCGATGCGAATGAGCTGAGCGCTGTACCGTTGATATCAATGAGTGAAATGCTGAGGGTAGCTACGAAGCGCGACGAAGACAACTCCAGTAATGAAGCTCGTGATGAGCGTTCGGCAGTTTTCTTGGCAACAAAAGGAAACCAAGCTTCACCCGCAGCTGCTCGCTCATCTCAACCTCAACTAGCAAGGGCGAGTGATTTGTTCGCAATAGACTACAGCTCTAATCGATACAAATCGTCCGGAAGCGATCGAGCGGAAGATTTGTTTTCCTCCAAGGCGTTCAAAGCACCAACTTCATCACAGGAATCAGCTGAGACGGGTTCCCCTTTGGCGTTTGAGTCTCGTGCAACTCAAGAGTATCTCGCTCAGCGCGTCACCACACTAACGTATCTGGATGAGCCGATGCGCAACAAGTTGGTCATGCTACTATCTGGCGCATCTCGGATCAGCAGTTGGAATCGGGATCCAGTCAAACAGAAAGACGCTGCTGCGCTGCGATTTGCCGCAAGTATTGTGTGGACAAATGAAATCCCTGGAAGTGAGACAGTTTCAAGTGCTCAAAAAGGTGAAACCCCCACCGGTCAGGATCTTGACGCTCCCACAGCTTCAGGCGAACTTGTCGGCAGAGGCAATGGGCTAACATCAGAGCAGATCACGTGGGCTGCTGTCAGTGACACCCAAGCTACTATATTGTCCGAGTGCTTCGAGCTATCACCCCAAATACCACCAGCTCACGCAAAGCCTTTTTATTTCCGCGATATCGTCCGATTACGTCTTCCATTTTGGATTCAGCGGGTATCGCGATTGGTGCATGCAGCTGAGCGAGCAGCTCAGAGCGAGTACGCACTTTATCGCGATCCTTTTCGCGTGGCCCTCCTGTATGTGCTACTGGGTAAAACAAAATTGTTGGCAGGATTATTTCGCGTTGGCAACGAACCGAGGATTGCCGATTTGATGTCAAACGATTTTGCAAATGATGAGCGTTGGCGCAACGCGGCGGTGAAAAACGCGTACGTTCTCAAGGCGAAACGACGATATTCTTTGTCGGCAGCATTCTTTTTACTGGGTGGACGAGTTCAAGAGGCAATGAGTGTGATGGAGCAAGATGATTCAACACTGGTAACAACATTTTTGATAGCTCGCATATCAGAGCGCTGGGACCTAGCAGGCAGCGACAATCAAGAAGACGAAGGTAGCGCAATTGGTGGGGTGTCTGTTATGGGAATTCGACGGCTCCCCAATATCAACCAGCTTGGTGATGCCGTGGCGTCAACTTCGGTGGATGGGGAGCTAAGTAAATCTTTCCTTCGATCCACCGCACTCACCCGCGCTAACGCGTGTGACGATCATTACATGAAGTTCCTAATTCGATACACCCTCGGTGATAGCCTCTCTACGGCCGTTCAAGATCTTCTGCAAGTGCCCAAGAAGAGAGCTGATTGTTTCTTCTGGACCAACACCCACTCTCCGTCGCCGAACCATCGCGGATGGTCTCAGTTGTATTGGCATCATGTTTGTGAAAGTCTCGTCGGTGCGTCAGCTCTCTTGAGATACTTATCTCCAGTGATTCGTCCGATGACCCTTGGAATGAAGACCCAAATGCTGCAGCTGGAGACCCAAAGCCTCAAACGTCTCGAAGCAATCGGATGGTTCACCATAGCTCAGTACTTGCAGCGAGATGTGTCTAAAACGTTCCTCGATATGTGCAAAGCGCATGGTAACTTTGAGTTGTCAACATCGAAGGAATCCTGGTATGCAGCACTGGCGCGTGCCTCCTTCATGTCGTCAAGATACCGAGCGATTTCGTCGGTAGCGTCCTGTCAGGTGGTCTCCCTTGTTGGTACCATGATGGAGACATTTACGGAAGGCCTCACTCGTGGTGAATTGCGATTGACTTCATTGGAATCATCGTTGGAAAAGATTCACGCAGAAGTGAATGGTATTGTGAAGGCAAGTGGATCGGTTCAAATTAGCGACGTGGAAGAATCGACATCGCAGTGGCTACTATCTGCTGTCCGTCGCGATGTCTTGGATGCTGTGACGCTCTTTGAAGGCGCAAATGTGGTGGCAGATATGATGACAATGTATTGGGCTGCAAGCAGCAGTGATGAAGACTCAATCAACACACCGGGAAGTCAGTGTGGACTCCAGATCGTTCCAACTCTAGTTGAACGAGTAGTTGAGGGTATTGCGCTCATTGCCTCGGGAGATTTGTCGACCACCTCTTCAACTACAATCTCGCCCACTCCTGGTGGTAGTGCGGGTGTCTACATGAAGCGCATCGAAAAGACATGCTTCGATTTGCTCTCAATCGCAGAGCAACTGTTGTGCTGGCTTTCGTTCACGTATGTGACCAAGGCCCAACCAACAATCACGCCAACTGCGTCTGAGTACGTCCGAGTTGTCACAGCGTGCGTCTACAGTGTGATCTGCGCTACCAGTAGATACGTTAGAGCGCCGTGTTGTTTGCATCGAGCTCTGTCAGTCGTGTTCCCACATATGGAGCCTCTGTCCAAGAAAGCGCTGGATGAGCTTCATGAAATTGCTCTTGCCGACGTCTGCACAAACTGCTCGAATGCTCAGCGTAAGTCAACAGCGATTGGGACCGCTGACGGGCAGCAGCGACTTCCGAACGCATCGTCCCTTCTCGAAGACATACCCGTGTTGTTCCAAGTTGTAAGGATGGTCCGTCGAGAACTTCAAGCTGTCGCTGAAGAGATAAAGACAAATCGTTTCGATTTGTCGACGCATCCTTCGTCGTTCTTCACGTACTGTTCGTACTGGACGCTGGTTCTCGCGCTGAGCACGCACTTGATGCCGAGCCACGTGACCAAACTCTCAGTTGAAGGTGTGAACCAACATACTCTTGCGACGTCACATGCTCGACGTCTCGTGCAAGCGTGGACGACGTACTCTTCGCATCTAACCAGTTTCGGGACGCGCTTCTTACTTTGCGAGTTGCTTGATGCCTACTTTCGCCCGTTTGATCCTCGAATGACCGGAGCGACGTCGACGCCAACGGGGTCTGCACCAAATACCCCTCGACATGGTTCCGAGAGTGTTGCAACGACAGCGACTTCGACGGCGACACCTGGTGTCTCCACATCAACGTCTTCGTCACCACCCCGGGTGATGATGCCCAATGCGCGCGATCGCCGCAGTGACAGCAGGCAATTCTTGCGTTGTACATGTGATCGCTGTCCCTGGCTACTGCTATTGAAGCGTTTCGCTGACAAGGATGAACTCTTGTTACGCATTCATTCCCAGTTTGAGAGGTGCAGTGAGAAGATCCAAAGTGAAATTTCCTGGGGACGCTTGCCCGATCTTCCGACGAAGAAGACAGCGTTGACGCGAGTGCAAAAGATTTTGATGGTCAACAGTCCAAGTAACGCTGCCAGCAGTAAGCACGTAGACCCCATTGAGGTCGAGCGTCGTGGCGCGCAGACTACTCAGTCACATCAGCAGTCGACGACGGGATCATTCACCTCGTTTTCAACTTCTCATGCGGCAGGACCTCCGATTGCATCTCACTGCATTTACCGTGGTGACGTGTCCATTAAGAGTGTCTGTTTCAACCAATCGACTGAGTTGCCGAACGAGATGGTTCTCTGCAGCAGCAAAGGCATCTGCCGCACAGTCGCTGCTGAATACTCGGACGGAGCCAAGTATCATTTCAAAGGCATGTTCGCGAACCCACAGGCATTTCCAAATGCAGATAGTCAGACGAGTAATCCTGCAAGAGCGCGGCGCAAGACTACCGATGGGTCTGTGCTTTTGGGCTCACATGCAGATGGACGTAATGCTTCTGATGGGCGCGGATCCAGCTCTCACGCGTCCGGGCAGTCAGCGATGTCATCGGCGTCACCATCAACGTCGATCCTCAACACAGGAAGCCAAGCCATAGCTGAGATGAAGACACCGAGTTTCAAGCCAACATCAATCACTGCCCATCCCTACCTCCCATTGTTCGTATCAGGAACACAAAAGGGCAAGGTTCATCTGTGGTCATACGACAGCATGAGCGCTGTGTGTGAGTTCCAGACCAACGAAGTTGTCCCGGTACGATATCCCGTACAGATATTTTGTCACTGACACTGGATCATCGGATGATTTTAATTCTTTTTCCTGTTTCTACAGACGTACACGATTGGGCCCACGGCGTTGAATCGAAGAGACATCAAGCGCCTCCAGTTTGACCCGCTTGGTCAACAGGTATGTGCTCTAGCTTTGATGCTCCAGCCTACTGCCGTGTGACTGACAGGTGTTAATGTAGCTCGGAGGCGTTGACACGCTGGGTCGTTTGTACATGTGGAAGTTCGCAAACCTGGAGCGCGAACCGTATTACCGCATGCTGGATTGCCACGATAAGGGCGCCAAGGCAATCCGATTTGTCAACTCCAGCTCCGTTGTTGTCACCGCAGGAAGCTCATCAAAGTATGTACAATCATCGCGCTATTTCGCGGAATGAACTTACCCACAAACTGTTCTTGATAGAAAGCGAAGCGTGTGTCTGTGGGATTTACTGCTCCCCAACTCGAAGGCACTCATCGCTGCACCGACGTGTCACCCGGCCGGAGCTGCTTCAATTGCTTTCTCATCGATGCATCAGCTCCTAATTTCTGGTGGTGAAGGAGGCTCCATCAGTGTGTTCGACGTTCGACAGCGGCGGGTGCTTCACACGATTTCGAATGCCCACGAAACGGCGATCACCACGCTGGAGCTGCATCCTGGTGGGCACTGCATGCTCTCCGGCTCGGCGAGCGGCGATATCAAGATATGGTCCCTACCAATATTCCGAGAGATGGTTGCTTTTCCCAAGGTTCATGCGAAGCCGTCGTTCCTGGGTGATGCGGCATCCAATATCCTCGGTGATGCGGCGTCGAACATGGCGATCAACGTGGTACGCGCAATAGTTTACTGCGGACTGCTACTGGTGATGAAACTAACATCGCTGTGCGCTGGATGCAGACGAACTCCTCTTGGGGGGTGACTGACGCTCTGGCGACTGATAATGGCTTCTTCACCAGCGGCACAGACGGCTCAGTCCAGCGCTTCATGCTTCCCCTCGCTGGCAGATTCATGTGACTCTGATGTCATTGTCGCATACACATGTTGCGATGCAATCAATGTAGCTCAACTCCCAATAGTATTGCCGGCTCATTTTATTGTGGGTTTAAACATTATAAACACACAGAATATTGCCTTTGGCCGTGTGGGGTTATTCGACTGCTTTTGGCTGGGAAGAAAAAAACGTAACCCGAACCGAACCAACATGGAGTTGACAGGGAGAAGACGACCATCTCAGGACGCCCTCGACGCATTCGTTGTCTCGCAGCTAGTGGACAATGGCATGGACACGATCGCGACGAGGATCAATCGGCTGCACCGCAAGCTTCATCGCACGCGCGGGGACGCTGCGCTACAGCGACGATACGCGATGCAACTGCAGCACTGGCTGGCAAAGGCATGCCGCTTGCTCGCACAACAGCACGCAAACATGACGACTTGTATTGAGCTTGTTGAGAAAGACATGAAGCAAGGTATTCTCGATGGGCTACGACAGACATTAGCCCACGTGGAACCCGCCACGAGCACTTCTGCAGCATCCGATTCAACCATGGCTGGCCGCATTGCAGAGGCAGAAATTCTTGAGCCTGGGCGCCACGTTGCTGCCAAGGTAGCGAGAAGTCATGAGCTGTGGATCCTCGCAAGAATATTGGCATATTCTGCGGTCACTCGAACGTATGAAGTCGAAGACGTGGACAGTGGCGACGACGACGCTCCGTCCATGGCAGCGGAATCGGCAAGCAGCGACCGTTCGGTCACTCGACGACGGCATATCGTGCCCGTGGACCAAGTGAAGGCGTTACCAGCGGAGACGCTCGAAGCCCATGAGTGGATCCACTACGAGCTGAACCAGCCCGTCATGGCTCTGTATCCGAACACGACCAGTTTCTACCGCGGGGTCGTTCGGGTTCCGAATCCAAGGGTGCGTCTCGTGGCTCCTTGTTGTCTATGAGTGACACGGGACTAACCAGTTTGCTTCGTGTTTCAGGGAGCTCCATACGTACTCGTCCGTTTCGACGACGACGCCGATGAATTTGGAAGTCTAGCGCCGGACCGAAAGATTCCGTTCCGGTTTGTCATTGCGGTGTAGACGTGTCCAGGACGCGAGCACAATCACAAACGATGAGCTTTGCTTGCGACTAACGGGACGTAGTAAACTTGCAGTCATCTGAGATCAGCGGGTATGCTTCTGACTCAAGCACTCACTCTGTCATGGTCGTTAGTCCGACGTCCACAAACGAACAAACGAACGCCAGCCAGTTTGTGCAACACGAATGCATTCGTTCCGTTCTGATTCAGGACAATCGACTGGCGTGATGAAGAGCTCCGTGGTTAGACTGGCTACTGGGGCGTCAGTACAGAGACGTCCGCTCGGATGGGAACGTGACGATCACAGCGACTATCTCTGATGACTGCACTATCGACGCGGGAGACCAGACCTCACAACGGGGAGATCGGCCGTAAAGTTCACCTCACTGCACTACAGACCAACACATCGTTTCAGGACTAATCCCTCTACTCCTACCATGACTATCCGATGGTACAACTGCTACCATCGCTACACAAGTAGCGATCACACTTCTCTTGTCTACTGGTGTCTAGACCAACACCACCACCACAACGACTCGCGACCCCGTGACAAAGGTATCCAATTCAAATTGGGTGATGTTGAAAAACATCAGTGGAGAAATTGCACCGCAGGCGAGACACGACAATAGCGACGCAGTGGTCAAACCACGCAGACGCCACGCGCGCTACACCCCGACGCAAAGTGAAAATTGCCCAAGCACACACGACCGACGACGACCAAACGACCGACGATCAGCCTTGCAGCTCGACAACGAAGAAGCCTTGAGGAAGCAACGTCGTCACGCGACCCGCTCGACCGACTCGACACGCCTAAGCGAGACGCGCTTAGTAGTCCTGGCTGGCCGACGACTTGCCCTTCTTGCCGCTCGACGCGCTCTTCTTCGGCAGAAGCACGCTGTGGATGTTCGGCATGACACCGCCCGAGGCGATCGTCACGTCGCCGAGAAGCTTGTTCAGCTCCTCATCGTTGCGCACCGCCATCTGAATGTGACGCGGGATGATACGCGTCTTCTTGTGGTCGCGAGCCGCGTTACCGGCAAGCTCGAGGATTTCAGCGCAGAGGTACTCGAGCACAGCCGCGAGGTACACCGGGGCACCACCGCCGATGCGCTGCGCGTAGCGGCCCTTCTTCAGGTAACGAGCCACACGACCGACCGGGAACTGGAGGCCAGCCTTCGCCGAGCGCGTGCTGCTCTTTCCCTTCTTACCGCGTCCACCAGTAGCAGCCTTGCCCTTGCCCGACATGTTGAGTGTTGTTTGGTAGTTGTTTCGACTTGGTCGTGAGGATGCAAAAATGCAATTGAGGAGGGAGAATACGCGCCAAGTTTTGCCGCGAAAGGGACCACCTTCTGTGCACCTTCAGGACACATTCATGGCTTTCGCGACCAAAAGTGCCCAGAATCCTTGTCATGAACCCACCAATCAAAACGCTGAACGAATCTGTTCCGTCAATCACAACGCCGTATTTGATTTATGGCCAATCGTTAGAAATACCTGTTTTCGTCCCCGGCTCGTTTTGGGGACTTGTGTCAAAGGCGCCAAACCGCTGTATCCGACTGGGAGGACGCTTTCTGTCAGCAGACACCACACGCCATCTCACATTGAAATTCGCACAAGCACTCGCAAGTCGAAACAACTACCAAACAACACTCAACATGTCGGGCAAGGGCAAGGCTGCTACTGGTGGACGCGGTAAGAAGGGAAAGAGCAGCACGCGCTCGGCGAAGGCTGGTCTCCAGTTCCCGGTCGGTCGTGTGGCCCGTTACCTGAAGAAGGGCCGTTACGCGCAGCGCATCGGCGGTGGTGCCCCGGTGTACCTCGCGGCTGTGCTCGAGTACCTCTGCGCTGAAATCCTCGAGCTTGCCGGTAACGCGGCTCGCGACCACAAGAAGACGCGTATCATCCCGCGTCACATTCAGATGGCGGTGCGCAACGATGAGGAGCTGAACAAGCTTCTCGGCGACGTGACGATCGCCTCGGGCGGTGTCATGCCGAACATCCACAGCGTGCTTCTGCCGAAGAAGAGCGCGTCGAGCGGCAAGAAGGGCAAGTCGTCGGCCAGCCAGGACTACTAAGCGCGTCTCGCTTAGGCGTGTCGAGTCGGTCGAGCGGGTCGCGTGACGACGTTGCTTCCTCAAGGCTTCTTCGTTGTCGAGCTGCAAGGCTGATCGTCGGTCGTTTGGTCGTCGTCGGTCGTGTGTGCTTGGGCAATTTTCACTTTGCGTCGGGGTGTAGCGCGCGTGGCGTCTGCGTGGTTTGACCACTGCGTCGCTGTTGTCGTGTCTCGCCTGCGGTGCAATTTCTCCACTGATGTTTTTCAACATCACCCAATTTGAATTGGATACCTTTGTCACGGGGTCGAGAGTCGTTGTGGTGGTGGTGTTGGTCCAGACACCAGTAGACAAGAGAAGTGTGATCGCTACTTGTGTAGCGATGGTAGCAGTTGCACCATCGGATAGTCATGGTAGGAGTAGATGAATTAGTCCTGGAACGATGTGTTGGTCTGTAGTGCAGTGAGGTGAACTTTACGGCCGATCTCCCCGTTGTGAGGTCTGGTCTCCCGCGTCGATAGTGCAGTCATCAGAGATAGTCTCTGTGATCGTCACGCTCCCATCCGAGCGGACGTCTCTGCACTGACGCCCCAGGAGCCAGTCTAACCACGGAGCTCTTCATCACGCCAGTCGATTGTCCTGAATCAGAACGGAACGAATGCATTCGTGTTGCACAAACTGGCTGGCGTTCGTTTGTGGACGTCGGACTAACGACCACGACAGAGTGAGTGACCAAACCAACGGACGTTAGACCAACGCATTTCCTTAAGAGCGCGAGTCCGATCTATCCATCTGTCTTCCTGTGCGAGACACCGCTCCGATATCCTCCATCTACGGCTTGAGCGCCTGCGCCTCCAGTTGCACCATGTCGCGCACCTTCTTACTGAAGCGCACCATGAGCTTGAACTGCGTGTCTCGCTCGCTTTTCGCCTGGCGGATCTGGCCCTCCACCTCCTGGATCTGCGTGCCCAGCGTCTGCAGTTGGGCGATCTGCATGACGTCACCACTCGCGATCGCGCTGTCGATCGCCGCGCGAAGCTCCTGCACTCGCTCTTTAAGCTGCTTCACGGCGATGGCGAGCTGCGCGCACTTGTTGTGGCACGCCGTAACCACCGGTGGAAGGTCTGCCAGCTCGTCGCGATCCATCTGCCGCGCGGACGCCCGCACGTCTGGAGAGAAGAGCACGACCTTGGCGAGTGCACGGCACCGCCGCTCGGTGGCTTCTGCGAGCATCTGTCGATATGCGTTCACGCGGTCACTGATCTGCGCAGCCATCGCGACGTTCTGCATGGACGCGCGCCGCACGGCATCGCTGATGTACGCGATCTGCGCCTCCACTTTGAGCACGTACTCGTTCGTCTTCTCGTACTCCTCGATAACGGCGACCTTGAGTGGATCGTCGGCCCCAGCTCCAGCTCCAGCACCAGCTCCAGCGGTCGCAGTCGCTGTTCCGGTCGGAGGCGTCGGTGGTCGAGTGGTCAGATCGACGACAGGGACTGGCAGAGGATCGATAGTCTGTGACAGCGCGTGATCGAGATCGCTGTCGCCGGTGCTTGAAGCAGCGTTGTGCTCTGGAGGAGACGCTGATGCAGGAGCAGGAGCAGGAGCTCGCGCTGGCGCTAGAGGAGACCCCTGACGTGGTGTTTCCGCTTTCGCAGTCGCGGCGGCGGCTCCAACTGCTGGAGTGGATGTCGTTGTTGATCCTGTGACTATGCTTTCGCTTGGTACGCTGACCGGAGTGGATGCAGAGGAAGCTGGTGGTGCTACGGTCGTAGATACCGTCGGCTCGGGCTTGACGCGCACAGCTTGAGCAGCTGCTTGTTGCCGGCGCTGGAGATCGTGCATCTGCCGCAATCGGTCGTAAAGACTGCCTCCACTCGTCGGTCGAGGGGGAGCCGGAGCATGGGTGATCGGTGCGGAGGTCGAAGCAGTGGCTGCGGGCGGAGCGGGACTTGCCGTTGGTACAGTGGTTGTCATCGGTTGTTGCCTCGGCGGTGGCATCGACCGTGGAGGCGCCGGTGGAGCAGTCTCTGTCGCTGGAGCTTTTCGTTTTCGTGACGCAGGAGATGTTGGCGCAGTCGTCGGTCGCGAACTGGCTGCTGGTCCCTGGACGGCAGCATCGGAGCGAGAGGCTGGCATCCACACCGGAGGCGTTGGAACAGCAGCACTTGGAGGCACAGTCGGCGGCGCAGTCGGGATCGATGCACTGGGGATCGGCGCCTTCGTTGAAGGTGTTGGCGCCATAGGTTTTGATACAGAGGCGCTGGATGCGTTTGGTGTTGCAGTCTGGGAGAGCACCGGCGCTGTAGTCGCACTGGGTTGAGCTGTCGTTGGCTGTCGAGCGGACGAGGACACCACCGGTGGTAGAGTCGCAGATCGAGGAGCGGAAGCGGTGGCATTCGTCGCCACACCTGGGGGCTTTGGAGGAGGATTCGGTGTTGCTTCAGCTGGAGACACCAGTGTTGATGACACTCGCTTTGCCGTCTCGTGCTCGCCATTTTCCTTTGATGAATGCTCTGGACGCACTGCCACTGCAGACTGAGCGGTTGATGCGGCTGGCGCAGTGTGATTCTCTGGTGCGCCAGTCGACTCTGTCGTAGCTGCTGCATGCTTGGCGGCAGCATCTTTCTCCTTGTGTAGCCGCCACTGCTCGCGTCTCACTGCCTTGCATTTGGCGAGAAACTTCGCGGACCAGGCGCCTCGCCGAAGCGTCTTGCCACTGCACGTGTCGATAGGGAAACAGTGGTGGCGCGGTGGGTTCTTTCCGCCGAGCACGAGCACGTGTGGCTTGTTGTGACATGGCTCGCAGAAGTAGGCGTCGCACTCGTGGCACCACATCGCAGGCGTACGCACGGAGCACCGCGTACACGACTCTGCAGCGTCAACAGCGTTCACGTCAGTCGTCAAGCGGTCAAGCGAGAGATCCTCACGCAGGAGCGTGTCGGTCACAAGAACGCACTTGTCTTGTCGTCCACCGCTTGCTGGCAGTTGTCGCAGGATGCTGCGCCCGCCTTTAGTCGGTGGCGGCAGCCCACACAGCGCAATGTCGTGATCCCATAGACTAGAGAGCACACATTAGAGAGTGGAATGCGAACCCGGAAAGGAAGGAAGGAGACGCACTGTAGAGCTGCCGCTCGCTGTTGCGCTCGTACTTGGTGAGCGTGTCGAAGAAGGTCGACGCCCATACAATCGCAGCCGCCCGACGCGACGACGGCGAGGATGCGTCCGTCGCCTCTGCTGTTGCTGCTGCTGAAGAGGGCGCGTTGGCTCCATTGACCGTCATTTGCCGTCCTGCTGTGTTGACCGTTGGCGTGGCGACATGCCAATAGTGCAGAGTGCCGTGTCTGTAGCTGTTCCTAGGTTGTGTGGCGCACTTCTACCTCCGCAAATAATGTGGCCCACATATGTTCAATTAGCTTAGCCTGTAACAGCAGGCCAAGAGATCCAATCGACGCGAACGAACGATGGACTTGAAGAATGGAGAGTGCGTGTGTCCATTCACCAGCGCTGCCCATTGCAAGAGACACGAGGAATCTCGTCGTGGTCTGTGGTGGCGATGCTCGTGTCGGGACGGCATGAGCGCGAATCCGCCGAGTCCAGCGACCGTAGCCAGGAACCAGCGTCCACCGCGCGAAGACGCAAGGTCAGTCTAACGTTAGACCTCGAGTTCGTCGGTCACCGCGATGTGGACGACGACCTCGACGCCAACAGCTCCGCGTGGGACGTCGGCTTCGTGCTCACGTACTGCGCGTTCTTCTTCGCGGGCGCCTCGACCGTGGCCATGTGGTCCTCCATCACGCTTTGCCTGGACGTCTTCACCGCCAAGTTCCCAGACGAGCGCGTTGGTTTCGTCTTTCCCGTCGTCAACATGTCCACGCTGCTCGTGATCAGTCTCTACATGGTGCTGCTCGGCCGCCACCTGCCGCTGGAGCCACGTATCAATGGATCACTGGGCGCGTACCTGCTCTTCATCGTGCTGTTGCCGCTCGTGAACGTGCTGTCGCTTCGCTCGACCGTCGCGTACACGCTCACGATCCTCGCGCTCATCGGCTCCACGATCAGCTCGTCCGTCATGCAAGCCTCGTACTACGGTCTCGGCGGCGTCTTCGGACCGCTCTTCCTCCAGGCGCTGGACGGCGGCAAGGGCTTTGGCGCCATTCTCTTGTTCGTCGTCCGCCTCGGCCTCAAGCGGTTCTACCAGCCGTCCGATCACACGGACCTCGCGCATGCCGAGCGCTCCATGGGCGTCTTCTTCGGCGTGACGCTCTGGATCGTCGCGACGACTTGGGTGCTGTACTGCGTGATGAAGTGCACCAAGTTCGCGCAGCCTCTGATGCGGGAGTATCTGCTGCTGCAGAGCGCGGCGCCGGTCGGTTCGCCCGTGTTTTCGCCCGTGAATACGCCACTGACAGGGTCGCCTCGACGTATCTTCCGGTTCCCGTCCGAGCGCAGTCCGCTACTGCAGTACAACACGCTCGAGCGCGAGCCCACGCTGACGTTCACGAGCCACACGGACGCGTCCATGCGCTCGCACGGCGATGGCGACGGCACCGCGAACGAGGAGCAGGACGACGCCGAGGTCGCCTCGATGGAAGGTGACCTCATGATGATGACGACGCCGACGCCGACATCGTCGCGGCCGCGGCCGTCGTCGCTCGCGTCCAGTGCGCTCATCGCGGTCGTGTTCCGCACGGCCGCCAAGCCGTTTTTCACGCTCTTTCTGTCGTTTTTCGTGTGTCTCTCGTGCTTCCCCGGCGTGATCTCGGCGATTCCATCGACGACGCTGCAGCTCGGCGACTGGTTTTCGATCGTGCTGGTCGGCGGCTTCAACGTCGGCGACCTCATTGGCAAGAACCTGCCGGTGCGCGTCATGTGGCTCGACCTGCGCTCGCTGCACCTCCCGTGGCTGCTGCAGCTCGCGTTCGTGCCCTTCTTCCTCACGGCGCTGCTGCACCCGTTCTCCGACGCCGCCGTGCTGCTCGCGACGTGTCTGCTCGGCTTCGTCACGGGCTACGTCGCCACGACCAGCATGATCCTCGCGCCGAGTCTCTGCGCCGAGACCGAACGCGAGGCCGCAGGCATGATCGGCTCGCTCTGCGCGATCGTCGGGCTTTGCGCCGGCTCCTACAATGGACTGGCGCTCGAGACGCTCGTCCAGCTTTGGCAGGCGAGCACCAGCGCCACGACGTGAACACAGAGGCACAGAGCAGGCAAACACGAAGGAAGGAATAAATAGCGCTTCGGACCCATTCGTCAAGAATCAACACCCTCCATTCCTCTCCGTGACCGACCGACTGGCGCCATGGCGTCGCTCGGTCCGACGACGGCCGCAGCGACTGCAGCAGCGCCACCGCCAGCGCCAGCGCCACCGTCGTCGTCTGTGGATTCGTCGACCGTGATCCCCGAGGCGGTGCTGAGCGCCGAGGAGCTCGCGATGCTGCAGCGCAAGTTTGCGTTCTTCAATCCGCACAGCAACAAGTCGCGGTCGCTGTCGTCCGCGCACGCGATCCGCTTGTTCCG
Organism: Pythium insidiosum; assembly: GCA_022836835.1. Taxonomy (NCBI): domain Eukaryota; phylum Oomycota; class Peronosporomycetes; order Pythiales; family Pythiaceae; genus Pythium; species Pythium insidiosum. Next base: position 195,068 of record JAKVDI010000046.1, on the reverse strand, counting down.
CGACGACTTCCCGACGCTGTCCGAGTGGGAGATCGCCGACCTGCTGCAGCAGTGCGACCTCAACCACGACGGACAGCTCTCACTGCCCGAGTACCTGCACGCACGCGCGTTCCACAAGCTCGTGGTCGAGGCGCAAAACGACCACGAGGTGCAGCGCAGCTTCGCCGTGCTCGATCTCGACGGCGACGGCGTTCTACGCGCTGACGAGGTGCTGCTGCTGCTCGACCAGGCGCGCGACTCGACCGCGCGCGTGCTGCGCCAAGCGATCCGCCAGGCGGCAGACGCCACGCGACGCGCGAGCGAGGACGCCTCGTCCTCCGACGGCGGACGCCCGCAGTCCTCGTCCTCTGTGTCGTCGCGACGTGGCCCCAAGCCACCGCGCGATGGCGAGATCACGCTGCCGTGTTTCCTCGCGACGGTGCGCGCCGTGAACCGCCAGCTCGAGCAGGAGATCGCCGCCAAGTCGCTGCGTCTGCTCGAGCTCGAGGAGCGACACGCCGCGCTGGCGCTGGACGCGAGCGCGCTGTCGCCACGACGAGCGCACGCGCTCGCGCAGCGCGAGTCGCTCGAGATCGAGATGGACGTCCTGCGGCGCGAGGTCGCACGCACGCGACGCGAGCTCATCACGGACGCCAACCGCGCGCTTTCGCGGGTCTGCGAGTCGCTCATCGCGACGTTCGAGAACGAGCAGCACGTCTACGAGTCGCTGCGCACGTTGCTTGGGTACTGCGGTGTGCGAGACGTGACGCTGCTGCGACGGCGCCTCGAGCAAGCGGGACGAGCGGTGCACGTGTTGGACGCGCAGCTCTTGGCGCCGACGGCCGCGCAAAAGGTGAGGCAGGCGTCACGCGGCATCAAGAACGCACCGATTGACGGACTGACGAACTGACTGATTGGTTGCTGATCCATTACAATGACAATCGGCAGCGGTCGCCCCAATTCGAGGCGCTCATGGATCTCTCGCTGACGGGATCCACGGCGACCAGCGCCACTACGAGTGCGAGTCACACGACGACAACGGCGGGTTCCTTGGCGACGACGATGATGACGCCGCAGCCGTCCGCGCGTTCGGCGGTCGACGGCAGCGTCGAGCGAGCGACCACGCACTGGGCGACGCGCTGGCTCGCGAGCTCGACACTGCGGCGGCACTTTGTGTTCTACACGATGGCCGGCAACGTCACCAACCTCGAAAGTATGTCGCGCTCCAGCTTCGTGCGCTTCGTGAAGGACTGTCGCCTGCACGAGCGCGCGACGCCGTTCATGGTCGATGCCGAGATCAGCGGCATCTTCGCGCGCTGCACCAAGCGCGAGGACAGCAGCGGTATGACGTTTCCGCAGTGGGTCGCGTCGTTCGCGCTGCTCTGGCGACGGGTGTCCGCCGGCAGCGGCAGCAGCAGGAGCAGTAGCGAGGCTAGTCCTCCAGAGGCAGACGAGGGCGACCCAGATGTCCACGCGATGGAGACGTTTGTCAAGACCCACGTGCTGCCCCACGCGCGACAGATTCAGACGCAGAACATCGCACCGGACGTCTCACAGGCGCACGTGCTCAAGCTGCTGCGTGAGCATCTGTGGCCGCTCAAGCAGATCTTCTTTCACTTCGCGGGCCACAGTCTCACGGAGGTGGACGCCAACGTCACGCTCGACATGACGCAGTTTCTCGCGTTCGCAAGAGCCTTCCGTACGTCCGCTTCGTTCCCCTTCTTTCCTTCCTTTTTTTTCTCTTGATGAAACCGCTTGCACTCGGTAGAGATTCTGCGTGCGTCGACCGAGCGCGACGGGGAGCCGTACACGCCGCCACCCATGTCCGAGAGCCCCTGCATTCGACCCATTTCTCTGTTGGTACGTGCCAGCTGATTGACCTTTTACCGCAGTTCACCTCAATCATCTCGTGTGCTCTCGATAGGAACTCGTACGCGAGTGGTATGCTGCCAAATTGGACGTGAGCTTCTCGAATCCGTGGCGCCGTGACGCCCGCGATCTGAGCTTCCGCGAATTTCTTCGGTGTCTTCAGCGCGTGGCGCTCGCGATGAACGCGCCCAACGCCACGCGGCGACGGCAAGACGTGCTTCCCCCCAACGGCATCCTCTCCACGAGCTTTGAGGCGCTCAAAGAGGACGACGCGAGACCAGTACAGCGCGCGCACACGCCATTGTACCACCGTCGCGGCAACGTCTTGGGGGTCTCGCCAGCCAAGAACTGCAAGATGACCAGCACGTCCGTGATTTCTCGCCTGCTGCAGACGTCCAGGGCGATGGCCAAGGGGGCATCGTCGCGGGATGAGGATGCAGACGCCGAGGCAGACACGAACCATGCGCTGGAGCCGTCTCCACGCGCGAGCATGGTGCGGTCGTCTCCAACACGCATCATCTACGGCTTCTCTGCTGCTGGTGCTTCCGTCCCGACGCCTGGGAAGCCAGCGTCTCCTGCTGTGAAGCGGCCGCCGCGTCGACCCGTCGGATGCGGCGGAGCGCCTCGGATCCGCGTCATTCGGCCGCCGAACGCGACCGCGTGACGTCGCCAGTCGTTGGAAACCCAAAAGCGCGGCGCCAGCGAAGGCGTGCGGCGTCTTGACTCGCGGCGAAGACATCGTCTGGGAATCCGAGCTCCGTCGCGATCGCCAGCGGCGACGCCTCGGCATCCGTCGCATCGAGACTCGATGGGTCCCACACGCGAAGAAACAGCACGAGACTGTGGAGTCGCTGGTGCAGCAGCAGCGTCGAACGCGGCGCCGGAAGCGCACGGACTATGTACGATCAGATCAATCCACCACTCCGTCATTCGTTCATTAGACAGACCGAGAATTGAACGACCACAGAAACACGTACGGCATCGCGTCATCGCGTCGAAGAACGCGGCGGCAGAGACGACCGACGCGTCGCATCCTGATGATCCAAGGAACTGCCATGCCGTCGCAATGGCACGATCGATCTGAGAGCAGTCAGACATCGTGAGCCAATTGAGTAGAAAGAAACCAATGAACGAGTCTGGCTCGTACGTCGTCGAGATCGAGCAGCGCTGCGATCAGTGGAGCGAGCGCACCGAGCCGCGTCAGCATATCGAGTGCCAACTGCGCCAGTGCCGCGTCCAGGTGTCGACGCTGCAGCAGGAGCTGCGCCAGCGCCAGCGAGTCGCTTGGGACGTGATAGTGAAGCACTTGGCAGAGCTTGTGCGCGTTCTTGGACGCCAGAAACGCGTGCGCGAGCGCGAGAAAGCTGCAGGCAGCGCGTGAGTCCACCAACCTCAGACTGCTGGCTGTAGGGAAGTAGTACTCACGTCGAGGTCTCTACGGGCACTTGATGATGACGCAGCAGACGAATGTACTCGCAGAGATATGTGCTGAGATGTCCTTCCGTCACGATCTGCAGGTGAGCGGCCACTGAGCATGAGAAACAACAGACACGTGGCGACAAACGAGAGCAAACGTACCCGGTCGTCGCGACGCGCGAGCATCGGTTGCCACACGAGGCGCGAGACGTCCGACTGCAGCACGAGCGCGAGTCCTTTGGCGTTGCGAGTCGGCAGCGCAGCGTCCATCACGCGAGCGCGTGTGCTGCCAAAGAGCTTGCTCCGCAGCGTCGTCGACAGCGATGACGCGTCGTCGTCTTCGCTGGTCACAGCGCTGGCGTCGGTCGCGAGCTCCTCGAGATCCGACAGGGAAACTGTCTGAATCGCGCTGAGCAGCGCGCTCACGACCGGCGGAGGCAGCGCGTGCTCGCTCAGACGGTCACGAACCAGCGTCAGCGCCAGCATTTTGGCCAGCGCCACGTCACTGCGGCGCAGCAGGAACGGCAAGATCTCGTGATGTCGCGCGCACGAGCGAGAGACCGCCACGAGATTGAGCTGCAGGCGGCGGAGATCGTGGCCGCCGTCGATTCGCTGCGCGAGATCGGGTGCCACAAAGCGCCAGTGCGCGCTCACGTGGCTCTCTGGCTCTCGCAGCAGACGTGAGGACGCTGCTGCTGCTGCTGATGCCTCGCTGGACGTAGGCGAGTCTTCTGGCTGTCGGCCGTCGTCGCGCAGCGGATCTTCTGCGGCGATCGATACAATCGACTTGCGCACCGTTCTCTCGCTGGGGCCGTCGCGCTCTGGTGGCGCGAGGCTGATGGGCAGCGGGTGCGAGAACGGCTCGTGCAGCTCGCTTTCGCACTTGACGTCGAAGAAGAGCGAGACGTTGAACTCGACGCCGTGGCACACGAGCAGGTTGTCGACGACGGAGAACTCGAGCGCGGTGCCCGGCGGTAGCTCGACGTGCAGCGAGCGCACGCACGAGACCTTGCTGCGGCCGATGAGGTACAGCAGCAGTCGCATGGAGCGCGCGTCGCTGTAGACCGCGAAGAGCTCGCCGTAGAGCGACGCGAGGAAGAGCTCGCGCGGCCGCACGGGCGTGGAGAACACGAGCCGCGGCAGCTTCTCGACGTTGGACGCGCAGAGCTGAAACGGCACGAGCTCGTTGGCGCGCGCGCCCGTGCTGACGATGAGCACGCTGTGCGCGGCGCTGTACCAGAACGTGTGCACGAATACGGCGATCGTGCGGTGCAGCGCGCAGTCGCCGCGCTTGCGCGACACGCGGTACTGCTCGATGCCGAGCTTCGTGAGCAGGAAGAGGTCCTGCGAGCGCTGCGACCCCGTGGCGTGCGTGCTCCAGACCACGCCGTCGCTCACGATGCGGTTGCCGCTCGTCGGCTTGCACACGATCCAGTGGCTCTCGCCCGTCGCGAGGCTCAGCACCTGCACCTCGATGTCGCTCTTCTGCACCGCGAGGAACCCGCGATCCACCGACAGCCGCAGCAGCGCGAGCGGCTCGTGCACCGCAGCGCCGCGGTAGAGCGCTGCTGGCGACGCTGCTGTGGCTCTGGTGGTCGTCGTCGGAGCTCTTGGCGTCAGAGGGAGCTCCTCGACGGTCTGCGTCGTGGGCGAGAAGACGAGCAGACTGTCGTGCGCCGCGTCGTGCCACACGAAGCGGCTGTCGACTGCGGCCGCAGCGCTCGCAGCCGCAGCAGCCGCCGCCGCCGCATTGGAAGCTCGTGGCGCCGTGTCTCCCACGCAGAGCGCGTCGCGGAGGAAGAGGTGGCGGCCGTCGCTCATCGTCCCCCACGTCCGTCCAAGTCGAAGGATCTCGGCATCGCTTCCTGTTGTGGAACGAAAGGTCTCGGTCTGCAGCGTACTGTTGGTTACGTACTAAGTACGCATAACTCGGGTACACGTACCTGGTACGAGTTACGAACCTGGCTTCCGTCGACCTTCGTGCGACATTGGTCGCGGGTCTTGCTGTTGTTGTTTCCTTTGGGTCTGTCATCTGAGTCCCATCAAAGGGAGGAAGGCAGCAGCGAGCGAGTTCGACGCACAGATTGACGGACGGACGAACGCTGCGCGCTTCTCGCGGTATCGCGGTCTCTGTCTCTGTCTCTGTGACGCGCCATGTTCCTCCAGTGGATCGCCAAGTGCGAGCTCGTGCCCGTGTCCGCAGACTCGCATGTGCTTAAGGTACGCACGCCTCTTTCTCCTCGTCTCCCCTCCTCTCTCCTCTCCTCCCCTCTCCTCCTCTCCTCTCCTCTCCCCTCCCCTCCGCTTCCCCCTTGGATGACCGTACCGTCATGCACGATATGCGCCATAGAAATTCTCAGAGAAATGCCAGCGCACGCTGTGCTCCATGGTCGTGGGCTTCCTCACGGCAGACAACGTCGACGTCGCCGACGTGCTCCCGAGCGGTCATCACATCCGGTGGAGCATGGAGATCATTGGACAGTCCTTCGCGCTGAGCCTCGAGGACGCCGACGTCATCGCCGGCGCGATCCGACTCTACGAGCAGTGGCTCGGCGTCGACGCCGCGGCCAAGACCAAGGACAAGCGCCCGAGCTGCATGCAGAAGGTGGAGCAGACGTTCATCCAGGACCTTCTCGCGCAGATGACGCTGCTGTTCGAGGAGCGCCCGGACGCCAGTCGTGCCGCGACCGACACGCTCGTCTCCAAGCACGTCCAGCTCTGTTTGCGGTGAGTTAGTCACGCGGTTCGTTGGGTTTCGACAGCACATCGCTCATGTTCATGGTGGTGATCCCCTCAGAGTGCTCGAGATCTTTGAAGCCGTCGCGAAGCGCCGTGGCCCCATGCTCTCACCGCAAACATGGGATCGTATGATTCGTTTGCTCATCGGTGCTGCCGACGGAGTGCTGCACAGCTCGCGGAGTGTGCTCGGAAACCATTTGTGTGGTCCGCTCGTCCGCATTCTCATCGAGCTCTACCTCCGCTCGTTACCATTCTGTGGCCCCCGGGGCGAATTGTGGGGTCTTCTGCAAAAGTTTTACCGACGATGGACGCACCGACTGCTTGTCATTGAGCAATGGAACGCTGCGACCCTCGCGCTCACAAGGGCACTCATTCGGCACCTTCACTCGCTTGAACCCAGCAAAAATGAGGTTGACATTGCTTGGGCAGACGGCCGGCTTCAATCCAAATTCGAGTTCGAGGCCTCGCTTCTCGTATACGCATGGTATCGCGTGCTTCGTGTTGTTGGCCACCCGTCCGGCTTCAGCGACCCCGATGTGTACCTCGCTGCAATCGTGAGTGGCTTGCGCGTGTCAGTGCGAAAGACTTCGTGTGCGTTAACGACATTTCAATTGTACAGAAAGGGATCAGTCGGCTCACCGATGAACTGACACGTGTCGAGCACATTCCGGTTGTTCGATGGGACCAAGTACTTGGCGCACTTGGATCTTCCGTGGGAGTCGAAAATCGAGACACAATGGGATTAACCATGATATCTTCGCATGGATCAGAGGATAAAACGTTCGTGCTCCCCGAGTCGTCTGGCGCAATGGTTCAGCGCACGCGGGCACCTCCAGACGTCAACACAATCTTGCGCCTTCTCGGCCCATGGCTTTTTGACGCTTCCCTGACGCGATCGCAACGATTCACGGCATGTCGAAGTGAAGCACTGCGCTGTTTGGGAAAGCTCGTTTGTGGTTTCTCGAGTGGTCGCTCAAAGCGGATCAATTGGGCATATTCGATGCGTTGTTTGATGGCACTCCAGACAGCGCTGATGGAAGAAGACGATCGGACAATTGCCGCAGCTGTTTTCAATTGGTCTCGCATATTCGGGCTTTACGGTAACCATACTTTGCGGGGAGCTAGCGTCATCACTGGACCCTTTCATCGAGCTGTTGATCGACTTCTCCGGTTGGTCTCCGCCCTTGTATCTCACGTGAATGGGTTGTCGGTTCTCATTGTTGCTTCTACATTAGGGTATCTGAAAATGAGCAGCCGATCGGTGGTGTCCCTGTTGTTCTGCTACGGCGCTCTTGCATCGAAGCATGTAGTTCCCTACTCACGTTACACACACATCTACCGGTATGCAGTTATTGGGTCACACATGTCGTTGTTGTCTCTCATTTGTGGTGCGTGCTGTGATAGCGAGCACTGATCAAAGAGGCCGAAAAAACGATCGTCCCGCCAGCTATGACGGGACTACAAGGGTTGTACTCGACGCTACCGAAGCACACAAGCTCTCAAGTGGTGGCATTGCTGATGAATGCGATCAAAGTTGAGACTGACCCGACGAACCAGCAGATGATTCTCTGGTTGCTAACGGTTGCGATACAACAAGAAGCAATCTACTGGTCCAAGGGTCTCGCATCTAGTCGCAACTCGCAAGTCCCTGTTACGATTTTGCTCATTTGCTCAATGCTGAGCAAGGCTTCACGGTACAAGGCACCCGTCATCTTCACAGCATTCGAGTGTCTACATCATCTTGCGTATGTTTGTGACGAGCTGTACGACCACGCTATGAACTCTGTTGTGCACCTGATGCACGCGTGCTGTGATTTCATCATCTCCAACTCGCCTATGCTCCGATCCAGTCGAGCCCCGTTCTATCTGGATGAACTCATGAGCAATGCCTATGGGTGCATCACAGAGTGGATCCTCGTGCTACCGATGCTGCTATCGAAGAACCAGGTGGTCAGCAAAGTGATCAGTACGATCGTTGACACAATGGAGCGACAGGGTGTCAAGACATCGGCTATTCGTTCACGTGATGCAGCTCAGAAGCTTTTGACGACGTTGATGAAGAACCACGCAGCGGGAGCTGAGCACGAAATCGAAGGAGCAGATGAGAATGTGAGTACCTCTCTCTTTTTGGCTGGTGTATCGTGACTGATCGTGGGGGTACATGAGCTAGTCTGTTTTGCAAGACCTATGCGCAGTCGGCCCGGAAGCCCACTACAAGCACTGTCGCTTCTTTGCCATCAACAAGAGTGCAGTTATGACTGTCATTGAAAAAATGGCAAATGCTGAGTGTGCTAGCCCCGAGACAATCGTCATCATGCGTGACGCAACAGGGAGATATGCTTGGCGAACCAAACCCCGCTATTGTGATGGCCCTCGACTCAAAAGTGAAGACGAATTTGCAAGATACGTCGACTCCCGCTCACAGGAACAAGCTGAAGTTGCCCACAGCAAAGTCGGAAATGACCAACTCATCACAGAAAACACGAAGTACAAGGATCCACTTTTGCATGCGTTGCGTTCAACAAGTCAAGCAGCCACGTTGTTGAGCTGGCAGTCAGTGAATCATCGGGACTCGAAGGAGTTTACCGTCGCCCAAGGTGAAGGAAACACAGGACTGACATCAAGCAGCGAGAGAAAAGTATCCGCCGCTGGGCGTGATGAGCGTGAGCTGCATGATCAAGTATTTGCAGGCATTCTCGCCAATCAGAGTCGGGCTGATGACGAAGCATTGAGAGGCTACACTTCGCCGTGGACATCAAAGAGACTCCTTGAGCCGCAAGCAGTTCAAAAAGACGTGGCTCTGGAATCTTGGGAGGTTTCGCGACGGATGATGACCGAGTTTGGTTTCTTGTCAGTTCGAAACTGGGGCTCAGTATTTGCTATGAAGGCTGGATCAAATAGTGAACTCTTGCAGCAATTACATCAACTCGATCGTATCCCGACGCGCAACACATTTGAGTTTGCTGTCGTGTACACATCAAGTCGATCATCAGAAGGGGGATTCGACAACGTCAGTGTCGTAAGTTGTGCAGACATTGAGCTTGGAATCACCGATGTCTCTCGCGACTACGAAGCGTTCCTCTCGGTATTGGGTGATCGAATGCGAATTGACGACACAAGCCGACGTGTTTCCCACTTCGGGGGTTCTCGATTCACTGGTGATGTGGTCTTCCACTCGACAAACAATGGTGACATGTGCTTCTTCGTTCCTACTCTTCCGATCAAGTATCGAGACACAAACAGTTTCGTTGAACCGGCGCGCCTTGCCGAACGAGCAAACGTGCTGATTGTATGGAATGAGACTCAACTAACGTATCGACCCGGGAGTGTGTTGTGGGCGTCGACGTTCAAGTTGCCAACCCCAAGCTCTCAGGTGGTTATCTTGATCGACCCCCTTGGAAACGATTTGTATTGCGTTCGCATCTCCCACGAAGGTTCCCCGCTTTTCAATCACCGTGACACTATAGCGCGGGATGACGAAAACTACGTCGATGAAGGAGAGGTGCACTGTGCTCGAGTTCTCGGTCCTCTTCAAGATGGTATGGTAGTAAACGGCGCCTGGCTTGCGCCGCTTGTTCGTCAAACTGCGATGAACGCTGCGACAATCGCTCGTGCCTTCCACAGATATCAACACTCGATCGGAGCAACGACGCTAACGCCACCGACAGGGCCGGAATGGCTTCGACAACGGCAGATCGCTGCAATCGTCGAAAAGTACATGCATCCCCAATTGCCAAGTGAGTTTTACAGTGGGCTTTTCACAGATGTGGAGTCGTACGCCGTGACGGATCAAGGCATTTCAGAGCCTGAAGACGACCTAGATTCGTATGGGGAAATCGATTGCTGAGATTGTCACTGTTGTAAATTTCTCCATGTTTCCTCCAACGGATTGTTCCGCTGCGCATTACTTGTATCCACAGCACGGCGACGGAACTTCAAATTCAATGCTCGCTATCAATAGGTGCTTTGCTGGGTTTTGTGTGCTATAAATTGTATTGTGGTTGCGTTTCTCGCGTCGACAGCAGGTAACGGATTGTTCAACTGGCACGCAACCAGTCGGCAACGACGCCCGCATTTGAGCTTGGGCGCTGGAACTTCATCCCGCGACAGAGACTCACGGTTGTCCAGATGTCGTTCCTATTGAATTCGCCACGGCGCCGTGATGCCAAGACCTCAGCAAGTCATGGGTTGCATCAAAAGCCTGAAAACCATTCAATCCCGCAGCCATTATCGTCAAAGAAAGATGCCAGTGACCACCTTCATCAGCCTGAGCAAGAGCGCACAATCGAAGGATTTTTGTGGGTCCGTATACACGTTCGGCGTCGCAGGTATTGTGTTCTTCAAGGGCGGATTCTCCACGTTTACAACAGCAAGGAAGAGACTTTGACTGCGACTGGATCATTGAGCCCCGCGGTTAAAAAGAAAATCGTGGTTATCGGCGTCAAGGATGCAATGGAGCTGGACAAGAGCGTGCGCACAACACTTCTTGGCAACCATGGCAGTGACACTGCCGCGGAAAGAGCCTTGGTGATCAGCACGTTGAAGTCGAAATTAGTAGCAGTGGAAGCTGAGACCAGTACGGAGAAGCAGCGCTGGCTGCACGCCATGAGCTGTCTTAACTTTGCCTCAGCATCGACTGAAAAATCGCTCTTCCAGTCAATGGTGCATGATTCGACAATCTTCGATGCCCACACCGCAGTGATGATGTTGCATCGCTACCGTGACAATCCCGTTGCTGTGGAAGTCATTATCGATCGACTAACGGATTACGCCGAGCACTATATCGACGACGTCGAGTTTTACATTCAGCAGATCGTTCATCTCGTCGTGAATCTCGAGCTGGCGAAAACCGACAAAGTGGTGAATCTCTTGCTTTCGATCTGCAAGGCGAAGACTTACGTCGAGCACTTGGGCAACTGTATTCACCTTGCGCTGCAACTGTTCTGGCTACTCGAAGCAAAGATTGCGGACAAAGACCCACAAACGTACAATCTCTGTGCCAAGCTTCTCATGTCAATCGAGGCCAAGATTGTGAACCAACAATTCGAGCTGCCGTCAGTCTCTGCATCACCTGATGGGGTGCTCAAACTGTTGGGTCAAATCCCTGGGATGAAAGACAGACTCGCCGAAATGAAAGCGTCTAGTCAATCGCCGAACCCTCCAGTGCCTCCGAACACCAGCAACAATGATGGAGCACCTGCACTCGACGCGGACCCAGAACCAAAGGCGCCGGTGCCAGAGCTGACTGATGAGGAGACCGGAATGCATCGGCAGTTGCTACTGCAGTGGATGGAGAAGGAGCGACAAAAGCGGTACAAGTATTTTCATGAGCAACGGGAGTTCATCAAAGCGTTGACTGATATCTCGGAACAAATGCGGCTGATCGATCCGCCACAAGAGAGAAAGCGACACCTTCCCGCCGCGCTTGAAGCTCTACCGATCCCTGCGATGGCATACATCCCGCTTGGACGCGTCTCCGATCCATACTGTCGAGTGACGCGTGTTCTGAAAGATGAAGGAACCGTGTTTTCCACGCATAGTCGGGCGCCGTGTCTTGTGTGCTTCGAGGTTATCGAGGACCAAATAAATGCGGCTGGGCATCGCCACTCGATGGCAAAAGCTCACCGTGCATCAAGCTCGGTGATGACGCCTAGACCCAGCGGAAGAATGATGCTGACACCGCGGGGAAGCACGACATCAGTCACGTCATCTGTGGCGTCCTTTTGTGACGAGGAGGCCGAGGTCGCTGGATACATCAAGAAGTTTGGCATCAATGGCAAGTACGTGTCACTGAACGATCAAATCGGTGACCACAGCAGTGATCGAGACAGCGACGAGGACATCGAAGTGCTCGGGACACCGCCTGCTGATGATGTTCGAGAAGGACTCGAGCGTCTGCTGAACATTACGATTTCTCAGGCGCCTCAACCGTCTCCAATGGGAGAAGAAAAACCATCATCGACTTCACCCTCAGCACTGGAGAGTCACAGCACGTCAGCTGAGAGTCGAACAGGCGACGCATTCGTCAGTGAAGATGAAGCCATCAGCCTCATTCGTCGACGCTCCAAGGCAGCATACGATACAAGTCTCGCGAGAATACTGAGTGAAGGTGGCGCGTTCGGAGAAAGCTGGAAAGCGAAAAAAGTAGGTGCTGCGCTGGCGTCTGTGTTGTCTGCCCTCGCTAACTTTTCTCTCCAACCCATCAGGAACGCATTCGAGCAAGCTCTCCTTTCGGTCAACTTCCTGGCTGGAACGTCATATCGCTGGTAGGTGACTGACCTTGCTAGCAATTCACACGATTGGGCATTTACGCAAGTGCCCATTGGTAACAGATCTCCAAAAGCAACGACGACATCCGACAAGAGGTGTTCGCCATGCAGCTGATTTCGAAATTCCAAGACATCTTTCACGAGAGTAACTTGCCATTGTGGTTACGACCCTACCGCATCGTGTCGACGGGTCGCTCGACGGGATTGATTGAGACGATCACTGACGCGCCTTCGCTCGACTCGCTGAAGAAAAGAGAAGGATACCAGGACCTGCGCACACACTTTGAGCGAACGCATGGTGGTGGAGATGTGCAGTCACGCGCTTTCAAGACTGCCCAGCGCAATTTCCTGCACTCCCTCGTTGCGTACTCGATCGTTACCTACTTGCTGCAGATCAAGGATCGCCACAACGGCAATATTTTACTCGACACGGAAGGTCATATCATCCACATCGACTTTGGGTTCATGCTCGGGATCGCGCCAGGAGGAACGTGGAGCCTTGAAACGGCTCCATTCAAGCTGACGAAGGAGATGGTCCAAGTACTTGGCGGCACCGAGTCGAAGCTGTTCGGTGAGTTCGTTCAGCTCTTCGTACTCGGCATGCTCGCAGCCCAGCGCAATGCCGAGAAAATCATCACGCTGGTTGAGATCATGATGCGGAACTCCACATTCCCGTGCTTCCAAGGACGCGATGTGTCCAAGGATTTGCAGAAGCTGCGTGACCGCTTCCTGCCGCACAGCTCAACAGAGCAAATCGTGAAGACTGTGATGAAGATGATCGAAGCAAGCTACAAGAACAAGTGGACCAAGCGGTACGATCAGTTCCAGAAACTCACGAACGGTATTATGCCGTAATGCGACCCCAATTCGTGTGTATTCCCTCGAGGTAGATGTGTTCTAGCAGTAGATCGATCATGCTCGCATACGTTTTGGTGCTCCCGCCCCTCCAATGTCTTCTGGCTCGTAGTCAAACTGAGACAAACTCAAATCATTCATATCGAATGCTCGAGTCGATTGCTCTGTCTTGATCCTCGGTGGCCCATGCGTCGCGGTGACTCGTTGCGGTGGCGGGGCATTCATCGGAGGCGCAAATGTTGCCGTCGGACGATGGGGCTGTGGCTGCATATTCGGCATCGGTGGGACAGGGTTGTGAGCCATCCTGTTTGGTGGGGGAGCGTTTATATGCCCAGGGGACGTGTTGTGGATGGTCGACTGATGGGACATCGGCTGCGCTGAGAGTGGTCGAGGCATCGACTGCTGCTGACCTGCGTGTTGACCAGGGCCGACGTGGTTACCGACACCTGACGTACGCTGCTGCGCCAAACGCTGGGCCTCTGCTGCCTGAAGCGCGGAGATGCGATTTGCGACCGCCGACGCCGAAGATGCTGTTTGCGGTGGGGAGTGCGAAGTCTGCCCGGGAGCTTGGACAAGGCCGACTGGGGCCGTCCGAGGCGCAGCACTCACACTAGTAACCGGAGGCGACACACTCTGCCCTCCAACATTCGCAGCCATGCCTGCATGAAGTGGAGGAGAGTTGCTTGGCCCATTAGATGACGGTGGTCTGGCGGCGCCGCTCATCGCTGGAATCGACACGCCTCCACTCTGAAGTGCGGCAGGAGCCTGTGCGCACATATTTCGATCACTATCCATTCTACAGTAATTCAGAAGTCTGCTCAACTGCGGCACATACCTTGTTGGAGTGGACATCACGGATATGCTCGCGGTCGTAGCACGAGTTACCGAGATACTCACCAAAGAGACGCAGTGCTCGTTTTCTCGCGTCCGAGATACTCGCCTGCAACGACAAGCATAAACCCAATAAAGCTAAGCCACAGCTTGAGTTCTATCTCAGCCGAGGACAGCTTCTCACCTTTTTGGCTTGTTCAATCGCTGCACCGAGATTGGGCTGACCATCCGCTTGTCCAAACCCAAAATCCTCATGGCTGGTGCCGTCCTTCAACTCGATCCGCACGAGGGAGCTGAATCCGATACTCCACCGCTCGTTCTTGCGCTCGCGCTGTCGCATACATCAACACACACACACAAACAAAAATGCTCTTTAGTCGTTGCGAGCGTTTTCAAACCGCCAATCGCAGCGTACGCACGTATTCTTCCTTGCATTCGAGGATCCGACAGGACCATCCGTTGAAGCCAAATGCCTGGTTCGCCAGCTCAATCGCCTTGCAGCTCTCGATGTACGTGAGTCTCGTGCCGCGTGGTCCTGCGCGTCGCGAGAGATTCTCTTTGCCGAGCTTCTGATGGAGAAACGCGTTGACGCTGGCTTCGTCCGTCGGTCCGAAGGGCACGTTGCCGAACCGCCGCGGCAGCGCCGCGGCGGAGGACGCGCCTCCCGCGCCTTCACTGAGGACGTTGCTGAGGAACTCGCGCGTGAGGACGTCCCTCAGCGCCTGCTTGAGCTGGTCGTCGATGCCGCCGCCGCCGCCGCCGTCGCCGTCCTCTGTCTTCACCACGCAGTCGAGACGACGCTTCATCTCTCGATGGGGAATGAGAGATATGACTTGGTCGGTTGATGATGGCGATGGAAAGGGCGGTCAATTTGAATTTCAAAGTATTCCCACGTTATAGACATAAAAACGCTTAATAATACGGCTTGAAAGCCAATAGAATACTTTTTGTGTTCAATGGTGAGTAATCTCATTTTAATAGCAGGAATAGACACATGGCTTACATATATCGTCAAAAGAGCGAAACGCTGGTGCGTTTTTCCAAGAAAGAAGGTCAGCTCCACGTGTCCGTCGTGCGCGAGTGACCGACTTTTCCACCAATCAAGCATTGTGCAGCCGTTCAATTGGTCGAAATCCGACACTGTGGGAGGGACCAGAGCGGATCTGCTTGTGTGCCCCCTGCCGGCTGCAGCATCTGCGGTGGGCTTTCGCCCGGGAGCAACATTTCCACAAACGTCTCGCTCCCTTCGCGACCTCTTTCCCAGTCCCTCTCTTCGCCTTCCATCATGTCGGACGTCAACACGCTCGTGTTCCAGCCGCTGCAGCAGTTCTTCAAGAACAGCGTGCACCTCGTCAAGAAGTGCACCAAGCCGGACCGCAAGGGTGCGTATTTTTTTGTGGCTCCACTCGCAGGGACTGACGCCGACGACTAACGAGACATGATGTCGATGATACAGAGTTTGCGCGCATCGCTGGCGCGACGTCGGTTGGCTTCCTCATGATGGGCTTCATTGGCTTCTTCGTCAAGCTCGTGCACATCCCGATCAACAACATCCTGGTCGGCGGTGGCAGCGCGTAAGCGCCTGCCGCTCCATGTGCTCTCTGCGGAGGACCGCGTGGACTGTGTCATCAGAGACCGCGACGGCGCGCTTCTCGCTCGTCACTCGTTGACGCCACTCCTGAATGACAGGGAGTGGTTTTCCCGAGGAGACGGCGGCCGTGCAGTATGAGGAACAGGGAGTCGACGTGGACGCGCACACTCGAGTGTTGGCTACGATCTTCTATTTATTGTGATGGCACTCGAGTGCGCGCTGGGTCTCGGACGCGCTCGGTGCGCCAAGCGTTCGACGGGGCTCTACTTCGTTCCTGGTCTCTGGTAGCGTGGTCATGGTGTTGCCTTTTGCATCGTTGGATAGGAAATGAAATAGATGTCGTCCTCTTGTACCTCTTACGTCTCGTTGCCCCTTGTTACGATGCTTGTCATGCGGCGGTGGAGATCGAAACGTCGCCACCTTCCCTCCTGAGTAGGATCCCCAACGGTCACGGCCACAAAACATAGCTAAGCAGAGAGAGAGGAGCAAGGGACCATGGACGAGTCCATGCTTGAGCCGACGCCACGCGATCATGAACCCATTCCTTCTCGTGGTCGCTTGGATGAATACGAGAGGCAGATCGCTGCGAACGGACTGCCGATCACGCGCCGTGCGTTCGAAGCGCGTCAGAAGTATGGCGACTCGCGAGGCGTTCATGTAGGTTCAACTTCCCCCACAGCGGGCTGATGGGTTGGTGATGACTCTTGATTTCGCAGAATGCCTTCGGAATCGAGGACCGCCGCTACTTGAGTAGAGAATCATTTGATTCGCGATTACCAAGTAAGTTACGTCAGTGCCACATCCGTTGAAACTTGGTGGAGGTGTCCAACGAGGTATCAGCTGCCCAGCTGAGCGGGAATGCACTGCCGATCCAGCGAGCAGTCGAAATGGGGGCCATGGAGTCGGTCGCACACTTGCTCAAGTCGAATCCTGAAGTAGTTGTTAGCCAGCGAAATGCTTTCGGTGAGACGCTCTTGCATACCGCGGTGTTGAACCAACATCTCGATCTCGTTCAGCTCCTCCTTCAGCATGGAGCTGATGCGAATGACGCACTACCTTCCAACGGCGTCTCCAAATCGACCTTGGAGAGCGTTGCTCCACGAACCGAGAACTTCCAGTACAGTAGAATACTTCATGCAGCCGAAGCGACTCCAGTTCATTATGGTACGGGGATCCTTCGTGATCTTTTCACAAATGCTCAGCTCACTGCAATAATGCACATAGCTTGCGGAGTCGGCAACCTGGATATCCTGAAGCTCTTGCTGGGATCATCGACGCGATACAAACGCACAGAGCGGTTTGTTGTTCGCCGTCCAGGCAGTTTGTTGGTGTGGGCGATCACAGGTGGTCACCCACACATTGTAGAATATCTCTTGCTGAAAAAGCGAATTGAAGAGGACTGCTTCGACGAAGATGGAAACAATTCGATTGGTATTGCAGCACTCTGCCTCGGCGCTCGATCTCGACAAGACAAACTTCAGCAGATTCTTCGTCTCTTGGTCCGAAGTGATGGTATTGACATCAACCACAAGAATATGTACGGGCTGACACCGTTTGACACTGCTGAAGAGGATCACGTGAAAGAGCTCATCCATCGACTCGGCGGACGCACCGCGCGAATCGTTGACATCGATAAGTTGCTCAGATGGGATCGCGAGCAATACCGCAAAGAGGTGACTTACAGCCGACGTCGACCACGTTCCATTCAGCTTCGAGCGCCTGAAGACGCCTCGTGATATGGACCTACTTCGCGCTGGATGCAAGCAACCTCTTCGGGGAGACTTTTGATAAATCGACTGCTTTCTTCTTCTTCTTTTTCTTCCTCAATATCTTCCCGCCCCATCGACGCTTCTTGCCACTCTTTGCATCAGCGATAAACTGATCAACCTTCTTGACAATATCATCGTTTCCAGCGATCTGCGCGAACATCAGCGGTGTGAAGCCGTTCGCATCTTCAAGGTCCCATCTCGCTTTTGCGCTGACCAAGAGGAATTCGATGAGATCTACATACCCCTTGAAACATGAGATGTGAAGAGCAGTCCATCCGTATCCATCTTGGTGATTGACATTGGCACCGCCTTCGAGAAGCTGGGCGACGATCTCAAGATAGCCACGCATGGAGGCCCATAGCAGCGGCGTAAAACCCTCTGCATCAGCCAAGTCCGGTTCCGCACCTCGCTTCAACAGCCTTCTGGTCAACGCCTTGTTTCCCATAATGATGGAAGAATTGAGTGGAGTCATGAGCGTGAGGTCGTCTTGCAGATTGGGATCAGCCCCTCGATCGAGAAGAAGTCGCGTGATCGGCTCGTGCTGCTGCTGAATACAGATATTCAGGATCGTCTGTCCATGTCCATCTCGTGAATTGATGTCCCCTCGAAGCAATAGCAGCGAGTGAACAAGCAGGATGTCGCCATCCCACGCGGCGTCGGCCATCGTTGCGACGACACACGGCATCCACGAGAAATGCCTTCGTATCAACATGCCCACCACCGTCTTGCAGGTCCACTTGCGCCGCACTCGGAGCTCATACCCAGGGCGGCCTTTCTTGTGCATTCGCTCGCGAAGCTGCTCGACTGCGGCTTGCCGTCGAGTGAAGTCGGCTTGCACGTACTTGAGGTGCAGTGCATCGATCGTCGGTCCGTTCTCCCACGCGTGCGTGATTCGCTTCTGCTGGAGCAGCGTACGTCCGTCGGCGTCGGCGGGTCGCTCAGGTCGAGGGATGCGCTGTATCGCGACGCCGTCGACCGCCACCACCTTGGCACCGCGGGCTTGCGTCGGCCGTGTCGTCCCCTTTCGGACGCCTTGCGCTGCTGCGTCTCTGTTATCACCTGTCTCTTCTCCTTCCACCTCCTCTTCGGCGTCTTCGGCTTCGTCTTCGGCTTCCTCCTCCTCCTCCTCCTCCTCTCCCTCTTCTTCTTCCTCTCCATCCCCCTCCTCTTGCTCTTCTTCTTCCGCTTCTTCCTCCGCCTCCTCGTCCTTGGACGCGTCTCTCTTCACCTCCGCTGCCATCTCCACTCCACGTCACTTCAACTAGTGACGACCATCACTCTTGCTGTGAACCGTCACCCGCTCTTCTCGGCCATGAATGAGTCTCTGTGCCATGCAGTTCCACGTCGCTGCGTCGCCCGAGCGCTGTCCCGAGACCAAGCGAGACGGCGCGGGGCGCAACGCAGAGATCTCGCGTCACGACGATGGCGCGCTGCTGCTGCAGCCAGGTCGACTGCTCGCGGTCAAACCCGCGAGTCTCGCGCCGTCCTCTCCGCAGCGCAACGGCAACAACAGCATCGAGAATCCGCTGCGTCCAGCTCGTGTCTCGCCAGACAAACGCAACTCGCGTCGACAGGTCGTGGGTCCTGATGCAACCGAGACAGTCAATTATCTGCGGTTGCGTCGGACGGAAGAAAGCCAAGTTGCGCTCGCGAGGAACCGTCAGAGCGCACACGGAACGACGACAGTCACACTGGCAGCGAAAGAGATCTTGCGTCCGAGTTCTGGTCGAGAAGACGGTGGAGTGCCAGAAGAGCTGGTGGAGGCGTTGCGCCGCCGTCGACAAGTGGCGGCAGAGCGGAAGCGACGGCTGAACGAAACGATAGCTGCGCAGGAAGATGCCGTGACAAGAGTGAAGGATGTGCATCAAGAGATGCAGCACCGTACAGGTAGAGAGGCTCAGGCAACCGACGATCACGCAGTAGAGCTCGCGATACGGCTGCAGCAGCTCTACCGTCGCCAGCGCGACGTGGAGCGTGAGTCTGTGGCCGCAGACAAACGGATGCACGATTTGCTCAGCGTGGTGCGGAACGACATCTCTCTCATCTACAGATTCACGCCGCTCTACAAGATCTATTCGCGGCTGAAGGCACGCAGTGCGTGGGATCGATGGATGGATTTTCTCGCTTGGCATCGCGCAGAGATGGCACGCTTGGCGCTGCTGGCACCCTTCGCGGTGCAGATCCAACGGACGTTTCGAAGCAAGCGAGACAAATGGGAACGGGCACGCGCTCGCATGGCATACGCCTGGAGGATGTGGCAAGCTGCTACCGTCATACAGCGCATGACCCGTGGTTGGCTGGGGCGGCGGGAGCGGTGTCGTCGACTGCAGGTTATTCACGCCACCCGATTGGAGGCTGCCTGGCGTGGCCGAGTCGAACGCCGATGGGTGAAGAAAATGGCGAAAGATCGACTACGCCTCATGCTTCGATCATTAACACCGACTGGGAACCTCCATCGGTTGCATGATGTTGTGCAAGGGAGCCCCGAACTTGTACGCCCCCTCAATCGGATGCTCACTCTCGTGGAAGAGACCATCGTTCTGGTCGATTCAAGTAAAGCATACAAGGCAAAGCGGGCAAGTATCGCTGCCCGCCATGCGGCAAAACCAGTAGAAGCCACTCGCCGGGAGCTCTTCCATGCCATCCACGAGCTGAAGGATGTCATCGCCAAGCGCGAACTTGCTGCTGAAGAAGCGAAGATAAATTTCTTGCGACAGCGCGAGCTGCGAGCCCGAATGAAGAAGGAAATGGAGGAAGAGCTCAAACAAAAGATGCTTCTCCGAACCAGAGAGAAGCTGCAAGCGGAAGCAGAGTGCACAAAGATGAGAAATGCTGAACTGGAGACTCGAGAGTACCTTCGGATGTTGCGGACATCCGACAACGACTTCCAATTGCGAACGAACCTGGCTGAGCGACGTAAGCAACACGAGGAGAATGAACAAATGACAATTGAAGAGTATCAAATGCGCTACTTTATCGCAGAACGAAGGAGGCGAATAGAGGAGAACGAGCGAATCCAACGAGAGGTTGAGAAACGCAACGATCATCTCAAGCAGCAGGAAACCGAGCGAATGAATCAACTTATGGCTATCCTGAAAGCTGACGAAGAGAAACGTCGAGAGAATGAGCTTCGACGACAAAAACAGAAAGCTGAAGAAGCTGAAAACTGGCTCCAGCTATCGAAGCTACAGCAACAGGAAGCGTTGCTGCGACTACAACTAAAGGAAAAAATCGCACAAAACGAAAGGCAGAGAATTGAAGAAATTGCTCGCGCGAGTGAAGAGCAGCACCGTCTCGCTGTCTACCAGAAAGAAGAATCTCGACTTCGAAAGCAACGAGAGCTCGAGCGAGAGGAACAGACACGTCACGAAATGGAGAAAGAAGAAAGGTACCTTCGCCAAGTACACTTCCAGATGAAGAAGGCTACCCAGGCTCAGACGTGGAGTGCGAAGCGAGAGAAAGAGCTTCTTCGGTACTCCCTCGATCCGATGCACTTCTCAAAAATCCAGGCGATGAAAGAGGAGGAGGAGCGAGAGCGTCGAGAGCGATTTCTAACGAGAGCGGAAGACGAGTTGGCGCTCGCCATTCGGGACAAAGAACGAAAGGAACGATACCTCGCTGACTGTAGAGCCAACGCAAGACGGCGGAAAGACGAAATGCGCCGGTCCACCAAGGAAATAACTCTGATGGAAACTGAGGACAAGAGGGCACATGTCATAAGAGAGGCGGAAGTAAAGGCGCAAGAAGCAATAAAGTTACGCGAACGAATGCGTCGACTCGCCGAAGCTGACCAAAGAAGGCGTGATGATGCACTTTCAGAGGCAAGAAATCGGAAGATGATGCACTCTGAAGAGATGTTGCAACGCCGTGTAGAGTTACTGGCGGTGCAGGTAGAGGAGATGCGAGCTAAGCACGAGCGTGAGCTCATGGCAACTGAGGAGACAGTCCTCCGAGCCCATCTCTGCGAGCAAGCAAGAGAGCGAGCAAAGCGTGAGCGAAAGCGAAACATCGTCAAGATGATGCGCGAAGACGTTGCAAGCATGAGCTTTCATGACTGGATTGACGAAGGTCTGCGGCTGGAAGAATTGCTGTGGCCTCCAGGTGACGCTGTGGCATTTCGAGAATTGCCGTGGCAGCATGTGGAGTTATTGGTCATTAACGCGAGTCTCTTCAAGGAGCTGACGGGACTTGCTTTGGCTCCGCCGTTTGACTTGGACTATGAAGCTGTCTTTCATAACGCACACGCCGAGGGTTCAATGCCGCTTGACCAAGTGCCTCGAAAACGCAGGAAGCAGCGCAAGTTTTTCTATCACGAGTATTTTGAAGAGGATCCGATATTGTCCAAACTTAAGCCGGCTCTACTGCCTCCGGTCCAACCCTCTGCGGCAAGACAGCGTTGGCGCAAACTGGCCGACCATTTCTTCAGCAAGACGTGGTCATCCGAAGCTACTCGCGATGGCTACCTCTTGATGACTTTGGGAAAGTATGCAGAGGCCTCAAAGCATCTTCTAGAAGGTGTTCGGCTCGCACAAGCTTCACCATCGACCCAGCCATCTGCGTCGCTTCTACGACAACTTGCAAGATGCTACAGTAAACGGTGGGAGATTTCCTTGCAGCGATGTTGGCTGAGTAAATCGCTTCACTTCCTACACCAAGCCAGCTCCCATGTTTTCCTGTTAGCGAGTCCTCCCTTTCTGCAAGAGATCGCTCTGGTGCTGGAAAGACTCTGCAAATATCGTGAGTCAGCTGAAATCATCGCAGGAATCATTCAGTGCTTTCCTAAGTATTCACGTCTGAATGAGGTCATCTTTCGTGGTGGCATCGTGATGTTCGCCTTGAAGATGTATCGACAAAGTCGCGAATACATGCTTCATACTCTTGAGTCTCCCGCACCAGGTTGGG
The DNA here is from genome assembly GCA_022836835.1 of Pythium insidiosum. Lineage (NCBI taxonomy): Eukaryota > Oomycota > Peronosporomycetes > Pythiales > Pythiaceae > Pythium > Pythium insidiosum. Next base: position 172,848 of record JAKVDI010000046.1, on the reverse strand, counting down.
AGGCGCACGAGGTTTTGTTTCTGGCAGCTCGCGCGATGCAGCATGAAGGCCAAGCGCAGCGAAAGCTGTGTTCTGTAGCATACGACGAAGCGTTTCGGTCAAACAAGCGAGACGCATACTATCGCAGTTACCCGACGTGGAAGGAATGGATAAAGGATCCGGATACGTGGCGTGTTGCTGGCGATCGTTATTTTGCGAAGAAAGAGCTCGTGCTGGCGAAGGATGCATACCTGACAATGATCAAGCGCCAGGTGAAGCGGCCAACAAAACTTCTAGCCAAGCGCCAGCGAGTAATCGAAGCCAATCAAGTGCTCAAGCAACAACGCGAGGAGTCGAAAGCGACGGACAGTTCTCAAAAGAAGCCTGCCACACAGACGTCATCGATAGACGACCACGATTGGCTTCGTCTCGCTCGAACGTACGCTGCACTCAATGAGCTATCTGCAGCCGAAGCCGCATTGGATCGATGGTTGGCGAGAAGGTCATATCGAGATCGCGTTTTCGATCAATATGTGTCATGGCCAAACGCACGGTGGAAGCTGCTGGGTGTCGAGGTCCCACGACGAGTGCTCGACGCTCAGCAGAACAGACTCGACAAAATTAAGGCTGAAGAAGAAAAAAAGCGACAGGAGCTGGAGCAGAAACGACAGCTTGTGCTCAGACAGCGGAGTCTCAAGGCGAAGGATCGACTAATTACGTGGGACGCCATTTCGACGGAGCAGCATCCTGCAGCTTCAGTCGATTCCAGTGATGAAGACAAGCAGCATCAAATGGGTCGAATCGAACACGATGCTGGTTCATGGCGCCATGTCGTGGACGAGAACACTGGTGAGGCTTACTATTGGAACGAAGACACGGGTGAAGTGGCACGGAGCCTGTCTGATATTCAAGATCAAAGTCGTCTCGAATCCAACTAAAACACATCGGCACTGCGACGGAGAACCGACGCACGGACTGCGTGGATGAGCTTATCGACGATAGGGTTTGCCTCAAAGTGTTTCTCCTTGCGCGCACGTGTTTCGAGGTGGTCGTACTCGAGGCATTTCGATGCGAGCACGAGGCGAGAGGTGCTCGAGATGAAGCACGCGTCCCACGATTCGATCGTATCCAGCGTTGGCGGCTCGAGCGCCACAGGAATCCCGAGCTCCTCGCACACCTCAAGTACCAGCGATCGCACTGTGCCCTTGAGGATTCCCTCCTCAGCAGTGTAGATCACACCGCTGCGAAGGACGTAAAAATTGGTTTGGGAGCCCTCCAGCAATCGATGCGTGTCTGGCTCCATGAGAATGATCTCTTCGACGTCAGGAGCCAATGCATCATAGATGTGCTTGCGTTCACGGACCCACGCAGAGTCCTTCGCAGACGCATTATGACGCGGCATTCCAGCGACGACGAGCTTGACGGGGCCATCACGCAGCGGCGGGAGCAGTCCGATGTGGCAGTAAATATCAGCCGTGTCCAGTGACGCCGAGGTATCCGCTTTCTCGTCATGGCACACCAGCACAGTGAGCTTGTACTCCTCCTGAGGCTCTGCGCCGAAACGCTCCTTGAAGCTGCTCATAGCTGCTCGAAGCGTCGACTCAGTTCTCGGTCGGAGCACGGACTCCACATGCTGAGCCGACAACGGAGCCGTCTGCTTGGACGCCTCCATCGCAATGGTCGAGTCAACTGCGTGTCACGGAAGTGTCTGTGTTACTGAGGCGAGCAGGCTACCGCTCCATCCAGTCAGCGGACGCACCAAGTCGCTTGATGTGTCCTTCATAGTCAAACACTTTGGTCTGCTGCACCGTGCGCGCAGCAGTGTAGGCGCCCGAGGGATACGACAGCAAGAACTTGGTGGCGTCGACTTCGCAGGGAATCGCGCGGCCGTTCTTCGCAGCCGCGACAAGCAGCGCTTTCGGGAGACGCATGGGAGCCGCCATCGATCTATCGGTCGGTTGTTCGACTGTCGAGTTCGTTGGGGTATCGACGGATTTCGCGGTTGCAATGGTGGGGAAAAAGAAACGACGCGGCAGTTTCAACGATCCAAAAACCAGTTGATTGGGAGCATTTGGATTTTTGAACCCAAGTCGCCACCTCGTGTTTTAGCGGGTGAATACTGTGTCGCAATACGCCCTGCGCTCCGATTGGCTGAAACTAGACAATATGCTCCAAAATCAGTACGTGAAGCCAAGGCACAGAGTGATGGTCTCCTCAGCTTTGTCACGCCGGGTGCATATCATTCTGCAAGTTGCGTCGTCGGTGGCAAGTCGAGCTTCCGAGTCTCTCGCGTTGCTGCAGAGAAGTTTCCCGTAGCATGGAGTACGAGACGTTGATCAGCCGCGAGGGCGAAGAGGGCCACGCGTTCAGTGAGGAGCAGTGGATCGCGTGGGAGGAGCGTCTCGCGCTCGCACCAGACGTCGAGACCAAGGAGGCGATCCTCACGGCGCCGGAATGCCGCGTCATGCCTGACGTGGACTTTCGCACGGCGATTGTTGCGCTGTTGAAGATCCAAGATCTCTTGAATATCGCCACTCCGCAGGCGCTGTCTAAGGCTGAGACGATGCTTCGCCAGCACTCACCTGCGTTGGAGAATCAGATCAAACGTCTGAAGGCGAAGAACCTTGTGAAGAAAGCGGAACGAATTCGCCATCGCCTCGCGCTGTACGACCTAGAGCTTGCCATCCAACTTGGAAGAAGCGAAGCGGTCATCAAGGTTGTCACCTTTGTTCGATGTTGAGAATGGCTGGACGATCTCTGACATTATTTGGTGTTTCGTAGCAACGTGCCACGACGCTAGCGAATGTCATGGGTACAAAGTTAAGTGACCCTGTTCGAGCCTCATTGAGTGAAAAACCAATGCAAGGTAGAGCTCACCTTCCGTCGAAACTCGAGTGCGTGATTCATGTTCATGAATCTGTCTCATATTCAAGTTTCTAACGTCATTCACATCCTTCAGTCCAACCACAACATCGATGGGCCAGTATCTCGTTGAGCTGCTGTTGAAGATGTCACGATCGACGAATGTTGAGACCCTCGTTAACGTCACCGCCGACACGCTGACCAAAATGAGTCCATTTTGTCGTGCGCTGCTGTTTTCATTCATTTATGCTGGTGATAAACTCCCATCGAGTCTGGCTGGCGAGGTTTTCGGCCAGCAAACAGCTTCAAGTATCCTAAACAAGGACCAGCGAGCAGTCATCCTGAATATGTTTATGACAAGCCATTCCTTCGAGTACCCACCATGTTCAGAGTACGTACCCAACACAAAACGGTGCGTCCGTGTGAACTCACGATATACTTCACTCGTTTTCTAGGTATCTAGCCTGCATACTGGAAGATCTTCAACGCTGGGACCCAGCTCCTTGCAAATTCGGCTCACGTGAAGTCCACTCCAAGCTTTCGCTACCCTGCCTGAGAGAATTGCTCAAGGATAACCCCGGACGATTCTACAACGAGCCAGTTTTTGCACTTCGTTGTGTCCAACTTCTTCGCGCTGATCTTTCGAGCCAGAGACAGAACGAGTTGATTGTTCGAGATGAGCGAGACGCCGAGCTCAACTTGTTGGAGCTAGAGAAGTCGCTCGAGTTCCTCTCAGACTTCTCTGGGGCTGTGAACAGCCTTCGATTCGTGTTGCTACATCAGCAGTTGCAGATCTTGCGATTCCGAGACGAGCTTCCTCTTCTCCGCAGCAAGCTGTTTCAGTATCTCGAGATTCCGCGTTATGGCTGTCGACATGTCAACCAAGATCATGTAAATCGAGCGAAGGCGACCGACCTCGTGTCATTTCTTGACTCCGATTATCGGATCATGAGTGAACAGAAGGTGAAGCCACAGAGTGATATCGACATCTCCAGTGTTTGCCGGGTGCTAGGAAATCGTCAACTTTCTTCGAGCGATGATGTTGAGCTGATCCAGGATATCCTCCGCGTCTTGTGGACCTCACGTGCGCTGGATGGAAACGATGACAGCCGACTACACCAATTGTTGGCCTCTACTTTTGTCGATGATGCGAAGCCGACTATCTTGGTCCGTTGGCTGGGCAACGAGGCTTCTGAGTGGATTCCGAGGCTACCTGGACGTGGGACAGAACTTGCAGAGTGGTCGAAGGGAACGGAGATATCGTTTTGCGAATCGAGCCCCAAGTACTTCGCACCTGAGGACGACCTCAACATCGTTGTCCGTGTCCGCAACGTGAAGATGCTGACCGTTCATTTATACGAGATCAGGACTATCGACTACTACACTCGTATCCGAGAGGAGGTGCGGGGTGACATCAGTTTGGATGGCTTGTTGCCGAATGAAGAGCAGCACATTGATTTGAGCCACCTAGCTGCATGGCAAGAGGCGATGATTCCGATTCAGGTTTCAACGTCGACGTCAGGGCATCGTGGTGTGTTTGTGGTAGAAGTGTTCGAGAACGATACCACCTGTCGCGCGATCTTGCGGAAGGGCTTTCTCCAGCATATCGAGCAGGTGACGGCGCGAGGTCACGAGTTTGTCGTGCTGGATGAAGAGGGAAAGCTGCTTGACGATGCGTATGTCATGGTAACGAACCTCAAGGGTGGAAGCAGTCGCGCTCAGCCTCCTCGTACGTACCGTCCCGACTCGAGCGGTGTGGTCACTGTGCCTTTCCGTCAACCTGGTGAGGCGTCCGGAGATGTATTTGGTATCACGTTTTGTCACGGTGCCTTCGGATTCTTCAATCGGTCTTTTCAGTATCTTGAGGCGACATTCCAGCTTGATGCTCAACTGTATATTGACAATGAGCAACTCCGACCGGGTGATGAAGCCAGCCTTTTAGCGCGACCGCGTGTGTTCGTCAACGGAACGTCGCACGAGTTAAGCCTTGATGTGCTCGTCGACGTGAAGGTGGTGTTGCGCTTTACAAGTCACCAGTCACGCGCAGGCCACACAATCACGCGAGAGTTCTCGACCATGCCAATCTTCATTGCCAGCGAGTGTGCTTTCGAGATTCCGATGGATGCCACGTCTGTCTGGGCAGAGATTAGTGCTCGGGTATGCCGCCCTGGTGATGAGGCAATCGATTTGCAGTCTCTGCCGTTGGTTTCGTCTCAGAAGGCTTTCAGTGTTCAACGGGTGACGCAGTTTTCGTCGACGTTCACGCCACACTTCCGTCGTGCTCCTCGAGCTCTTGTCGACGGTGTTGCCACCGAATTTGACTTTATGATTACGGTATTGGGACACAACGGAGAGCCGATCCGTGATAAAGTGATGACGATCTCTTTGAAGCCACTACACTTCTCGACGGATGTAACCAAGTCACTGCAAACGGATGAGCACGGTGAGATTCATCTCGGGTCACTCACAGACTTCCAACGTGTATCGGCTCATTTCAGCGGAGCCTCGGATGGCCAAACATGGTCGTGGGAGCTGCCAAACCTCCGAACTCATCGCCCGACGATGATACACTGCGCTGCCGGCTCGACGATTGAAATTCCGTTGCCGTCTGCGTTCTACTCCAAGTATGATCGATGGTTTGCCGAGTCTCAAATTGTTGTGTGCAAGGTCATCGACGTTGTTGGAACTCAAGAGCCGGTGCTGGAGGATGTTAGCTCGGCTGCGCGCCTGGAACCGTTGCGGTCGGACTCCGGTCATGCCATTGGCGCGAGATTTGCACCGCCATCGGCCGGTAGGTTTATGCTGATCGTTCAGCCACTCGATGTGCGATACCCGGTTGCTGCGTCGGCTCATCTAAGCCGAGACGTGCCGATTGGCACTGGTGTTCTTGTCGAGCGCAAGCGTTTGCTGCTCCCAACAACGACGAAGCATTTAGCTGTAACTTCCACGAGGCTTGTTCACCACGGGAACCATGCCGTGTTGCAAATCAAGGTGGCGAATGCGACACCTGGGTCGACTCACGTATGGGTGGTTTTCAAGCGGTTCCTCGATCAGGATGCCTCCAAGCTTAGCGTGGAAGTTGACACAAGTCGTCAACGTGACGATGGCCGTGGGAAGACATTCGAGACAGTCTTGTTTGACAACGAGTACTTGAAGAAGCGCAAGATCAGTGACGAGTACACGTACATTCTGCAACGTCGTGCGCTTGTGCAAGCGAGGCCGCATTCGTTGGCCCTGGTGGGAGGATCGTCCTTACCGAAACCGACGCTGTTGCACAACCCATTCGTTCTGGACCAATCAGACATGGAAGAAGTGTCGATGCGCGACGGTGATGCCATTGGTGGGATCCGATTGAACAGTCGAGTCAAAGGAGGGTTTCAAGCACGGCAGTTGCGGTCAACATTTGGTGGGATGTCCCATGGTTCTTCTGGCAAGAATGAAAGCAGCACATCCTTTCTCAGTGGAGCATCATTAGCAATCAAATGTGTGCCAAACGCATTTGGAGAAGTCTCTGTGGAACTGGGCCGCCTTCCATGCTTCAAGCATGACCATGGGTTGGTGACTGAGCTATCAGCTATTGCTCTGGACTACGCAAGTCAGAGTGCCACGTCTCATGAGGCGTTGCTGGGTTTTACCACAATGGAAGGCGCGACCACAACGCGAGATGTCCGTATTTCTGCTGATGAAGCTTTACATTCGCGATTCGCGAGCACGCAGTTGCGATTGCACAAGCTGCTCAGGAAAGATGATTCATGCGTATTACCACGCACACACTCGTCGAAGTTTGCTCTTTACGAGACGATACCAAGTGTGATGGATTTATGGGAAACGCTGTGCTCGGAATCGAAACTTCGAGACCTCATCACGCACCTCAAAGACTGGTCGTCCTTGAGCCTGAAAGACCGACTAAAGTTCTTCTACGCCAACACGTCTGACGATCTGAACTTTTATTTGTTCCACAAAGATCGAGCATTCTTTGACAAGTTCGTGGAGCCACTCCTCCAAGCAAAGCTTCAGAAGTCATTTGTCGATTTGTATTTGCTGGGGAACTCCAGTCTGATGACACAGCGGTACCTCGTTCCCCGCACCTTCGAGAAGCTGAGCGTCGTGGAGAAATTGTTACTTGCAGAACGGGTTGAGCCAAGAGAAGTTGCTTATCACATTTGTCAGCATGTAATGGACGTGATATCGAGTGTACAGGAAGCTGGTTTGCTATCTAAGAGGAACATTGAGAGCATGTTCGACACGGTCCTCTCGCTTGGTGAAATAGCCTTGCAGCAAGCACCCAATTCAAATGACGACCGACCACCAACAGGGATGCCACCAGACGTAGGAATGAAGACGAGAGCATTTGGGCAACCGGTCGGAATGCAACAAGCCGCCTCCTTTGGTAGTGCATCCGGCTTTGCTTTTGGTTCTGCATCAGCATCAACTGGTTTTGCCATGAGCGGATACACTCCCACATCTCCAGCATACTCACCAACGTCTCCCGCATACTCGCCTACAACTCAAGCATACTCACCAACATCACCCGCATATGCACCGACCACACCTGCCAATACTTCGACGCAACCATATCAACCAATAACGCCAGAAGCAATGGATGACTATGTGTACGTCGAATCTGGTGACCATGAAGATGACGACGGGATGATGAGTGTCCATAGCAGTGATTTTGGAGAAAAAGAAACTGACGCAGCAACAGCTTGTACCAAAGTTATCCCTGAAAAGCGCAAAGCTACTCCGTACTTGCGTCCAGGCAAAATCCGACGTGTTCAAGAGCGGCGGTTCTTTTCGTCGCAAACGCCTATTCTGGATGGCCGCAATATGTTCTGGTTCGAGTATGCTCAGTACGTCATGCACCGAGGAAGCGGCGAGCAACAAGGCGGATTCCTGTCTACATACGTCCCAGAAGCGCTATCGTCGCTCACCGAAGGCATGTTCGCGCTGGCGTTGCTAGACCTTCCATTCGATGCGCCACCGACAATCGTGCGGCAGCTACCAGGAGGCACGCGCGTGCACTTGGACGCGATGTCGAATGCATTGCTGTATCATCAGGGCATCGGCGAAGCCAATGTGTCGGACACACTGGACTCTGTGCTTGTAGTGAAGCAGCGGTTGGTTCCGCAAAGCGACAAACCAAGTGGAGCCTTCGACTTTGCCGACGTTCGCGGCGCTCGCGAGTTCGTCATCAATCGCATCTACTCCTGCATTGTCAGTCTCAGCAACATTGGTTCGAAACGACTCAAGCAAGTGAACGTGCTGATGCAGATTCCAAGAGGAGCAGTGCCGATTACGTCGAGCGGATTCTACACGAAGAACGAAGTCGTCGAGGTGGCAGCACATAGCTCAACGCAGCTGTCGTACGAGTTTTACTTTCCTGAAGTGGGCGAGTTCGAGCACTACCCAGCACACGCCTCACTGAATGGAGAAGTGGTGGCTCGCGCAACTCAGGATGCCGAGTGCACGCCGATCAAGGTAGTTCAGCAGGCGACGATTGTGGATTTGACATCGTGGACGGACGTGGCGACTCGCGGCTCGATCGCCGACGTGATTGCATTCCTCTCGAACGAGAAGACGGTGCGCGCATTTGATCTGTCTGTGCTGTATTGGCGCTGCCAGGATGTGTCATTCTATTCGGGTATGGTCAACTACTTGCGCCAGCGAATGGTGTTCGACGAGGGCGTGTGGAAGTACGCGTTTGTCCACGGTGATGTGAGCGGTATTCGTGAACTGTGCGCGAGCTCAGATGCGCTGCGCCGCATTGTTGGCAGCGGTATCCGAACGTCTCTGCTAATGCGGGACAGCATGTATCAGCATGAGCGGTTCGACCGCGCGTTCGAGTTTGACCACACCGAGTTTGGTCCGTTCTTGACTCGGCGAGCGCATCGCGTTGCAGGAACCGTGGACAGAGGTTCAGGCGGCGTGATCGACTCTGATGGCTCAAAGCCCGGTCGCATCCTGAACCAGCAAGCGCGGTCGTACTACCGTACGCTGTGCCACGTGCTGAGCACACGTTCGACGTTGTCGGAGCCGGAGCTGTTGGTGCTCTCGTACTTTTTGATTCTATTCGACCGCATCGAGGACGCTTTGACAGTGTTCGAGCGTCTGGAGCGCATGGTTCAGGGCGACATGAACGATCACACGGAGTCTCGCATCGCCTTCGACTACATCAGTGCGTACCTGGACTTCTTCAAGCCTCAAGGTGAGGGTGAGACCACAGTGCCGTTTTCTGCCGCACGACAAAAGGTGAAAAAGTACGCGAAGCACGTGCATCCGCGGTGGCGGGATCGGTTCCAGCGGCTGGCGGATGTGATCAGCGAGTACGACGATCTGATGACAGCAGCCCCTCATCCGTCCGCAACGCCGGGAGCAGCGATGGACAGGACTGCGTCTATGTCTCCTCCTGTGGGTGGAGGATCGGTGTCTCGACGAAGCGACACGGAGATTCGACTGGATGCGGTCGTGCATGGCGATCAAGTTACCGTCAAGAGTCAGAATCTCGGCGCGTGTACGATTTCCTTTTATCGTATTGACGTGGAACTGATGTTTTCGTCGGAGCCGTTCGACTCGTTCTCGGACAAGGCGTCGTCCAAGTCGAGTTTGCTGCTCATCGAGCCATGGAAGCAGGTGCGCGTGGATCTGGTCGATGGGTCGGAGAGCGAGTCCTCATCGACGGAGAGTGTGACGACGGTGAGCATTCCGGCGGACGCGCGATCGACTCAGATGCTGTTGCGGGTATGCGAGGTCGTGGAGTCGCGACTGGTGACATCTCCGGCGGCACCGATCGACCTCACGAGGTCGTATTTCAATGCGCAACTGGAGGTCGTGGTGACGAAGCAAGCTGGACTCGTGCAGGTGCTTCATGAGGGTCGACCGGTGCGGTCTGCGTACGTGAAGGTGTACGCTCGGACGTCGAGACACGGCAAGGCGACGTTCTACAAGGATGGATACACAGACGTGGTGGGTCGCTTCGACTATGCGGCGATCAACGGGTCGTTGTTGACGCGCGTGGAGGCGTTCTCGATTCTGGTGTCTCACCCGTCACTGGGTGTGCACGTGGAGCAGGTCGCGCCACCAGTGCTGGCGACGACGTCCGGCGAGTTTCAGGACCGGGAGGCGCAGGAGGCGTTGTGGTATTGATTGTCTTCGCGGCGGATTGTAGAGTGTGCTAGCGACAAATGGGAGTCGAAATAAATGAGCTAGTTTGAGTTTGTGCGCGCTTTGGGCATGATCTGTTGTTTATATGTGCGTTTTGTTGTTTGCTAACGTAGTAGTCCGTGACCGTCGGCGTTGTTTACTGATGGGCACGGTCATTGCTGCAACAATAAGGAGCGAAGTCGCGTGCTCGGGCTTGCAGTCCAGGGCCTTCAGCGTGCGTCGTGGGCGCGTCGTGATCAATGTTCTAGCCTGGAAGCGCCATGGCTTCGCGCCAAGCTTTATCGACAGCAAAGTGTAAAGGATTAAAGATTCTAAACTCTGTCGATTTTTTGCACGATGGGAGTCTTTCTTGCAAAGAAAAATCCTACACATGAAGATTTGAGAAGAATGCAAGAAGTGGGTGGAGACTCCACATAGCTACACTGTATGTGACTGACGTTGTCGCCGATTGGCAGAAGACTGCGTTCCGCGATGACCCACGTAACAACGACAGACTCATTCAGAGCGCCCCTCTGGCGCGACAGCCACCGCCCGAGCTACTTGAGCGAGGTCTAGATGTGGATCGGCATCTACTTAATCACACTCTATGGACTTTCGACGACGCTCTTCCAAGGCATGGTTGCGATCAGCCCAGTCTTCATCACGTTCCTCTTGCCGTGCGTCTCTGGCGTGCAGCTTGTCGAGAGGCAAGCGAACGAGCGGTGGAACTTGAGGAGTTACCAGGAATACAAGCGCAGCATCAGTACGCTGGCGCTGCTGCTGCCGGCTGCGTCGGTGTCAGCACTCTCTCTCGCCTTCTGGGACGATGGCTGCAGGATCTTCAATTGGGCTCTTGAAAGCAACCAGCGAAAGCGCTGATCCCTGGAGATAAAACATCTAAGCACCACAAACCGGTTTTGAATTTGGACAATGCTGCTCCTGTTCGGAGCCATGTGTGCTGTTTCGCCGGCGGAAAAGCGATCAGCGGGAGATAGCGATCCGTCGGGAACACTGATTCGCGAGATTTCCACCAAGCGGACTCCGTGACTATTAACAACCAAAACTGGTCACGCGGTCTGCACACAAGTACGCACCAGATCATGACCAAAGCGCGCACAAACTCAAACTAGCTCATTTATTTCGCCTCCCATTTGTCGCTAGCACACTCTACAATCCGCCGCAAAGACAATCAATACCACAACGCCTCCTGCGCCTCCCGGTCCTGAAACTCGCCGGACGTCGTCGCCAGCACTGGTGGCGCGACCTGCTCCACGTGTACACCCAGTGACGGGTGAGACACCAGAATCGAGAACGCCTCCACGCGCGTCAACAACGACCCGTTGATCGCCGCATAGTCGAAGCGACCCACCACGTCTGTGTATCCATCCTTGTAGAACGTCGCCTTGCCGTGTCTCGACGTCCGAGCGTACACCTTCACGTACGCAGACCGCACCGGTCGACCCTCATGAAGCACCTGCACGAGTCCAGCTTGCTTCGTCACCACGACCTCCAGTTGCGCGTTGAAATACGACCTCGTGAGGTCGATCGGTGCCGCCGGAGATGTCACCAGTCGCGACTCCACGACCTCGCATACCCGCAACAGCATCTGAGTCGATCGCGCGTCCGCCGGAATGCTCACCGTCGTCACACTCTCCGTCGATGAGGACTCGCTCTCCGACCCATCGACCAGATCCACGCGCACCTGCTTCCATGGCTCGATGAGCAGCAAACTCGACTTGGACGACGCCTTGTCCGAGAACGAGTCGAACGGCTCCGACGAAAACATCAGTTCCACGTCAATACGATAAAAGGAAATCGTACACGCGCCGAGATTCTGACTCTTGACGGTAACTTGATCGCCATGCACGACCGCATCCAGTCGAATCTCCGTGTCGCTTCGTCGAGACACCGATCCTCCACCCACAGGAGGAGACATAGACGCAGTCCTGTCCATCGCTGCTCCCGGCGTTGCGGACGGATGAGGAGCTGCTGTCATCAGATCGTCGTACTCGCTGATCACATCCGCCAGCCGCTGGAACCGATCCCGCCACCGCGGATGCACGTGCTTCGCGTACTTCTTCACCTTTTGTCGTGCGACAGAAAACGGCACTGTGGTCTCACCCTCACCTTGAGGTTTGAAGAAGTCCAGGTACGCACTGATGTAGTCGAAGGCGATGCAAGACTCCGTGTGATCGTTCATGTCGCCCTGAACCATGCGCTCCAGACGCTCGAACACTGTCAAAGCGTCCTCGATGCGGTCGAATAGAATCAAAAAGTACGAGAGCACCAACAGCTCCTGCTCCGACAACGTCGAACGTGTGCTCAGCACGTGACACAGCGTACGGTAGTACGACCGCGCTTGCTGGTTCAGGATGCGACCGGACTTTGAGCCATCAGAGTCGATCACACCGCCCGAACCTCCGTCCACGCTTCCTGCAACGCGATGTGCTCGCCGAGTCAAGAACGGACCAAACTCGGTGTGGTCAAACTCGAACGCGCGGTCGAACCGCTCATGCTGATACATGCTGTCCCGCATCAGCAAAGACGTCCGGATACCGCTGCCAACAATGCGGCGCAGCGCATCTGAGCTCGCGCACAGTTCACGAATACCGCTCACATCACCGTGGACAAACGCGTACTTCCACACGCCCTCGTCGAACACCATTCGCTGGCGCAAGTAGTTGACCATACCCGAATAGAATGACACATCCTGGCAGCGCCAATACAGCACAGACAGATCAAATGCGCGCACCGTCTTCTCGTTCGAGAGGAATGCAATCACGTCGGCGATCGAGCCGCGAGTCGCCACGTCCGTCCACGATGTCAAATCCACAATCGTCGCCTGCTGAACTACCTTGATCGGCGTGCACTCGGCATCCTGAGTTGCGCGAGCCACCACTTCTCCATTCAGTGAGGCGTGTGCTGGGTAGTGCTCGAACTCGCCCACTTCAGGAAAGTAAAACTCGTACGACAGCTGCGTTGAGCTATGTGCTGCCACCTCGACGACTTCGTTCTTCGTGTAGAATCCGCTCCACGTAATCGGCACTGCCCCTCTTGGAATCTGCATCAGCACGTTCACTTGCTTGAGTCGCTTCGAACCAATGTTGCTGAGACTGACAATGCAGGAGTAGATGCGATTGATGACAAACTCGCGAGCGCCGCGAACGTCGGCAAAGTCGAAGGCTCCACTTGGTTTGTCGCTTTGCGGAACCAACCGCTGCTTCACTACAAGCACAGAGTCCAGTGCGTCCGACACATTGGCTTCACCGATGCCCTGATGATACAGCAATGCATTCGACATCGCGTCCAAGTGCACGCGCGTGCCTCCTGGTAGCTGCCGCACGATTGTCGGTGGCGCATCGAATGGAAGGTCTAGCAACGCCAGCGCGAACATGCCTTCGGTGAGCGACGATAGCGCTTCTGGGACGTATGTAGACAGGAATCCGCCTTGTTGCTCGCCGCTTTCTCGGTGCATGACGTACTGAGCATACTCGAACCAGAACATATTGCGGCCATCCAGAATAGGCGTTTGCGACGAAAAGAACCGCCGCTCTTGAACACGTCGGATTTTGCCCGGTAGAATGTATGGCTTTTGTGGTTTCCTTGCAAGGTGTCGGGTGGGTTTTCCCGTGTCGAGCACGGCATCTTCAGGATCGCCTTCTGCACTTGAAATACTCTTGACGCCCAGATCGTCATCGTCACTGTCCTCATTTGCGTCTTCAAAGCTGAAACTTTCTTCCTCTTCTTTCATTTTTTTGAATGCTTTCTTCAATGTGCGAGCCGGTCTTGGGGCCGCAGCCATGAATTTACAGTCGAAGGTTTCAGACTCTTCGATACATTCGAATTCACAGTCGAAGGTTCCAGACTCTTCGATACATTCGCTGACCACACCTGGATCGGGCTTCACGGCACCTTGTGAGATCACAGAGTCAAAAACGTTCTCCAACGTGACACGATAAACATTATCACGAGAAGCATTATCTTCGATTTCCATCATCACGTGCACACACATTCGGCAACGAAGATCCTCACTCTGAATGCGTGAAGCGAGGAGCACTTTTTCCACTGCGCACAACCTACTGAATGAGGCAGGTGATGCGTATCGCTCCAACATTAGATCAGACTCGCTCAACAGAAACAAATCGAAAAACGATTTGACGATCTTCGCACTCAGATGAGGTCTCACGGAACTCTCGAAAAATGTCCTGTCCTTGTGATAAAGGAAAAAGTTGAGATCGTCGGATGCGTTTGCTGTGAAAAATTTCAGCTGATCAGCCAATGAGACATTGTGCCAGTTTCTCAGCTGCTGGATCAAGTTACCCAGGGCTGAATCAGTGCACAGAGCTTGCCAGAGCTCCATAATACAACCAAGAGTTCCAAACAATGCATATTTGCTTGAGAAGGTTCGTGGCAAACTCCGAGAATCACCGTTGACGAGTACTTCGTGGCACTGCATCTGTGAGGATGGTTGCGTCGATATCAGTGCCTCTTCTTCAGATAGCCTGACATCTTTCAAGCCGAGCCCGTTCCTCCCGTCAGTCGCATTGCTCACAGCACATTGCAGCTCCACGCACGAATCCGTTGTCGTGTCAAAGACAATGAGAAGTGCCTCATACGCTTCGTCAGACCAATCTGGAGCCGCCACCTCAGCAAGTCCATCTGAGTTAATGCCTTCACACTTCGTAGCAATCGATGGCTTCTCCAAGAATTGGACAGTTGATATCGCGCTTTCTTGAAGCGTCGATAATCCACAGAGTTGCCTGTTCGCCCTGCGCATCCGTCTGCTTTGTTGAGTCATTTCTCGGGAGAATGTGTTAAATCCACTGACATGTTCTCCATCACGGATGTTGACTTCTTCCATGTCTGATTGGTCCAGAACGAATGGGTTGTGCAACAGCGTCGGTTTCGGTAAGGACGATCCTCCCACCAGGGCCAACGAATGCGGCCTCGCTTGCACAAGCGCACGACGTTGCAGAATGTACGTGTACTCGTCACTGATCTTGCGCTTCTTCAAGTACTCGTTGTCAAACAAGACTGTCTCGAATGTCTTCCCACGTCCATCGTCACGTTGACGACTTGTGTCAACTTCCACGCTAAGCTTGGAGGCATCCTGATCGAGGAACCGCTTGAAAACCACCCATACGTGAGTCGACCCAGGTGTCGCATTCGCCACCTTGATTTGCAACACGGCATGGTTCCCGTGGTGAACAAGCCTCGTGGAAGTTACAGCCAAATGCTTCGTCGTCGTTGGGAGCAGCAAACGCTTGCGCTCGACAAGAACACCAGTGGCAATCGGCACGTCTCGGCTTAGATGAGCCGACGCAGCAACCGGGTATCGCACATCGAGTGGCTGAACGATCAGCATAAACCTACCGGCCGATGGCGGTGCAAATCTCGCGCCAATGGCATGACCGGAGTCCGACCGCAACGGTTCCAGGCGCGCAGCCGAGCTAACATCCTCCAGCACTGGCTCTTGAGTTCCAACAACGTCAATGACCTTGCACACAACAATTTGAGACTCGGCAAACCATCGATCATACTTGGAGTAGAACGCAGACGGCAACGGAATTTCAATCGCCGAGCCGGCAGCGCAGTGTATCATCGTCGGGCGATGAGTTCGGAGGTTTGGCAGCTCCCACGACCATGTTTGACCATCCGAGGCTCCGCTGAAATGAGCCGATACACGTTGGAAGTCTGTGAGTGACCCGAGATGAATCTCACCGTGCTCATCCGTTTGCAGTGACTTGGTTACATCCGTCGAGAAGTGAAGTGGCTTCAAGGAGATCGTCATCACTTTATCACGGATCGGCTCTCCGTTGTGTCCCAATACCGTAATCATAAAGTCAGATTCGGTGGCAACACCGTCGACAAGAGCTCGAGGAGCACGACGGAAGTGTGGCGTGAACGTCGACGAAAACTGCGTCACCCGTTGAACACTGAAAGTCTTCTGAGACGAAACCAACGGCAGAGACTGCAAATCGATTGCCTCATCACCAGGGCGGCACACGCGAGCACTAATCTCTGCCGAGACAGACGTGGCATCCATCGGAATCTCGAAAGCACATTCGCTGGCAATGAAAATTGGCATGGTCGAGAACTCTCGCGTGATTGTGTGGCCTGCGCGTGACTGGTGACTAAAGCGCAACACCACCTTCACGTCGACGAGCATATCAAGGCTCAACTCGTGCGACGTTCCGTTGACGAATACACGCGGTCGCGCTAAAAGGCTGGCTTCATCACCAGGTCGGAGTTGCTCATTGTCAATATACAGTTGAGCGTCAAGCTGGAATGTCGCCTCAAGATACTGAAAAGACCGATTGAAGAATCCGAAGGTACCGTGACAAAACGTGATACCAAATACATCTCCAGACGCCTCACCAGGTTGACGGAAAGGCACAGTGACCACACCGCTCGAGTCGGGACGGTACGTACGAGGAGGCTGAGCGCGACTGCTTCCACCCTTGGGGTTCGTTACCATGACATACGCATCGTCAAGCAGCTTTCCCTCTTCATCCAACACGACAAACTCGTGACCTCGCGCCGTCACCTGCTCGATATGCTGGAGAAAGCCCTTCCGCAAGATCGCGCGACAGGTGGTATCGTTCTCGAACACTTCTACCACAAACACACCACGATGCCCTGACGTCGACGTTGAAACCTGAATCGGAATCCTGGCCTCTTGCCATGCAGCTAGGTGGCTCAAATCAATGTGCTGCTCTTCATTCGGCAACAAGCCATCCAAGCTGATGTCACCCCGCACTTCCTCTCGGACACGTGTGTAGTAGTCGATAGTCCTGATCTCGTACAAATGAACGGTCAGCATCTTCACGTTGCGGACACGGACAACGATGTTGAGGTCGTCCTCAGGTGCGAAGTACTTCGGGCTCGATTCGCAAAACGATATCTCCGTTCCCTTCGACCACTCTGCAAGTTCTGTCCCACGTCCAGGTAGCTTCGGAATCCACTCAGAAGCCTCGTTGCCCAGCCAACGGACCAAGATAGTCGGCTTCGCATCATCGACGAAAGTAGGGGCCAACAATTGGTGTAGTCGGCTGTCGTCGTTTTCATCCAGCGCACGTGACGTCCACAAGACGCGGAGGATATCCTTGATCAGCTCAACATCATCGCTCGAAGAAAGTTGACGATTTCCTAGCACCCGGCAAACACTGGAGATGTCGATATCACTCTGTGGCTTCACCTTCTGTTCACTCATGATCCGATAATCGGAGTCAAGAAATGACACGAGGTCGGTCGCCTTCGCTTGATTTACATGATCTTGGTTGACATGTCGACAGCCATAACGCGGAATCTCGAGGTACTGAAACAGCTTGCTGCGGAGAAGAGGAAGCTCGTCTCGGAATCGCAAGATCTGCAACTGCTGATGTAGCAACACGAACCGAAGGCTGTTCACAGCCCCAGAGAAGTCTGAGAGGAACTCGAGCGACTTCTCTAGCTCCAACAAGTTGAGCTCGGCGTCTCGCTCATCTCGAATAATCAACTCGTTCTGTCTCTGGCTCGAAAGATCAGCGCGAAGTAGTTGCACACAACGACGCGCGAAGTTGACATCGGACTTGAATCGTGCAGGTTCTAACTGAATGATGGAGTGGAGTTGTGGTAGTGAGAGTTTTTCATGGGCTTGACGAGTGCCGAACGGCAATGCATTTTCGACAAAGTCCTTGAAAGCGAATTCAGCATAGCTGTTGCACTCAGCAGGAATTAGAACGACAGGATAATCGACATTTGTTTTGCTCGTGTACGTACCCGTCAGCACTTGTAAGTTCAAAAGAAGCGAACTTGTCCAAGAAAAGCTGGCTTAGATTCGTTCGTTGTGCAGTTGTGAAGCCAACATTAATGTGCGCCGAGTTGCCCGTCGAGTTCGATAACTTCGGAGCAAGATAGCGGGAAAAAAACTGAGAGCGAGCAAACGGACTCATCTGCTCCAGAATTGATTCGGCCAGAGTAGCGAATTCATCGTCGTCACCGTGAAACCCACCGTCGTCGTCAATTGATACCAGCTGACTCGCAAGTGCACGCAGGTGATGCTCTGCAAAGCAGCTCTGCTCGCTGAGGACAAAAGAGCACCGGTCAGAGTCTCTCATTGCAGAATTAACCATCGACCGAAAGCACGCACTCTAGCGCCGTTGGCATGGACGTTGACTGGCTGACAATGGAATCACCGCTCATATGAGATGGCGCGTCGTCGTTCGTCTGCAGCCCCATTAGGCTTGCGAGATGTTTGCTGCGTTCCTGTGGTCAGAGCATTAGTCCTTGGTTTTTATGATGATGCGGTGTCATCAATTGTTTCAAGAATACCTGGATGACACTATCAGCTGCCTTGCGTTGAATAGCGACCTCCAGCGAGAGCAGTGCATGGCGCTTGCTCAATCTTGCCGCACGCTTGTACATGCCACTCTTCTGCAAGACGCGGAGCTGAGTCGTGTGCTCGAGCGCCGCTGCATGCAGCACTTGGTCAGCTCGCGCCAGTGCGTCGGGCGTCGCCTCGTCAAGCAATTCTTGCGCCTCCATCAACGGGAACCAGACTGCGCGGTACGTGGCGTCCGCCATGACGCCGTCGGCGCCCGTCATGAGCGCTTTCTTGGCTGCGAGATCTGGCGCCAGCGCGAGGCGCTCGTCCCACGCGATCCATTGGTCTTCGGAGACGCTGCCCGAGCTCCTTCCTTCCGTCGCGATCTCGGCCTCGTACGACTCGCTCATGCTTGGTCCGTCTCGCTCGTTCTTCTGTCTGGAGGGAGGGAACTTCGACAATGACACGCAAGATCCACGTGCCGCAAGACCTGGCTGCACCTTGAAGGCTCGGACCAGATTTTACCAACGATGTTGGTTTTATGTTAGCACAGTTGAAGTTAACATAACGAGGACACTCGACTCGCCTCGATGAACCCATCGTGGATCTACTGTTTACACTCAGTCGAGTCTCGAGTGAGTGTAGATCCACGATGGGTGCATTTGCTGGAGCAAAGCAGGAGAAAACTAAAGCAAACGACTCCGTTTGAATCAGATTTGTTAGATTGACCAAAGCGGTTGTCGTTATTTACAGCCATCTCGTCTGATTTGGCGTTAACATACGAAGACCCTCGGGGTGGGTTCATTTTCATTGAACAATCAATGAAGGTAAATGGGTAAATGGACACAGCAGACACGAAACATGCAAGCGCGCTCAGGCCGCGTGCTCGCGCTTCCACAGCGCGTCCGCGACGGAGCCGATCTTGTGTCGGTGCGACGACGCAATCAGCAGCAGCATCACGAGTCCGATCAGCAGGAACAGCGAGTAGCCGTCGATCGACTCGCGCACGAGCGATCCGAGTCCGCTGTTGGCGTACGTGAGCCGCCAGACGTCGCCCTCGCGCTGCTCGTAGATGACGGTGATGTACTTGGCGAGCTCGTCCTCGCGAAGCACGGCAGGGTCGAACGACGGCGTGCGCACGTTGTCTGCGTAGCACACCGGACACGACTGGATGGACGGCCAGAAGCCCTTGCGCGTGACCTTGTTGACCTTGTTGTGCATCTTCCAGAGCCACAGCATGAGCGCCTGGTTGCCCTCGGCATCGGACTTGGCCAGCTCATCGATGCGAGACGGAGGGTTCGCCACAAGGAAGTGCTTGACGCACTCCTGGCAGCCGAAGAAGTGCATCACGAAGAGCCGAATGGCGGAGGCGACCTCGCTCGGCTTGAGCGGGCACGACGGTGAACCGGCCACGACGCTCATACTGTGGAACAGCGTCCAGAGGCCGCACGTGTACGTCGTGCAGTGCGCCCACGCGGCCTCCTCGTCGTATACGAGCAGCGTCTTCGGGTACGTCGTTTCCTTGGCGACAGCCTTCCACTTGGCGATGAGACTCGTCCACGCCGACTGGCTCCAGCTCTCGCGCTTCTGCATCGCGAGCGCGAGATCACGGAATACCTTGCGGTTCGTCTCCAGAGGGAACGTGGCCGCGAGCGACTCGACCCACTTGAGCGCAGCATGGAGGCGCTCGCCTTCGAGCACGTTCGTGCCGATGAAAAGCGAGTTCTCGAGTGTGAACACCGCAGCGGAGCCCGCGTCCTGGAGGTGCGAGTACTTCATCTGCGCTGAGCGCTCTTGCGGGAGTCCATGGCCATCGACGGCAGGGTCGCTGCGCACGAGCTCGAGCTGCTCGTCGAGGTTCTGCATGTTCATGCCGGACGACACGTCGACCGTCGTGAGCGCGCTTTCGGCCCACATGACGACGCTCTTGAGATTCTTGCGGCCCGCGAAGGACATCTTCTGCATGATGCCGTTGGCCTTGGGCACGTGGAACAGCCGCAGCGTCGGGTACGCCATGATGTTCTCCTTGTTGCAGACGTCGCTGTTCTTGGTGCAGTCGACGGCGCCGACGTGCACCGTCGCGCTGCTGGCGTAGAACGTCGCGATCTTCTCGAGCTCCGGCGCGAAGTCGCGGCAGTGCGGGCACCACGGCGCGTAAAAGTCCACGAGCCACACCTCGTTCGTGCGGTTCACCGTCTTGTCAAACGTCTCGTCGGTGAGGCTGTGCACGTGGAACGAATCCTGGAAAAGCGGCGACGAGTCGCGGAACATGGCGCGCGTGACAGGTGCCGCCATCGCCAGCAGCAACGCCAGCAGCGTGACGAGCGCTGCTCGGGAGGACGTCGCTCGTCTTGAGATCATTTCTACGTAGTCGATTCGAGATCGGTTCCCGTCGAGATCGGGATCGGGATCGGGATCGCGTGGAGTCGAGTCGAGTCAGGGAATGACGCGGCAACGACAGGACAGGACACCTCGTGCGGGGCTCTACAGCGACGCCCCACTACTCCAACACAGTGATGCACCTCTTCGCGACAGACACGCGACGCTCGGGGCCACGCGTTCGCGGAGGATTTGGGGAGAAGATGCCGCGGGACGCCGCACGCAGCTCGACTCGATGGCAGCAAAGTGACGCGGCGCTGATGGAAGGACGGCGGGATAGTCGACACCGTTAATTCAGTACATCGGGCTCCGTTCCGCCAATAGCTACTGATGTAACTCGTCTGAGTCTGAGTCCGATCAGCGTTTCGAACGTGGAGGTTGCAGGTTTCATGGGGTTGTTACTCCTCTCTGCTCGTCCATGGGAAAATGAGCGCGCGTGTGGCTGCGGTCTGACTCTATCGCGAATGGCCCAACGCTTCAGGACCGACGCTTGTCCTGGAGCTGGCGCTGCAGCACCGACAGCTTGGCGTCGCTCCACGGCGTCCCTACGTCGCCCTCTGCCTGCGGCAGCTTGGGGATCTCGAAGCGCGGCCGCCCACGAAGCGTCGGGTCCTCGGAGGCTCCCTTCAGGTCGGCGCCACCGCTGCTGCCTGCAGACACGTTGTTGCTGGGACTTGCAGGCAGGCGCGACTCGGATGCGCTGGTGCCCAGCGGCGCTGGCTTCTTGCCGAGCTGCTTGGGCGTGCTCGCCCACGCGGGGAGCGACGTCAGCAGCCCGGCGTCGCTCGCCATTTGCCACCGCATGCGCAGCGCACTGAGCTCGCTGTGCAGCTTCTTGACCTCTTTCTGCGACGTCGCACGTGTCCAGTCCAGTTTATTGCGCACCTCGATGAACTTCTCGTCCATGAGCCGCAGCTGGTCCTCGAGGATCTTGGCGCCCTGCTCGAGCTCTTGGATCTGCTCCTCCTTCTGCGCCGCTTTCTTGGTCAGCGACGAGAGCTTATCGCGGCACTCGCTCAGCTCCTTCTCCGTGCGGCGCTGCAGATCCACCGCTTTGGTCTTGGCTGCTGCCTCATGCTTGAGGTGCACCATGAGCTTCTCGATGTGCTCCGACAGCGCGACGATCCGCTCGCCAGCCTCCTTGTTCGACGCGTCGGCCTTGACGCGGAGCTCTTTCTCCACACGCTCGCGGCTCGCGAGCTCGACGACGCGCTCCTTGAGCGTCTGGTAGTCGGTAAGCCCTGTCATCGCCGTCGAGAGCTCACTCTCAAGCTGCCGCACGCGCTCTTGCAGCCGCTTGTTGCGACTTCGCGTGACCCGCAGCTCGCGCTCGAGACGACCGACGGCGCCGAAGCTGTCGACCGCCGAGAAGCCCGACTCGACGTTGGCCAGATACGTGTTGCTGTTGTTGTTCATGTTGCTGGTGCCTCCGTCGTCCGCTGCGGTTGTCGCCACCGCCGCATCGTCCGTGGCAAAGAACGCGTCTGGTGGTGTAGACGCACCACCGCCATCGACGTCGTCGTGCGTCGTCTTGCGCAGCAGTCGCATCTCGTGCTCCAGCGCCTTGATGCGCAGCCGCACGAGCTCATCCAGCCGGACGTTTTGGTACGCATCCTCGTCCACGTCGTCGCCCATCATGGCCTTGAGTAACGCTGACCGCGCGACCGCGACCTCGCGCTTGAGCTCGTGCAGCTCCAGCCGCTGCCGGTCGAAGCGCTCTACGAGCTGCACATTCTTCTCGCACTGCGCCACGAGCTCCTCCGATTTATGAAACACCTGCTGCTCCAGCTCGCGGATCGTCGCTGCGGCCGTCGGCGCCGGTCGCCCGTCCAGGGTGGTCGCGCCTGTGAGAGAGAGCAGTCGCACTTCGTCCTCCAGCGCGCGGGTCGTCTGGCGGAGCTGCTCGAGCTCCTGGTTCTTGGTCTGCAGCTCGTCACGCGTCTGCTGCAGCAGCACCGTTGTGTCGTCGCCGCGCGCTTCCTGGTGTTGAGCCATCTCGCTCAGTTGGCTCTGCAGCCGAGCGATCTCGCTCTGCGCCGCCATGAGCTGCGCTTCGTTCGCCTGTCGCTGCAGCTCGACCGCGTCGAACTGCTGTCGCCACGCAGCGTCCGTCGCGTTGGCTGCTTGCTCGTTGGACTCGAGGCTTGCGAGTGTCTGCTGGTGCGTCGCATGCAGCGCATCGTACTCCGCTGACAGTTGCGCGAAGCGTTGGTTGCCGTCGTTCAGCTGCTGCTGCAGCTCGGCGATCGTCTCTTCGTGCCGACTCACAGTCGCTTTCTCGCGCTCGAGGTCCTCGAGGTTCGTCACGAGCTCAGTCGTGTAGCTCTTGACGCTTTCCTCGAGAAACGCGACCTTCT
This sequence comes from Pythium insidiosum, assembly GCA_022836835.1. Lineage (NCBI taxonomy): Eukaryota > Oomycota > Peronosporomycetes > Pythiales > Pythiaceae > Pythium > Pythium insidiosum. Next base: position 149,826 of record JAKVDI010000046.1, on the reverse strand, counting down.
CGTCGAGCTCGCGGCGCTCGACATCCCACTGCTCATCGCCTTCTCGCTTGGCAGCTTCCAGCGCTTCGTAGCTCAAGCGCCACTGGTCGTTCTCCTCTCGGTACGCGGCGTTCGCGTCGAGCAGTTCCTGCACGCGACGCTTCTCCTGCTCAAGCGCGAGATGCATCTGCGCTTTCTCGTTCGCGTGCTGCTTGTAGAGCGCGTCGTTCGCCTCGCGCAGCGCATTGTTCTCGCTTTCGAGCTCGGCGATGCGGTCCCCCGCCATGGCGTCGCACGAGAAGAGTGAGTGACAGGCAGCCCAGAAAGACGCACTCACTTGGTCACACCCGCTGTGTTCAGAATTAGCTTTCTCTCTCTATCGCTCTTCCAGTTTCCCTGACTCGACCTGTAATGCGTCCTGGAGCTCGGTCAAGATGGCTTCGACCTAAGAGAAAGAAACATTAAATCTCTTCGTCACCACATTCCATCGCACTAACGCACCGTCGCGAGATGGTCTCGAGCCGTTTGCTGCTGCCACGCGTCGGAGGAATCCACGATGGTCTGCAGGTCGTTCGCTTTCTCGGTCAGCAGCGCCTGGAACTCGACCAGGTCCATGCCCGTGTTGGCGCGCATGACCACGAGGCACTGCGCCCTAAACTCGTCGCCCACGAGCCCCAGCGCCTGCAGGTGCTCGAGCTCTCGCTGTACCGCGTGCCACTCGAGCGAGAGGAACGACCAGATCGCGCACACATTGAAGCCGTTGAACCAGTTGTGGTTGATCGAGATCGTCGGCACCACGTTCTTCACCTGGTGGTACCAGCGGCTGGGCACGAAGATCGCCTCGCCAGCGTCCTGCGTAACATACATCGGCGTGGCGGTGTGCGCCAGAGGATATAGCGACCGATCGTAGTCGGTGGACGTCCAGTCAGGCAACACTGTGCGGCCGAAGCGGTCCTTGAGCTTGGGCTCCTGTGAGTGAATACAGAGGAGTTGTGGTGAGATTGAGACTTTCAGAGGGAAAGAACCACAGAGAGAGAGAGAGTGCGGGCGAGAACGAGACAACGTACGTCCTCTGGTGGAAAGAAGATCCACTCCTTCTGCCCCGTGATGTTGACGGACCAACTGCATGCGACAGCAACGAGAGGACGTGAGCGTCCCGAGCAGTCGCTGACCCCCAGGCACCAACCAATGTACCTGTAGGAACCGAAGACGTCGTGGTGTAGCGGCGTCCAACTGCCCGCGGGTCCTGTGACCATGGTGTGAGTATAACTATTTTCCATTGCGATCCTCTCTTCACGCAAGAGTATCAACACACACCAATGTAAACGAAGCGGTAGTCGCCATCCTCACTCGGTTCTGCTTTGCGATCCCACCACCTACATGCAGCACACAAGGCAGCCAGTGTCCTGTCCATTAGACCCCACCACACTGACATGCAGGAGCCCGTTCCATCCCGTACCAGTTCAGCCAGTCATCTGCGAAATATGCTGGCGTTCTAATGCACCATATCAGCATTCGTAGCTCTGCACGAGACCAAAGAAGAAACGCAACGATGCGGCTACGTACTCGTACAATGGCGGATCGAACGCTGCTGCACGCACGAGGTGCCAGTCCTTGAGGTACAACTTGTCGGCAGCGCCCGTCTTGAGTAGCTCCATGTACTCTCCTGTTCTCAAGAGAAGACGTGTTGTGTGTGTGTGAGAGAGAGAGCGTCCTACAATCGTCAATGCACTGCGGTGTCTCTTTCTCACCGACAGACATGGTCGTTCGCGTCTGCGCGCCATACTCCCCCGACGTGCCATCCACGACCTACTCAGCGCGTCAGCACAGTCAGAAGCCACTCCTTCTCCACCTTCATAGCGCGAGAGAGCGTCTCACTGGCGCATGGAGGTGTCCGAACGAGCGGATCAAGTGGTCAAAGGCGATCCCGGCGCCGTCCGCAGTCGTCCACTCGCGCGTCCGGGGGAACCACGCGTCCACCACGTTGCGGATGCGGACAGGGCGGTTGGCGGCCATGTAGCGCTCGCAGAACTCCTCGTACGAGAGCGTCGCCGCGTCCACGACGTCCATGCGCGGCGCCGCATCCGGCTGCGTCTCCGGTTGATCATCCACCATTGTCCACACAGCGCAACACTCGGTCGATGCATCATCCGTCCGTCGCATCGAGCGTGGTACATCGCGTTCCTAACATGATCAGCAGACGGGCCACGCTTCTGCACTGTTGCACCCATTTCAAACGCATTCTTCGCATCGGATTCGCTGAAATACGGTGATTACTCATCTTTTAGCCAATGTGGCGCGGTGTGCTCGGTTCTTAACTGACCGCTGGAGCGTGTGTCCACCCTCCAACTGGACGGACGGGCGGACATGCAGCCACAACTTGGGGACGGACGGACGGACCTCTTCGATTGATCCGCGTCGTCGTCATCGTCGGGAGCTCCTCGCATTGAGGCTGCCGCTGGGTCTCTATTGCTGCAGTCGCGTGGTGCCTGGTGCTCTTGCTTGGCTGCTGTTGCGGTTGCCGTTGCTGTCGCTCTCGCCATGGTCGCGTCGGCCTCCGACGCCCTCAGCGACGGCCACGACGGCGTCATCGCGCAGTACCTCGCCACCAAGCTCACGTGGTGGGGCTCCTACCGCCGGCTGCTCACCGTCAGCTCGTCGCACCTCTCGACGTTCAACCCGGAGACCTTTGAGTGCTCCAACCAGTGGTTTCTCGGCGAGATCTCGGCCATCGAGCTTGGCTCAGGCCCCGACCAGGTAAGTGCGCCTGTGTTTCCTCCTTCCTCCTCCACAACTCGCTGTCGTTTCAACTGCTGACGCTGTGATACTATGCTGCTGCTAGTTTGTGCTCGTCTTTGAGCGCTCGCGCTTCCGCTCGGCCAAAGTCCGCTTCCACTGCGCGGCACGCAGCCACTTCCTGGCGCTGGTGCACGGCCTGCGCCGCCACTACACGTTCCTGCCGCCGCGCACGGCGTTCGGCTACAGCGACGGCTGGCGGCAGCACTACCGCTGCACCGAGCACTTTGCCGACGACTCGTACGCGCACTACCTGCTGCAGGTCGGCGTCTCGGGCATCACGCTGCTCGACGAGCACGGCCGCAAGGTCTCGACGTTCCCGTTCGTGACGCTGCAGCGCGTGGCGTCGTCGACCGCGCACCCCGACGGCCTCGTGCTCTCGACGCTGTACCAGGAGCGGCTCTTTCTGTGCCACCCGCGCAACGAGTGCATCGAGCACATCACGGCGGCCGCGCGCGCGCTCGGCGTGACGCTCGTGGTCGAGGAGAGTCCGCTGAACATGCAGCTGCTGCGACTGCGGCACTCGCAGCTGCTCGACAGCCCGTCGGCCGTGAGCTTCGAGGTCGACAAGTCGGTCGACGACGACCGCAAGATCCGGCAGCCGATCCAGCTCATCTTCCAGGGCGACGCGCTGCTCGAGGTGCACCGCAAGCAGCGCGCCATGATCCACCGCCCGTACGCCGCGCTGCTCAACGTCGTGCGCTCCGACTGGGACACGGAGACCGTCGTGCTGCAGTTCGCGCACAGCGAGAACCTCGTCGTGCGCGTCGAGGCACGCGACCAGTTCATCGCGATCCTGCTGCTCATCTGCCGCGAGGCCGGACACGACCACGTCGAGCTCTCGCCCAGCACCATCAAGAAGAGCCGCATGTTCCACCCGCACAGCACCGAGAACGTGCGCGAGACCGCGGGTACCTCCATGGAGGCGTTCTTCCTGCGCCGCATCGTGCACGCGAGAGGCGCGTCGTCCTCGGCGGCGTCGTCTGCAGGCTCGGCGCCGTCCATGGCGGCGTCGTCATCAGACCCCGACGGCGTCTCGGACACGAGCTCGATCGCCAGCGGCGCCAGCGTGACCCACGGCAACGGCGTGCCGGCGTGGATGGCAAGACGCCGCGACAAGCGGCGTCGACGGGCGCGCGTGAACGCGCTGCTGATGGAAGGGCGCCAGTCGTTCGACACGGGGCTCTCGCTCAACGACTCGATCAGCCTCACGATCGCGATGGAGGAGCTCAACGCCAACGTCGCGCTCGGCGGCAGCGGCGCATTAAGCGAACACGCACCGCGCGAGCTGCTGAACCGCGCACTCGACGCGCTCATCGAGCACCTGCTGACGCTCGTCACGGACCTGCGGCGCTACGCCGACTCGACGACCAGCGACATCGTGACGACGCTGCAGTCGCTTTCGCGATTGGCGCAGTCGCGGCACGCGTACTTTGCGCCCGCGCTCGTGCCGCGGCTGTTTGATGCGCTGCACGAGTTGTTGCTGCGCGGCCACTTTCTCACGACCTACTGGTGCCTCAAGCTGCTGCAAAGCTACTTTGAGCCGCGCAAGGGGGAGGTCGCGCGGATGCATCGCGCCAAGGCACTGCAGGTTGGTCCTCGTTTCGTGTTCTCTCTCTCTCTCTCTTTCTCTCTCTATGTTACTGAGCTATCGTTTCTTGCATGCCACTAGAACTTTGTCGAGAACCGACTGCTGCTGCACGCGATTCTCGATCTGCTGCCGGCGCACTCGGCGCTGTCGGCCAACTCGTCCGGCAAGTGGGTGCGCCACGGCAAGGACCCGCACAGCAGTGAGGCCGCCGCCGCGCAACCGCTCGACCGCACGCTCTACTTCACGAAGGAAGAGCGGCTCGAGAAGGACATGAACATCGTCATGTACGAGGCGCTCTTCACGCTGCACCACGTGCTCATCTATCTGCAGGCGAAGGAGAAGCAGGAGAGCGAGGCCTCCGAGGCCTCGCTGCAGCGCAGCATGATGCCGCCGCCCGCGACGGGCAACCAGGCCAACGCCAATGGCGCACAGCAGCCGTCGCAGTCCTCGGAGCAGTGGCTCGCGACGCTCGACCTCGAGCGCGAGACGCCGTCCGACCAGTTCGCGACGCACCTGTTCAACCTGAGCCTCGCGGCGCACGCCAAGCACCTCATCGGCGAGCGCCTGCTCGACAAGTACAAGTTCCTCATGGACTCGGTCGTCGACATCCGCCTGGCGCGCGCTTGCCAGACGATCGTCGCGCTGCTCAAGTTCCTGATCCATCACTTTTACCGTGACGAGCGCACGTCGCGTGGCGGAGCGACCGCGACTGCGAGTGACGACCGCGCGCGGCGCATGGATCGACAGGTGGACGAGCTCAAGGCGTTTCTCGACTGCTACTACGCCGATCTCGCGACGCTCAACGACCGCTCGCGGCTTTTCCAGGTGCAGCAGACGATTCTCGTTCCGCTGCTCGGCTTCAGTCAAGCGACGACCGACTCGAACGCCAACTCGTACTTCAACGTGAGCGAGATGATGGCGACGAAGCGAGACGAGCTCACGCTCGCGCATCTCGAGCTCAACGAGGACGACGACGAGGATGATGACGATGACGGTGTTGGACATCGCAGGCGAGCACACGGTGTGAATCACGACGACGACGACGACGACGACGGAGAGATCCCTGTGCTTGGAGGTCCGCTGGCGGGTCAGCGACCGGGGCGAACAGATACAGATCTCACGGTCGAAGGCGACAGGGAGGCAGCGAACCAAAATGCTCGACCCGCGGTGCCTCGGCGGCAGTCCATCGCCGATCGGCTTAAGGAGCTGCAGCTCAAGGAACTCAAGGAGACGCGGCTGCGACTGTCGGAGATGGACAGCAGCGACACGTCACCGCTGCGGCCGATACCGTTGCCGCTGCCACCGAGTGAGGAAGAAAGTAAGCGCAGCGCCACCAGCTCTGACGACGGCGTCACTGCTGTCAACGAGGCCGCTGACGGCAGCGCCACCGCTTCCACCGCGTTTCAACGACCTCCGCCTCGAGCCACCGGTCGCTCGCGATTCAACAGCGAGAGTGACTTCACGCCGGCGCTGCTTCGGCCGCGGCGCGTGCTGCAACCGGGGGCAACCGCGGCTCGCCACGGGTTCCGCAGCGAGCGCGACTTGCTGCGACCTCGTCCCGTGCTCGAAAGCAGCGGGAGCAGCAGCGATGAGGACGAGCGACACAATGAATCCAAGCTATCGGAGGCGACGGACGACCTGTGCTCCGTGTCGACCGCACGCTGGGATCGGCGCGAGAAGCAGATCGCGCACCGCGAGATGGGTCGCTCTCGCGCGCAGTCCATCTCGGCGTCGCGCGCGTCGGCGCACAACTGCGACGCATGCATCTGCTGCAACGACGTGTGCGAGAACGACGGGTGCTTCTTCTGCGCCGAGAAAGAGTATCAGCTGCGGCTCGCGTTCGCGTCGTCCTCGAGCGTGCTGCGGCGCGAGCGCTCGTCAGCGACGTCCAAGCCCTCGGCGCCTGGCGCGGCGTCGTCCGTCGCGAGCTCCTACTTTAACGTCGACCGCAAGTACTCGTCGTGCGAGCTGCGGCGCCACCAGCACCAGCGCTCGTGCTGGGTGCTCGTCGACGGACTCGTCTACGACGTCACGGACCTGTTGGGGGTTCACAGCGGCGGCATGCAGGCGCTGCTCGACGCTGCGCGCTCGGGAAAAGACTGCGGCGACCTGATGCGGCAGCATCCGCCGGAAGCGAGACGCATGCTCGCTGCGTACCGACTCGGCGAGTTCTACGTCTGCGAGCGCCGCACGCTCGCCGCCGGTGCATAGGCGCGTAGTTCGATCAGAGAGAGAGAGAGTCTGTTGTTTGGTTTTTGGTGGATGGAAAGAAAGGTAGAGATTTTTCAGGCGTAACCTGCCCAGCTAACTGGTCTGTAGCTTGGCGACGGCGCGCTGCGTGGCTTTGGCCATGACGCTCGAGAGCTGTGCAGCGATGGCGCGAAGCTCCTCGCCATGCGCGACGCACTGTGCGCTGTACTTGGACACGAGCGTGAACACGAGTGTCGCGAACTTGGGCGACTTGCGCAGCGCACCGCCAATGTCACGGCTTTTACTGTTGCTGCTATCGCTGTCTTTGCTGACGACAGCGCTGTGGCAAACCGAGATGAGGCGCTCGACGGTCGCGCGCGACAGTGTCGGCTTGAGGTTGAGCACGTTCTGCAGCACGAGCACCGTCGTCTCGTTCGCCAGTCGCAGAGGCGGCAGCTCGTCGCGACCCTCGAGCGCTGGCGCCAGCAGCAGTTCGTCGAGGCGTTCGACCGGAAGCTCGCACTCGCGCAGGATGCGCGTGAGTGCTTCGCCCTGTGGAGCAGCGATGCTTGCGTCGATCAGCAGCCGCCGAATGAGGCCGTCGAGCAGCGCGAACAGGTAGTTTGGCTTGGCGAACAGCAGCGCGGTCTGCAGCAGCACGCGCGATATCACGGATGTCGCGCCAAGGATCTTGGGACGCACGCTCGTCTCGAGGAAGATGGCGGCGTAACGGGAGCTCCAGTTCGTCGCCATGAGTGCGCTGTATGTGTGCAGAGGAGTCGCGTGAGTGGGGATCAATGGGTACACCACACTACCAAAGCTGCACTCACGTCGTGAGTCGGAGAAGCGCTTCATCCGAGGCCGAAGACAGCTCGAGACGTGCACACGCGAGACGGAAAAGCGCCTCCTCGTCGCTCGGACTCGCGTGCACAGCGTTCATGACCTGCTCCAGAGCACGCGCTGCGTCGTCGACTGCTGACTGCGCTGCGCTCAGTGACTGGAGCTGCTTGGCGAGATCCGACAGCTCCTTGGAGATCTGTAGTAGATAAAAAGTAAGCCGGAAGAACATTGTCACCACAACACCAGCACGAATCGCTGCTGTCTATACCTCCGCAGGCAGTTCGGGTGTCTGTCGGTGGTCGATGGCTTGGCGTGGACGCTTGACCACCACTCGCTCATCGGACGTCTCCACTGACGGCGGCTGTGGCTCTTGCCGTCGCTTCGGAGCCACTTCAGGGGCTCCCACAATGGTCATCATCGTCGGTAGAAACGCTACGCGCGTCAGCGCATCGTCCAGCTCTGACGATGAGCTCTGCAGTCGATCATACAGAGGCTGGAACTCGTCTGGATCACGACAGACGCGGAGCTCCTCCAGTGTGTCGTCATAGCTCTGCGCCAAGGCGAGACACACGGCGTCCAGCGCCGCGCCTCGCTCTGCTCTGGAGCGGTAGAGCGCGACCAGCGCCCGACCTAATGCCCTCGGCAGCAGCGATGGCGAGCGCACGAGGGCGCCCCAGAAGCAGCGCTGGACGTGCAGCGGAAGCGTCTCGAGCCGTAGCACGACGTCGGTGCCGTCGACGGTGGCGCTGCCGAGCGCACTCACGAGCTCTGGGAGATCGCGCCGACGCTCTGTGCAATACAACGCATTTCGTGTCGCTCAGCTCTACTGTTCTCTTGCTCTGCGCCGCGTGACGGACGTCGTACCGTAGAGAAACGCGTGGAGACCAAGCGCGCCATTCGTCGCAGTCACGAGATCGTCCAGCAGGTCAATGCGCATGACTCCCCCGGAAGAATAACCATACAAAACACAAGTTATTGGGAAGCGCACACATGGACATTGGGGGCTATTCCTACACGACACTACTCTCTTTCTCTCTCTCTCTCTCTCTCGCTGCTCAGCCAACTGACTTGGAAGACGCCACAGGCGGACGTCGCAGCTCCGACAGTGACGGAAGGTTGCTGCGTATCCGCGGAGCAAAGCGAATGTTGGGTCGAAGGCTCAGCGGCGTGGCAGGTTTCGTCTGCGCAGGCTCTGCCTCAGCTGCCTTCACACCTGACTCGGCCGCTTCCTGGCTCGCTGAGCTCGATGGTTTACGCTCCAACATCGGGAGCGATGGAGTCTCCTTGTCCGCAGATGAAGTGTGAGACGGATTAGTGCACTTACCAGAACTACTCGGCGACGCGAGTTTGGGTTTCTTGGCTTCGGCGCCGTTCAATTCATTCGCACTCAGCACAGCCAGCGCCCGCTTCTTCGGTCGTCGCGCGAGTTCGTGGCGCAACGGACACGACTCGCCCTGAGGGCAATAACCAGCCGTGAATGCCGCACAGATCTGCGCCGAGCCACTCACTTTAACATGGCGGTAGCGACAGTCCTCGCGATGACAGGATCCTCTCAGAAACATCGCACACACAGGCATTTTGCTCTGCGTCCACCACCATCAGGTACTGCGTTGGGAGTGTGGAACTGCGGATGCTACGAACCTTGTCGTGTGACAGCTTGCAATCCGAATCCTCGCACTCGCCTCGAATGAACTTGCGACACAGAACGATTCGACGGCTGTCGTGGATGAACTTGCACTCGTTGGATCGATTGCAGTACCCTGTTGTTTGTGGCAAGACAAGCAATACACAGCAGCGTCAGAAGAGCGGTATGGTCAGTGTCCATCGCGACACGTGTGCTTGGGATGTATGAGCTGGGTCAACTTGCCAAACTTGTTGTAGAACCGACAGTATTCAGTGCGCACAGTGGCCTTTCCTCGGGTCGCTCGCGCTCGATTCATCACGGCTTGCGCTCGTTGGCTACGACATGACTTGCCCGTTGAAATCTTCACAGAACGACGTTAAGTAGAGAGCGAAGCTCCACGATATACTCACGCAATAGAGGACTGAATGGTGATCGCTGGCTTCGGCTTGGAAATCTCCATCGACGAAACCGGTTTCGGACGCTTGATCACGCCACTGCGGACGAGACTGAACCCGCCTTTCACCTTGGCGTAATGCCCATCCTCTAGCTTGAGCATCTGCGTCCCTGTGTGCTTTGGTTTCATCCGTCTGAGCATAAACGACTCTCAGCTTCGCACTGTTGCCAACAGTGCTGTCATTCGACCAAAGTCACGACGTACCTTGCAACAACAAGAGGAGGAACGGGTCGTGACGGCTTGGCAGCATTCTCGTTCACCCAGACCTTGTTGGCGCTGGGTACCGACGTAATTGTGGCCGTATTCGACGCGATGGTCGATGGTGACCTTGTCCAAACGCGATTTGAAGACGTCGCCGTTGGGCGTTGATACGTCGGACGATACAGCGTCTTGGCGAATGCCTGTGGTGCCGTTGGATAGCGCGATCGAGGCGCTACATGGCTATGCTGACTATTGACCTGAAGCAGGTTCTTCATGGCCTGAATCTTGGCGCGAAGAGCGGCTTCTTCCGCGTCCATCGTGGTCGTCTCTCTCGATCGTTGCGTCACGTCACTCACTCGCTTTCTGGTCATGAAACTGGTCAAGTCGGGCACTGTTAAGTGCGCGTAACCCAACTGGCGCTCCCACTAAGTTCGAACTGGCTCAGAGTGTACCCCCCTGAGCGGACAAGACATCCTTTGACGCGTTGCAGTCAGTGAGCGACAAGCATTGGCAGCATGATGGACCGCACGAGCGACTTTGTCAAGATCTCGCTGCTGTTTGACACGGGAGAGCGCAAGACTCAGACGCATCGACCGCTCTCGCAGGATGCGCGTCGCGCGCAGCAGATCGCTGACCAGCTTCGGCAGCAGGAGCTCTTCATGCGCGACCTCCAGGAGCTCGTCACCAAGAAGTCGGTCATCGGCGACGACCCGACCGCACAAATCGCGACGCTGACCGACGTGCTCAAGAAAGAGCTTGCAGCGATCGACAAGACGATCCAGTTGTTCCAGCAGCACATCAACGCACAGCGCGGCCGGCACCAGCAGCACCATCAAGCACACTTTACCATCGTCTCGCAGTCGCTGAAGTCCAGATGCGCCAAGAGCGTCAAGCAGTTCCACGTACGTTCATGAGACAAAGATGAAAACCCACTGCATCGACATGAAAGTACTGATGGTGTGTCGATTACAGCAAGCGCTCCAGCAGCATACAGCGACGATTCGTGAGCGCAGCACGCGTCGCAGCAAGTTTTCTCACGGCGGAACGACACCGATGGTGCAACTGAACGCGCCGCTTTTCTCTCGAACCCCGACGCCACCACCGATGGCCTCAACCAACTCATTCCGACGATCTGCGGACCCAGCGAAGACGCCTCTCTTGAATGATCAGCGAGAAGCAAACGACCCCGACGCATCCGGCTCCACAGCCGCACCATATCCGATGAACGGTAGGTCATCATGCCATGGCACCCGATAAAGTGCACTCACTCAACGTGTGTGCACGTTCAAACAACCAGCACCACCACCGCCCACTGTTGGTCTACGTCGACGTCAGGGCAATCTCGGCGCCAGCCCATTCATGCAGCAGCAACGGCCACCGGCCACTGGTGGAGGAGCACCACCGCAAATGATGCAGTATCATCCGCGTCAGGACGCCAAGACCCGGTACCAGAACGCCTCGCAAGTCGAGAGCACGATCGTAGAGGTACGCAACTAGTTGGTTGCGATTCTTGGCTATGCGGAGCTGAAAGTGTTGCGCAGATCACGGGCATGTACACTCGAATGGCGACGATGGTCGCGGAGCAAGGAGAGATCATCTCACGGATCGACGACGACATGAACATCGCGTACGTCGTGCATGTGATGGGATGATGGGATTTAGAGGACTGATGTAAGGGTGGTCGGGTGACATGCGCAGCCAAGCAAACGTGGAGGCAGCGCATGGAGAGCTGCTCAAGCTCTACAGCATGGTCTCCAGCAACCGGTCGCTCATCATCAAGATCTTCATCGTGCTGCTGCTCGTGATTTTCCTTTTTGTCGTGGTGTTTTAGAGACCGAGGAAAGCGAGGAAACTGTTTAAACACTGCGTAACATCCGCATAGCTTGTCGACTATTTTAGTAGGTGGTTCCGTACCGTTACAAACCTAGTTATCACTTATCACTGGCATCCCAGACTGGATCCATCCGCTGTTCCCTCGCTCGCTCGCTCTCTCTCTCTCTCTGTGAGGAGAGTGATGGTCTTGTTGGCCCCATCATCTTTCTCCTTCGACGGTATCGGAAAGAAGCCTCAACGCTGCGACACGAAGGGGATCCCCTCTGCATCTGTCTGTCTGTCTGTCGGTCTGTCCGACTGTCTATCTCCAAGAGCTCTTCTGCGATTGCTTCTACAGTTCACGACGACGGCGACGGCCATCTCCTCTGCGTCGCGTGCTGCTGATCGCCTCCGCCGTCGCGCCGTCACGACATGATGATCCACAGTGACGACAGTCGACGCAAGGGCGCGCTGTGGCGAAGCGTAGACGGTGGACGCGCCGCCAAGAAGAAGAGCAAGGACTCCGTGCTGAGCAGTCCGCTATTTGGGCCGTACACGGGGTCACCTGTCGAGAAGAAGCGGGGCGGCATCCTGAACTCGGGTCTCTTCTCGTCCAAGCGACGCAACTCGAACCCGACGCCGCTCTCGTTGAACGCGAAACGCGCAGCGCAACCGAGCGCAGAAGCGATCGCACGCGCCTGTGATATTCTTCAGTCGATCTTCCCAAAATGGGAGCGCGGGCCGTTGTACATGATTCTGGACGCCAATGGATACATCATGGAGGAAACGATCACTGCCATCTTGAACATGGAGGAAGAAGAGGAAGAAAGCAAGGTGCGCCGCGAGCAGGAGAATGGGTTCTCCCTTCAGTTTCCCGTCAAGCACCCGCTACCGGATGACTTTCTGCGGGTACGTAACGTCTGCGATGATAACGCTGCCCACGTGATTGTGTGGAACACTGATTATTGCTCCAGCTTCCCAGCGATGATGACGACGATTCAGTTGCTGGTGATTCCCGCATGGATGAAGAGCGCGACGATGAGGAGGAAGAAGGCGAAGATGGGGTGGTGGAGGAAGCTTCGCTTGAGAGCGACGCTGGTCGCGCAAGTGATCTCGAGCTGGAAGAGAAGTCAGCGGCACTCCACCCTCCAGTCGACGTTGGTGACGATCAATCGGACAAGTCCAGCGTGCTCGCAGAGGATGATGGTACATTATATGGGAAGACGTTTGGTCCTGACGGAGAAGATCTGCAAGAGGATGTTGTCACCCCGATGCTGAATACTGAAGCAATGCTCAAGAACCAAAAAATCGTTGCAGACTCGATGAACCAAAAGTTCTTGCCCCCAGATTTGAGAACGGAACGTGCGAGTATTCTCGAGACAGCACAGATTGATGTGATCAAGCGCAGCAAACTGAATCTCACGGAGGCTGAAAAGCGCATTCGGCATCGTGAACCGCATTTAGTGTTTGAGTTGCTGTCAAAAGCAAGCGAGATTTATCGAAGCGGTATCATTTCATCTCAAGAGCTGGACACGCTACGATCCATGATTGTCTCGAAGATCCAGCCAACGAAAATGGTGAGGTCCTCTGCGGGAAAGCGATGGTCGTTGATGACTGACACTTCGATGCTGAATTCAGCTCATCGATACCACCATGACGATGAACAAGGTTATCTCAGACCACGAGTGGCATCTACTTCTTTTGAAAGCTAAAGGAATTCGTCAAGCTCTGTCAGTTCGTGTCGTCAAGAATATGACTCGGCCTCCGACGCGATCAAGCAGTCATGTTGTAAGTCCGATTCGTTCGGTGAATGCAGGAAACAAATCAATTAACGACAGAGCGTATTCACAGGAATACGTGTTTCGTGTCGTCGATGTTGAGAGCGGTGTTGTCTGGTTCACGAAGAAGCGGTTTAAGGAGCTCTACAAGCTCCACCGAAAGGTATGGGATGGCGAGCGTGACGGACAACACGATTATGTACCCACACTCATCTTCGATCCGTGTTGGCTGTAGCTTTGTCGGCTGTCTGACCGCATTAGCGAGTGCCATTTTCCCGCGCGTCGTCCTCCGAGTCGAATCTCTGCGAATGAGCTTGCCCACGACAGAGCGCCAGTGCTGGAAGCTTTTCTCCGCACGGTTGCCGCGCTTGTGACTCCACCTCCGATGACGTTTCTCCACGGATGTGCATTGAAGCAACTCCAGCAATTCCTTGATGTCCCTCATGAGGGAATTCTACTGCGTAACCGAACGCTGCCAATTTCCCGAGAGCTGCGGGTTTTTGTCTATCACACTGTGAATGATACGACATCACCGGAAGGCAAAGCATGCGCCAAGTTTCTCGCCAAGCTTCGACAGAATGGCGTCGATCCAGGCAAGAACCTGTTGGAAGAAGTGGGAACCATCCTGGACGGAGTGCAAGAGTACATGCTTGAACACCGGTTCGAGGAGATGAGGACTCACGTCGAGCGTTTGTTGAAGTTTTTCTCGTCAGCAGATCTCGCTGAAGAGACACAAGGACGGCGCAACTCTTATGTCAGCAATCTATTCAACGACGACGACGTGCTCACAAGCAACGACAAGCTCCACCAGCTCATTTCCGACGCCATTCGACACGAGCTTGAGGAGAACATTTGCGTCCCGCTGATGTCCGACCTGTTGGCATTTCTACGCATGCGAGTGCTACAGAAGGAGCGTCAGTTCCGACAGCGTGTCGCGCTGTTGCGTGGTCAGCCGCAAAGCTACTTCGGTATCCCTGTGAACAAAATCTCGGTGAGTAGCTGGCGATCTGTCATCGAGCACATCAAGGAGATCGACGACGCGTTCCTCCCCCAAGACAAGATGCGGAAACTCGTGGCGACAGCGCATCAGATCCACTCATTGCACCGCACGGAGCGTCGCATGTGCAGACAAGAGCAGCAACAACAGCGACAAGAGCAATCTGAGCCAAGCAGCAACGACGGTACAAGCCCGCGTTCCACGACTGACGAGGAAGATGTCTTGAGCGGCGACGACTTTTTGCCGATCTTCATCTACGTGATCGTGCACGCGAACCTCTCGGCGCCAATCCTGACGCAGGTGCTGCTCAACCGCCTGTGCGATCCCGAGCAGCGGCGCAGTGAGTCGGGCTATTACCTCGCGACGTACGAGGCCGCGCTGCACCACATTCTCTCGGACGCGAGCTTTCCCGAGACATGATGATGATGATGATGATGATGATGCTCATTGGGATGTCACTGTTTCGAGGTCATTGAGGTCAGTCAGTGTGTGCATTAGACCATCTCAGTGACCTTCACTCTGACTTGTGGTACACACACACACACACACACACGCCTCTCTCCCCTCTCTTCTCTTGGGAGCTCTTGCTTGACAGCGTCGAGCGCGGTATACTGAACTCAAGTGACGCGGGGCATTCATTCTCGTGTCACAGCATCGCTCGATCGCCCGCGCGATCGATCCATCGACCCGCGTTATTCTTGTAGCATCAGAGATCAGAGCGGATCGCTCGGCGCCAGAAGATCGCTGTCGCTCTCTCTGTCCTCCGCCCCAGCGTCTGCACCATCGTTAGCGTCGGCAGCGCGGAGCATTTGATCCCGAGAGAGAGAGAGAGAGAGTCAGTCGTTCGCTCGCTCGCTCGCTCTCTCACTCGCCTGCCGCATCGCTCTTCTTCCCGCGTCATTGATTGACGGACCGATCGACTCACTCGCTCACTGGGTGACGCGGCGATGCTCGGCATGGACCCCGTGCTCACGGGCTCGCTGTGCTTCCTCGTGCTGGCGATCGTCATGTACGTCAAGTTCATCCGCGAGCACCCGATGGTCGACGACGACGACGTGCACCACCACCATCACGTCGACCGCCACGGCCGCCCCAAGGCGCGCAAGTCGAGCCCCATCGAGCCCGACAGCGTGCCGTTCCTGCACCCGTCGTCGCCCGTGTCGGTCATGCAGCCGCAGCCGCAGAAGAAGCAGCCACTGTCGCCGCGACAGGGCATTCCCCCGCAGCACCACGGCCTCGCCGTGCTACAGAAAGCGCAGCAGCACCAGTACAAGAACAACGGACCGAGTTACTACAACCAGCAGAAGCAGCCGATGCGGCGCCGCGCCCACAGCGCCGCCAACAACAATAACAATAACAACAATGCGTCCAGCATGCTCGGTGCCACGGCGGTCGCGGCAGCGCCGAGCACGATGGTCGACCCCGAGCTTGGACTTGCTGCGATGTACGGAGTCGGCGGCGACTCGATGACGTACGAGCATCACCACGCGAGCGTTGACGCCCCACGTAGCAGCCATCGCATCGACTTCGGCGACATGGCGTTTGATCAGGAGGCGGGTTTCTATCGGCCGCAGAACGCCGAGTCCAAGGCGGACGACGAACTCAGTCCGCAGGGAGATGATGACTTAGAGAGTCGACTTCCGGCGCTGTCGCCGTCGCAACCGGTGCACCAGCGTCCGCCGTTCCATGCTGGCGCGGCGTCACCAGCCCCGTTTATGATTGGAGACCTGGATCGACCGGTGCCCGACGCCGCGACGCCGCTGCCGACTCCTGCAAAGCCCGACGCGAAGCCATCGACGACAGCGACGGAGCGGCCGTTCGCCAAGGACTCGATCCCGCAACCCGCGCAGATGCAGCTCGAGGTGGCAAAGAAAGCCCGCATCCCGCTCTTCCTTCACTCTCCCATGTATGTCAAGACGTCTGCACCACTGCTCGATAGCACAGCGGTGGGGCAGGATGCCGGTGCTGGCGCTGCCGTGGTAGATCCAGGCGGCGCCAACATGACGTCTCGCAAGAAAGACAAACTGCCACCGCGTTGCCACAAGAACAACAGTCTGCACATCGACTTCAACGAGCTCAAGGTCGGCGAAATGATCGGACAGGGCGCCTTCGGAACCGTCCACAAGGCGACGTGGCGAGGCACGACGGTCGCTGTGAAGATCCTCGTGTGCCAATACCTCACGGCAGACATCTTGGAGGAGTTTGAGACAGAGGTGCAGATCATGAGCATTCTGCGGTACGTCCATGTTGCGTTTGATTGCTACATTGTCTTGCCATTACTGATCGAGCGTTCTGTGTTTTGTTGTAGGCATCCGAATATCTGCCTGCTCATGGGCGCGTGCTTGGAGCCTCCGTCGAGGTGTCTCGTCATCGAGTATCTGCCGCGTGGGTCTCTGTGGAATGTCCTACGCCAAGAGCATCACTTCGAATACTCCAAGCAGACCATGTACGTAGTCGCTGCAATGTGAGAGAGAGACCGAGGACTGCAACTGACGCAACGTATCTCGTTTCAGCTTTGCCAGAGACACTGCGTTGGGTATGAACTATCTACACTCGTTCCAGCCACCGATTCTCCATCGTGACCTCAAGAGCCCGAATCTTTTGGTCGACACCAGCTACTCCATCAAGATCTCCGACTTTGGCCTCGCTCGCGTGCGTGCGCACTTCCAGACGATGACGGGCAACTGCGGCACGACGCAGTGGATGGCGCCAGAGGTGCTCGCGGCCGAGAAGTACACGGAGAAGGCGGACGTCTTCTCGTTCGGCGTCGTGTGCTGGGAGATCATCACGCGCGCGTGTCCGTACGACGGTCTCTGCCAGATCCAGGCAGCGCTGGGGGTGCTCAACAACAACCTGCGGCCGACGATCCCGGAAGACTGTCCGCCGCTCTTCAAGCGCCTCATGACGATGTGCTGGGCGACGTCGCCCGAGAAGCGGCCGACGTTCGAGCAGATCCTCGAGTTTCTGCACACACATAATCACGAGCAACAACAGCAGCAGCAACAACAGCAGCAGGGCCACGACCTGACGGACGACTCGCTGCGATGAGGCATCCAGCTGAAGAGCAAACGACCCAATAGCTGATAGGTAGAGTACAAGTACGTAGTAGTAGATGGAGTGGCTGTGGCTGTGGCATGTGCGTCATGAGTGAGCGTGTGTTTGTGTGTGTGTGTGTGTGTGTGTGTGTGTGTGTGTGGGTCGCTTTGACACGATAGAGATCTGCATACTGCAGCCCATGTCCATGTGGCGTCTGCCGCCTGTCGACGGAAATGATGGATTCTTGTGGCTGCTTCTTGAAGTGGCAGCTGACTGAAATACCGGTATCCCATCGGTAGATTCGGTTGATCCAAAACAAACCGCTTTGAGGAGCGCATCATCATCACTCACTTGCGCCCATTCCTCATCTCGCTGTCATCCATCTTCGTCGTCACCGTCCAACCTCAACATGGCGCCGTCTCCGGAACTCACGATCGGTCTGCTCGGCACGGGCAAGATCGGCTCTGCGGTCGTCACGGGCTTCTGCAGCGAGAACGGCTGGCAGCCCAAGCACGTCGTCGTGTCGCAGCGCACGAAGGCCAAGGCCGAAGCGCTCGTCGCCAAGTTCCCGGGCCGCGTCAGCATCGGCGCAAGCAACCAGGAGATCGTCGACAAGAGCGACGTCATCTTCATCGGACTGCTGCCCAACGTCGCCAAGGAGGTACGTCAGCCTCTCCACCAATGCAGACACGTTCTGGCTAAACGAGACTGAGACTGGAGACTTGATGTGGCTCGAGTAGGAGCTTCCCAAGCTCACGTTCTCGCCGACCAAGCGTGTGATCTCCATGATGGCCACGATCCCGTACGAAGAGCTCGTCAGCCTCGTGCGACTGCCGCGCGAGAATGTCATCCGTACTGTTCCGCTCACGAGCTCCTCCAAGCGCTCGGGTCCGATCCTCGCGTACCCTGTCAACGAGTTTGCGCGCGACTTGCTGGCGCAGATCGGTACACCGGTCATGGTCGCGAATGAATCCGAGATCACAACACTGGTGCGTACATAATCCTAGCAGCATGGTGCTGCAGATAGCGCACGACACGAAGAGCTCAGCAGTACTGACTCGTTTTGCCAACAGACCGGGATGACGGCCCTCATCTCGTTCTTCTACGCGACGTGTGCGAGCACGCAGAAGTGGTGCGTCAACAACGGAGTCGGTACGTCCTATTGCACCACGTCTTGCTGTCGTGAAAGGGTGCATTTGTGCACTGACGAGCTTCTGTCGCTGCCCCTTCCTGCAGACGAGCAGTCATCCCGCAGCTTTGTGGCGTCGTTCTTCAAGTCGCTTGCGGAGGCGGGCTTCGAGTCGCACGAGACATTCGATGAGATGGCGGATGAGGGCGCGACGCCCGGTGGTCTCAACGAGCAGGTTCACCGCGGACTGCAAGCGTCGGGCGCCTACGAGCTGGTGATCGACCAGGTCGACGAGATCTACAAGCGCCTAACTGGTAAGAACCCAGCGCCGCGTCCTGGACGCCAGTAAACGCGGCGCGAACCAGCATCGGGAGTGAGTCTGAACGTGCCTTAACTTACGGCGGCGTGTTCCCGCAAAAAAATTAACGTCTGTTTGCACTCCACCTTCCTTCCCTACATCATCCGACATACTTGAGAGTGGTTCGCCGAATGCTTCAGTCTTGATTTGTGCCTGAGGCACCACAATCATTTGACAGACTGACCACCAAGGTTGCTGGATCGGCCGAAGTACTGAGGAAGACCGATCGTCTTCTGCAGAAGCCATGCGACCTTGGCAACATCGCTGCTACCAGGTATCCGCTGCCAATCGACTTGCACAAGCGGATTCGTTTTGCCGTTCTTCTGAGATCCCAGCAGTGCTTCGACTCCAGCCATCGGAACCGCTTGTAGCAAGCAGTTGATCGATACAGTCATGTCAGCTGTGATGTATGGCTCGAAGAAGACGCATGCCACAGGCTTGGAGTCGGGGACACGGCCGTCGCCAATGGAGCTACCGTCCCATTCGCCAGCAGCAAAGAGGCGCACACTTGCACGATCAAGATCAATGGTAGCTTGCTTGAACCCAAACGAAAGTAGGTCGTGTTGGAGTGCGAGTGCAACTTGACTACACACAGTCTTTTCGATGAACTGGATCAATACGGAAAGTGATGACACTTCTCGCACCGTCCCCGGTCCGTCTTCGAAGCGGATTTTCGTCCCTGAAATGACAATCTCTGTACAGTTACATTGTATGAGTAAGGCACAACTGTGGAGGAAGAAGTCACTCGTCTCGTTGCGCACCTGTAGAGAAGCTCTTGCCGATGCTAAGATCAAAAGCTGTCAGCGTCGCATCGTATGGACACACCTTCCAGCGCGGGGTGACGTAGACACCTCGCACCGAGTCACAAATTGGCTGGTTCAAGCCGTCCTCAAGAATGCGACCCGATGCAGATGCTTGTGATCGTTGAAATGCCAGCTTGGAGGACAAAGTATCCAAGTATCGAGATGTCTCTTCCTTTAGCAAATTGTGCGCCACAACGCTGACCACAGTAGCAAGAGGCCCAAGGCTATCGGCCTTTTCGATCTCCTGCTGAAAAGACGACGCTCCAGACGAAACTGTGCTCGACGACCCTGTCGACTGGTCTGTTTCGTCAAACAGCATGCCGCGTCCAATCTCCGTGCGTCCATGTCGATTCCGCACCTCTTGCTGTAGCTGAAGAAGTACGAAGCGACACGTCGACTGAAGAAACTCACGGCGGCGAGATGTATCTGTGTGGTTGAACCCTGTCGTTTCCACTCCAGAAGAGCCATTGACTGTTCCGTTCTGGTATCTCGCTGGATCACGACTATTGGAATCTGACATTGGCTCGATTGGCTTCGCGGAGGCATCGAGCAGCTTAATTGTCAAGTCATACTGGTCGCGAAGACGGAGCCTTACTTCATCGTCGAGTACATCGACAACCGAAATGTTCACCGGCCCCGAGACCCCGCCGTCGTCCTGCTTGCTGGGTTTCTTGGCCGGGGGTCTCTTTGCACTCATCGCAGAGTCACTCCATTGGTTGGCTGTCCAGAGCGCTTCTTGCATCACAGTGTAGAAAAGTTCTTCACAGAAGACGGAGAATTGGACTGCCTTCAGAACGGAAACGTTTCGCTCATCCAAGACCTTGACATCCTCCGGAGTGTTTTCTAGTCGATCCATTGTGGCCTTGCTCCTGACGAATGGATATTCGTGAGTTATATCGACCAAACACCACGGGACATCGAACGCAGCACGTACAATGTCTTAACCTTGGGTGCTGGAAGTGTAAACGATCCCTCGGTACCGCTAGAGTTATGACGAAGCTTAACCTGGAGGTACGCATAGGATTAGGCATTGGCTAATGGCCACAGTGCAGCTGAGTTCGCACCTGAATTGTCCGGAGGAGATAGTCCTCAGGGGCCTTGATGCACACGAGGCCTTTCTCCGTTCGACTCAGCTGAGCAGGATACACATCAGCTGAGAATAACTGAGCGGCAGTGATGAGTAGATTCATACCTCAGCGAAAGAAAGATCAGTGATTGTTCGTGTTGGGGGTTGGAACGTGGAGCCAGCTGGAGGAAGCGAATTAGCGAAGCCAGCAGCAAAAATTGTCATTTCGCGAGACGTACCACTGACAAAGCTGCAATCGACAGCCAGCGGCTCTCCAGCACGAAAAGGCTTGGGGATGTTGCCGTGGATGGGCGCACAGAGCTTCCATCTCTTGAGCAATTGAGTGACGCCATCAAAGAAGACGCTTTCCTTCTCCACTGTCGTGGTCAACGCATCCACACCAGCTAGCAGGATGCGACTGGACTCCTTAAGCTGTTGGGTCTTGGACTCGACCAAGTAATCGAGGTCTTCCTTCGTCTCCATGGTGTTCTCACGTCGGCAATGCATATCCTCCAGAAACTGGCGCTGACGAATGAGCTCAATCGTGTTGATCAGCTGGTTCAGCTCAATGATCGACGCTTGCAGCTCTGCCACCATCGGCCGATAGTGGATTCTCGGGTCAATCACTTCTTCCTCTTCAGTTTCGTGCTCCTCCTCCTCGCCTTCAACAGCATCGGCGCTCGTTGGGGCCGCATCCCCAGCCGAATCCCCACCAGACGCCTCCTGTTCCATCTTGACGTCGTCTCCACCTGCTTCCATATCCACATCTTCCGCACTGACGACGCCGTTCTCCATTTTGACTGCAACAGCGCTTTCATCGCTGGGCTTCTCCGCGGCAGCCGTGATCGTCGTAGCAGTACTCGTAGCCGCCGCCGCCGACGTCGTCTTGCGGCGCTTGGACTTGAGGTGCTCGCCGCGCACGCGCTCGAGTTCCTGGATCGAGTGCATAAAGAGCTGCGCCTCTGAGAAGTCTCTGCGCACATTCACAATCGACCCACAGGCGTCAGGCTCCGGAGAAGGCGTGATCCGACAGCCCCCAGGCGCACGTACTGCTGCAGGACCTCTTGGCCCTGGTCCGTGACCATCTCGACCGTCTCGTAGTCGACGGGAAAGAGCGTGACGGCCACGCCGTCGTCCGTGGGTTTCTCCAGACTCATGATGTCCGCCTGTGCTTGCTTTGCGCCCGGCAACCCAACAACGACGCGAGGGAGTTGGGAGTTGGGCACCCGCACTCCAACTTCCAACAAACAAACCAACAAGTCGACCGACAGCAGCAAGCAGCACAGCGGACCGACGCCAACTCGCAACACTCGCCGCCCACGACGGCGCCCTTCGACATCACATCTGAGAGGGAATACAGTGCCACCCCACGAGAGTGACATCCGGTCGACAATGGCAATGCAGGTGCACCAACGCGCGATCCGAAAGAGGCAATCGATGGATGGATGGATGGATGGATGGGATGGGATGGATGGGTCGATGAGGGAGATGCGATTCATTTTGTTGTGGTATTTGTATTGGTATTGGCACTTCACTGACCGACACGGCAGAACGGACCACGCGACCGACGCTCACGCTGACAAACAACGACACACACGACGTCTCTCTCTCTCTCTCCGCCAGCGCTCACGCGTACGAGTATTTGCGCTTGGCCAGCTCGATGGCTCCCTTCACCATGTTGATCGCGCGGACCCGGTCTTGGCGCAGCACGCTGAACGAGATGAGTCCGACGAGCTGACCCTTGCGGTCAACGGCGGCTCCGCCACTGAAGCCATTGTCGAGCTGGGCTGCCGTTCGCAGCATCGCTTTGTCCACCTCCTCGCCGTTGTACAGCTGCGAGTCGGTGCCGGAGCAGATCGCGTGGTGAACCGTGATCGTGTTGTGACCGCTGCTGGGATACCCGAACATCCACATCTCGTCGCCCGGTTCGACGTTATTCGAGTTGCCAATGGGGACGGCAGGGAGCTTGCCGATCGTCTCGCGCGACGTTCCCGCGAGCATAGTGACGTTCCAGTTGCGAGCGATGATTCGATCCGTCACGTCGCCGATGTAGATGCCACTCGGCGGATCCGATATGACCTCACAGTCGATTCGTAGCAACGCATAGTCGAGCTCCTCGTCGCAGCACTCAGGAATCGCCTTGGCATGATACTTCCAGAGCGGCGGCGCAGACGTGGTCTCTGTCGGGGCGACGAGAATCATGTACTCGTCACTGTAGATGCAGTCAAACTGCTCTCCCTGGAGGCAGTGCCGAGCGGTTGCGATCAAGCCATCTTCGTGAATAATAATGCCCGAGCCGACATTGCAGAGCTCGCCTTCATTCGTCAAGATCGCGATTCGGACCGCAGACTGCTGGACGCGACGCACGAGCGACGCCTTGTACTGCTTCATCTCCGCGCGCTTGGCCTTGAAGCGCGCGACTGGCGTCACAGGTGTAGTCTCCATTGACGGGCGCTCGTCCTCTTCATTAAAGTCGGCGAGACAAGCGGCTGCATTTAGCAACTTCATGCGAGGGCCAAACGGGATGCCGAGGTCTCGGAGATGACCAGCGTTCATCAAGCAGAGCGACTCAATGTCGATCTCTTCCGCCTCAAAGATCGGCGCATACTTGCTGAGCCCAAGTGACGCCAAAAGACTGGACATCACGAGGAAGCTCTTCTTCTTCTCGGCAGCTTTTCGCGCGGTCCATCGCACAGCGAATCGCTGATAATACGAGAGGTTTTCAAAGCCGATGCCATGCACGTCGCGCTGGAACGCGACCAGCGACTCGCGTTGCGGGCTGCTTTCGTCATCACCAAACTCGCGAACGTACAGTGGGCGCCATGTGATATCCAGCAACGCGCGTTTGTACCAGAACCGGCACGTCATCGACGCGAGCACGAGGTCGACGTGGTTGAGGTAGCTCAGCATGTGCGTGAACACACCCCTCGGGACCCACGCCTTGTGGTGGATAAACGAGTTCATCGGCGGTCGGTTGCCCGCCAGCGCCTTGGGAAAGCATTTCTCACACACGCGCGACTTGTGCGTGTGCCCCGCGAGCTGCGCTTTGAACCGCGAGCATTTTTGACAGAAGAGATACCCGCAGCGCCGGCAGCGGTGCGACCGCTTCAGCAGCGAGAAGCGCTCGTGGCAGTTGTTGCACGCACTCGACGTGTACTGCGGCGCCCATTTGTCGTGACTGCTGGCGCTGGTGGCGGTCGAAAACGTCGAGGTCGTGGACGCCGTCGAGTAGCGCGAACTGCGCGAGGACTCGTCCCACGCCGACGACGCGGAGCTGATTGAGGCTTGACGCGTTCGCTCCATCGCAGGCCGACTGCTGCTGCTGCTGCTGGTGCTGCTGCTGAGCGTCACCGATGGAATCTTGTACTGCGTGGACTTGGAATGCAGCGCCGAAGATGTCAGGCCAGTGGACGGCGCAGCAGCTGCGCGGAAACCTGCCGCGCTGTTGCTGGCGCCCGATCCAAACGGAAAGACGACGCGGCGACTGCTGTCGCTCATGGCAGAGCGGCACGCGAAGAGGTCACTCGCGTGCGCGAGCAGACCAGCTGACGGTGGCGCGGAGGCGGTGGAGTGAAGGCGCCGCCCAGCTGCTGCTTCCAGCTGGTCGACGCGTCTTGGAGATGAAGAGAAGAGGGCGCTCGCTGTCTCTCTCTGGTGAAAAGCTCAGGTTTCTCGTCGTTGGGGTCCCGACCCTGTCGAATATGATACAAACCTCAAACCTCACGCGGTTGCGCGCGTATACTTTTTGCGTGAACAAAACCACCATTTCTCAGACTGAGGGGATCAGATGCCTAGAATCAGATATCGTGATGACACGCGGCAAGCAGCCGCCTCCCGCATCACACAGCCGGTCGGTCGCCAATTGGAGTGAGCGGCCGACGTCAGTCTCCCCCCTTTGTACTGCAACATTGACTTTCAGAGGTGCCGGTGGAAAACACATAGCGATCCAACAACAACATGCGTCTCGAGCATGAGGAGCACACCACAATAGCGAGAGTCACGAGGAGTGCGCGAGTGTGTTTGTCTTCTACAGCGCCAACAACGCATCAACGCCGAGCGCGTTTGTGATGGCTCGCGCCTCTTGAACGCCTCTTGCGTTCTGCAGCCTCAACGATCTTGCGGTTGTTGCCGTGCGTCCGGGAAACCAGGCAATGGTTCGGATAACACGAGGAATTCGTTTTGGAAGGTCGAAGTGAGGAGGTTTCACGCAAAGGAGGCGCTCGTGGGCGGAGCTCCCTCGAGTCGATCCAGCGCAGAGCCCATTTTTCAGCAGCAGAGATGCCCGCCAAGAAGCAGCCGCAGCAGCCCAAGACCGTGAAGCCCGAGGAGACGGAGGACGAGCTCTCGGAGAACGAGGTGCGCTCCATCCTCATCGGCAAGGACGGCAACCTCTCGCGCGAGTTCGAGGCCGTGCTCACCAAGCTCTTCATCTCGTTCCTCGAGAGCCCGACGGACAAGAGCCTGACGCTCGACAAGCTTAAGGAGTTCAGCAAGATCTGCAACGACGGCAAGCCCTTCTCCGACAAGGAGATCCAGGAGATCCAGACCTACTTCCAGTGCGATGAGAACAAGGGACTCACGCTCAAGGGCTTCAAGGATATGTACCACACGCAGTCGAGCGCCGAGCCCATGGAGACGTGGCGGGACATGAAGAAGCTCGGGTACGTCGTCTCTTGAATCGCGCTGAACGTTGTCGTTTCCTCAAGTGCACAAGGACTAAGCGATGACTGTGTGTATGACGTCAACAGCTACGCTGATGAGCTCCTCGAGCGCCGTGAGGCTGCGCTGCGCTGCCGTGTCTGCAAGTCGGCGTCCAACCTCGTGTGCTCCCGCTGCAAGGTCGTCCGCTACTGCGGTGCCGAGTGCCAGAAGAAGGACTGGAAGGACGCACACAAGAAGACGTGCAAGCCTGCTCTGTAAGGACTTGTTGAGCATGTCGACGGCTCGACTCGCCGCAGTGCTAGCGACCCGACTGCCTTGCGCGACTCCCTTGCTGTGAGCAAACACCGCGCGCAAACGCGGAGGCTCCGCAGGGGAGCAAAGCTCTCGAGCACTCTGGGAAGTGGTGCACAATGTGAAGCCGCGGGTCGGCCCTCAGTAGCGATGACAGGTGTATAGATATCGGTGTGTCCAAGGAAAAAGTTCCTGCCACTCGTGCCGACGACGATGGCATTGTTGTGTCGAGGCTGGCGACCGAGGCCTCGACGTGAAAACGTAAGAAGAAAAGTACATGTGAGACCACCTGATGTGACTGACAGGCACCCAACACATTGCGTTTGCGTCTGCTCGCGCGTGGCGAAGAATCTATTTCCACGAGCATTGCTAGCATCTATCACTTCCCCGCTCTACCGTGTGCCATCAAACACACGCGCCGGGATCTTGGAGCCAAAGTCTGCGTGCTGCTCGAGCGCTTGAGCGACTCGAAGCAGCATGTCTTCCTGCTTCCGAGCGCTCAAGAGCTGAAGACCAAGCGGGTACGTGCCATCGCGCGTGAGCGCCGCAGGGACAGACACCGCTGGCACGCCCGCTAGGTTCGCAGGAATCGTCATGACGTCGTTCAGGTACATCGCCACGGGATCGTCGGCGTTCTTGCGGTCGTGCACGAGGAATGGTCCCGTCGGCGTCGTCGGAGTCAGCAACGCGTCGACGCCGAGACTCGAGAAGACGCGCTCGAAGTCTTCACGAATCTTCTGGCGAATGATCACGCCACGCTCGTAGTAATCGCTCATTGCACCGGCTGACAGCACGAACGTGCCCGACAAAATGCGGCGCTGCAGAGAGAGAGAGAGAGAGAGTCAGCCAACAACGGCTTGACAACAGCGAATGATACGTCTCACGCACCTTGACTTCTTCGCCAAAGCCTTCCGAGCGCGTGCGGCAGTAGAGGTCATGCAGCGCATCCGACTGGTCCCCTTCCGAGGTAAACTCGACGGCCTGGGCGCGATGGCCGTATCGCACGCCGTCGTAGCGTGAGAGATTCGACGACGCCTCGGCGCAAGCGATGATGTAGTAAGCTGGGATACACAGCTTCGTTGTGGGCAGCGACACCTCAACGACCTGGGCACCGGCGTCTCGAAGCCACTGAATACCGCGGTCGCAGACGTTGACGATCTCCTCAGGCAGCTCAGCGACGAAGTACTCGGATGGCACACCCACTCGCACGCCAGTGAGGTCGACCTTGGCACTCACAGGCGCTGCGACGCTTTCACACTACTCAGATTCTCTTTCGTTAGCTTCCACGGAGAGAGGTAGACGGAGTCGTACACGTGCTACGTACCCAGTCTTCGGGGATCTCTGTCGAGATGCTCGTGGAATCAAGGGCGTCTGGACCAGCAATCGCCTTGAGAACAATCGTAGCATCGCTAATCCGTTCCAAGCGAGCGATTGATCGATGAGCGACATGCGAGTAATACAACAGGTGAAGAGACAGACGTACGCCACAGTCCGCGCGAAGATGCCGGGTGTGTCCAGCGAGCTAGCGTAGCTGATCATGCCATGGCGAGACACGCGGCCGTACGACGGCTTGAGGCCGACGATACCGCAGTACGCTGCCGGCTGTCGCACAGAGCCACCAGTGTCGGAGCCCAGCGCAGCAAAGCAGCAGCCGGACGCCACTGCCGCTGCACTGCCGCCCGAGGAGCCGCCCGCGACGACCGCACTCTCATCGAAATCGGTCGACCACGGGTTCAGCGTCGCGCCAAACGGCGTGTACAGCGTGCCTGAACCCATCGCGAACTCGTCCATGTTGAGCTTTCCAAGTGGAATCGCTCCGCTCTCCAGCAGCTTGCGCGTTGCCGTCGATTCATACGGAGAGACAAAGCCTGCACCACAGTTGCTAGTCGTAAGCGCAACTGATTCAAGCACTAACCAGAGTTGCACGACTCACGTACCTTGGAGGATCTTGGACGCCGCTGTCGTCGGGACATTCTCCATGCAGAAGAGGTCTTTCACACCGACGGGAATGCCATCCAACGGCCCACGCGCAGCGCCTTGGCGTCGTCGCTCATCCGACTCCTCTGCGAATCGCAGCGCGCGCTCAAAGTCTGTCCACACAAACATGTTGAGGCGCCTCGTCGCCTCGATCTGGTCGATGCACGCCTTCGTGAGCTCCACCGCAGTGGTCTGTCCTTGCTGCAGCGCGGCGGCAGCGTCCACGAGGCTGCGCTTGCACCAGTCGCTCACGGCCCGCGACGTCGTGAACGTCGCCCCATGACGGCGCAGCGCACTGCGACACCAAAGCAAGCGCATCTGTTATTCCTCCATACTGATTGCTCCACCCACACGCCCCACACATCGATGCAGTACCCAAACTGGCCGCGTGAGAGCGAGAGGATCCGCATACTCGCCCGCACCAATGTTCCGCACGTGGATCTGACTGACCGACCACACACCGACACACACACTCATGGAATCAATTTGTAGAGGTCCTCTGGTCGTGATATGTTACGATAGCTATCCCAAATTTAAGAAACAAGAGCTCGTATTCGGGTGGCTCCAGTACGTCTGCTCAGCACACCAGGGAGCTCATGGTGTGTCAGTGGTGTGGCACAACGGGGAGTGATGGTCGCCCGAAGTGATTGGAGGAGGAAAACGCTTGCTGGGGTTGTGTTGGTTTGCTGGTTGCGCGGCGAGTGTGAGCCATCGGGGACCCCCATTATTTCCATCGAAGAACCGGCGGTTGTGATAAATTGGAAGGGTAGGTGTATGCGTGCGTGGACACGGAGGCCCCTGGGAGCGATGGTGCGCGACGGCTGCGTCGACCGTCCTGATGCCGGCATGGAGACCTCGAGCGCAGCGGTGGTCGCGACGAAATCAGCGCCGCGAGACAGTCGACACCTGCTGTCGACGACGACAGACACGTCGACCCCGCCGCAGTTAATCTAGAGTACGCGCGTGCGCGTAACCAGCAGCGCTTGCCTCATACGACAACAGCATGCGATTCAGCGAGCGCATTCCGTGTACTCTGCGTGCAACAGGACGAGCTTCGGGACGATTGACACGAGCCAGCGCGTCCTCCATCCTCCGCGAGCCTGCCATGATGACGACGACGCAGTAGCAGTGAGACTGACGACTCCGCTCTTGCTCTTGTGCAGATGTCGAACGATACTTTCACGTGGTTGTTGACGAAGAACACGTCGTCGTTCCTTGTCAAGCGCAACGGTAACGAGTTCGCCAAGGAGAAGTTCAACCTGACGAACCGCAACTGCGCCAAGTACTCGGGCTTCGGCAACACCAAGGCCGTCGACATCTCGCTCGATGACAAGAAGGTGACCCTGACGACCAAGATCGCCAAGGCTGTGCGCAAGCCGGTCAAGGCCGAGAACGTTGTGCCGCTCCGCAAGGGTGCCCGCGCTGGTGGCAACACCATCCGCGCCAACATCTCGCGCAACTTCTACCGCCGCGACCTCAAGAAGGCCGCTCTCGCCCGCTGGTCGCGTCTCTCGACGGTCGCCAAGGTTGAGAAGGGTGTGCTCCAGAAGAAGGCCATCCGCAGCCGTCGCGTCAAGGCTTAAATCACTCTCCCCCCGTCATTTCTCTGAGCTGTAGCTGTACACTACCATGTACCCCGCAGCAAAGACTCGAGTGGAAATAATTAAGTCGCGGTTTGCCCGATCACTGCGTCTTGGAAATGACTCGCCACGTTCAATCGTTCCTCTTTCCGCTGCGTCATGCCGAGCCAGGACATACACAGAGACAGGAGATCACCTGATTCCAGCAGCTTGGCATCAGACCATGATCCACCTGAAGCGTCACACTCCCCCTGTTCCACAACCATCACACACAGCAACATGCAGGTGCCCACGCTGCGCGCCACACGCGGCGGAGACGTTGTTGAGCTGCGGTCGGCAAAGAGCCTGCTCGGCGCCAGCGCAGCGACTTGCGACATCGTGCTACCGTCGACGCCAGGCGTACTCGAGCTGCACGCGCTGCTTAATCTCTCCGACGACAAGTGCTCGGCGACGCTCGTGCCATTCGCCGCCACACCGAGCACCACGAGCGGCGCATGCTTTCTCAACGGCGCGCTCGTTCCGCCGGATGGCGCACTGGTCGTCCATGGGGACCGCCTCGCGTTCGGTGACCGCAACAATGAATTTGTGTTCGGCATCACTGCTGCCGCAGCACCACGGCCCCCAGCATCGATCGACGCTCGGCTGTCTCAGTCGTTCCGACACTCAGTGAACGCACTTCGAGGCGACCAGAGACCGGTGGCGACGGCGGCTTCGCTCTCTCGGCGCGACCCACGCAAAGTCTCCGTATCGTCATCCGTCGGATCGCAGGCGGGCTCTCGATCGTCCAACCGCCTCGAGCGGTTCCTGCAGGAGGCGTCGTCGGACTCGCTCTTGAGCGAGTACGTGGAGCGGAAGCTTCGGCAAAGCGCTGTGTCGACTCGCAATCGGCCGCGTGCCATGGAGCCCCCACCGTCTCTCTCGGCGTCGTCCGTGAGCTCGACACCGTCGGTCGATCTGCACGACTCGATTCTCAACCGCAGCGTCGACCAAGCGGATCAACGTGAGCGTTCGTCCACGACGCTGTCGACCGCCGAGCGAAACTATGCCGAGATCGAGAAGCTACGACTCTCACAACGACTGCGAGAGGTGAACAATGTACGTTGGCTGAGAGATCTCCACCCTACGTGGAATCTCGACCGGATGTGATGATTCAGCGGTTGCTTGTAGGTGCTAAACGGTCATCTCGACTTCCGCTCGAGCTATTTGTCGCCCGAGAATCGAGACTCGATGGGAAATGACAGCGCTTCCACGCGATTCAGCCGCTCAAGCTCTCGTGAGAACGGCACCAATGGACTGAAACGCAGCGGCGAAACTGAACGACATAAAAGCGATGACAATGGCGACGTCGACGACGAAGACATGCCGGATGATGAAGATGATGAGGACGAACTGCCTGCAATGTCGGAGAAAGTGGCTCCGATTGTGCGCGATGTCCTCAAGATTGGCAGTGCACGTGTGTCGCCTGGTCACCAAGATCCAGCGGAGACAGTGACGTCGGATCGCGTCGCGCCATCGCTGCCATTCGTCATCGAGCCGCTACGGGACATGGCCACCACCCCACTGACACGAGACGATCACGGCACGCTCAACGATTCACTGCCGTCATTCTCTGAGGTTCTTCGAGCTGCCACGAGCGCGGCGCACGCACCCACCGAAGCCAAACCAGTCGATAAACCAAGTCGACAGCCGAGGTCGCAGCTACACGAGCAGCTCATCTCGCGCACGATTCAACAGCGGCGCCGGGAGATCCTGAGTGAGGCGTTCATGCGCTGGCGTCGAGGACTTCGGATCCAGCGACAGCGGCGACTCGAGAAGGCGAAGCAGCTCCAGCGTCTTCAGCAACGACTTGTCAAGCTTCGCCGCGATCAGTGCTTTCGGCAGTGGAGACAATGGACCGAGCGGAAATCACAGATCCTCGAATGCCGGGAAGAAGCAATTCTTCAGCGTCACCAGACGCGACGCGTTCGAGTCGTTTTTGTGGTATGGCGAGTCGCTGCAGTGCTGCAGCGGCAGGAAACGCGGCAGCTGCGTCGACTGGTTCTCTTGTGGACGCACTCGCGGCTTCGAAGGGCGATGCAGCGCTGGCGTCACATCGCTCGCTCCGAGTACCAGCGCGCGGTGGAGCACGCAATGGTCGAGTCCCATCAACAGGAGATCATCGAGAGAATGGATGGCGTTGCAACGCATCACGCAAACCATCGAATTCGTCTCGGAAGACTGCGGCGCGTGTGGCACGAGTGGCGCTCGTCGGCGTCGTCGACAACGGTGAAGCGCCGGCAGCTTCGACGCGTGTGGGTGCTGCTCACCAAGCGACGTATTGCGACTGCGTGGCGAACGTGGCGTGAGAGAACGGCACTCGACCGCCTCAAAGCAGCGATGCAACGGCAGGAGACGACCGCCATCGCAGAGGCAGTGCAGACGACGGAGCATTCGCTTGCGGAAATGGCACAACGGACCCAGGAGGAGCACACCAGAACGGTAGAGACACTGCAGCAGCAGCTGGCACAGCTTCGTGAGCAAATCTCGAGACTACAAGACGAACAACGCACGGAAATGGACCGGAGGCGAGAGAGTGACGTCGCTCTTCAGGGGCAACGGTTACAGATACTGCAGCAGGCGCTGCAAGAGGAAGTCGTGCAAGTAAGTGCGTCTGCTTCAAGCTCTCTTCAACTCCATTGTACTCTGACTTCGTGCTGATAATGAATAGGCGGATGACCGCCTCGCTCGCGTAACGAGGCGACTGGAGGAGCTGCTGCAGCATCATGATGTGGACCCCGCGGGCGCCCGTTTTGGCGCCGCATCGTTCCTTGTGGCAGAGATGGTGGAGCAGAAGATCAACAACAGCAACGCGTTCGTTTCGATCCAAGAGGCGCTCATGCAGGCTCTTGACTCGAGTCATGGGCGCTTTCGAGGCCATGAGAATGGGAGCTTGGAACTCGGTAAACCAAGTGTTGAGGCGTTCCCGCTGGACAAACACAGCAAGTATTTGTGCGATATGCTCCATCAGGTGCGTCCGGTTTCCCTCTCTACATTGTTTTACAGGATGTGCTAACTATCCGTGTCGGTCGGTACTTCAGCGCTTCAAACGACTGCATCAACTGCATCATGCCATCGGAAAGCTCGCTGCCACGCCACCGTCTGCCAAGGGAACCGCAGCAACCGACGCGGCCAAGCTTCGACACGCGGTCTTTCTGGTAGATCTGATGCATGACCGCGCGCGCAACCACATCGACAGCCTCTTGAGGCAGCACGCAAACTTGCCCAAGCACCAACACGACTCGCCTGACCTCATCCACTCGACTGACGCGGCGCGCAGCTACTAGTGATGACGATTGAGCGATCAAAAATCCAATAGAAGCTGCGCGAGAATCTGCTCCACGTGGTGTGGCTCGACAGTCGGACTGTCGTCCACCATGGCCTCCATCTGCGCGCGCCGCAGCGCTTCGACCACGAACATGCGCAGAAACTCGCCGGTGAGCTTGAGCGCGTCGCCGTGGATCTTGGTCACGTGTGCGGCCGTTCGCGTGCTGCTTTCTGCAACGTCCTCGGCCGAGTCGTCGTCGCTGCCAGTGCTGGCGTCATACGCGGCGACAGTAGAGACGCCAGCTCCATTGGCACCGCCACCGGCTTCGGCCCATACAGAGCGGAACACGTGCTCCACGAGGCTCGGCTTGAAGCTCATGGCTGCTTGAGGTGCAGTTGTCGGTCGGGTGTCGCGATCGGGAGATAGGAACACAGATAGGAACTGGAGCAAGTTAGCTCTGCGACATGTGAGAAGCTAGAAAGCGTGAAGAGCAGCATCCATCATCCATCCCCACGACGCCGTCGGTTGTCGTGCAGGACGCGTGGTCTGAGGAACACCGACACCGACGATCGAAGCTCTGAAACGTAGACGCGAGGCTGCTAGCATGAACCCGTTCATTGTATACACTCACAGAATCAATCGTAAACCATACACACTCGTGACTCGATCTAGCACGTTGCCGCAATGCCTTGGCCGTTGTCGAGTGGATACTCGAACACGAGATCTCGGAAACCATCAAAGATCTCAACGTCGCCACACTCTTGGAAGCCACGATTGCGATAAAACTGAATCGCCCGTGGGTTGCTCTCCCACACGCGCAGCCAGACAACTCGGCGACAACGCTGCTTTGTCTCGCAGTCTCTCTGTCGCGTCTCGCGAAGTACTTGATCCATGAGCGCCTGGGCGACCCCTTTACCATGAAAAGGCTTATCGACATAGAACTTCTCAAGCTCGGTGTGGCTTTCGCTTGAGACGGCAACCTCCCCAGGGTTGAGGTCTGGCCGGGGCTTGCCATAGAGAAGCACGGCGAAGCCGGCCGGCGCATCGTTTCCGCGGAGGAATGCCATCAATATCAACGTGTTGGGGTCCTTCAGACTCGTGCGAATGGCCTCCACGCTATACGACGCCGAGAGAAACTCGTGCATGGCTTCCGGCTTCCAAGCATGGCCAAACGCCTCAACGAACGTCCGCACACCGAGCTCGTGAAGCGCCTGCGCGTCGTCTATTGTCGCGTGTCGGATGTCGATGTCAGCTCGCATCGCTCGTTCTTGTCTCTGCTTGGGGCGACTTGAAAACGAAGAGTGTGCTTGAGCAAGTCGTTGTGCCATTGCGTGGCGAGCGACCCTGGTGACTTGACTGCAGAGCTGGCGCTGTGGTCCACAGCAGATTCATTTCACGCCTTGTGCCATCACACGCACATCAGAGGGACACAAGGCACGCTGTTACCTGAGACATGAGTCAAGTGGCTCATTGGCTTCTTGGTCGAGCAGGCACACGTCGGCGAACTTGATCACCGTGAAGGGGTAATCGTACCTTGAAGTTGGGGATGGAACCCACTGAGGCAAATTCAATTGACAAGTGATTTCACATCTCAGGAATCCTCCGACTGTGAACGAAGCATCTGTCATTCTGTTGAAACTGTTGAGAATGTTGGGTCCCAACATGGGAGCACCTGGTGAAGCCACCTCTTCCACGATGCTGGCCATTTCCGCAAACGTCACTCACCTGACGAGAGTGAAAAACACAGAAGCACAATGACATAACAGAAGAATGCCTTTTCAATGGCTCGCTTACAGCAGAGTCGACAT
This sequence comes from Pythium insidiosum, assembly GCA_022836835.1. Classification (NCBI taxonomy): domain Eukaryota; phylum Oomycota; class Peronosporomycetes; order Pythiales; family Pythiaceae; genus Pythium; species Pythium insidiosum. The sequence goes on along the minus strand of JAKVDI010000046.1, from coordinate 115,550 downwards.
TGCTGGCGAGATCAAATTGACTGTCTCTCCAGCACTTGCGCTCGTCTTTTTGCCATGTGAATGCGAGTGATGTGAGGTTGGATGATCCGTGAGAACTGGTAACCTTTGCGTACATTCAGAATGATCCGTGAGTATGCTACCGCACACATGAGCTATAGCACCAACGCCAGCTGAGCATTTTTGCATGATTTGCTCATGAGTTGAGGATTCAATTTTGCGTCGGCTTTGTCCTCCAACAGTTTACTGTAGTTGTTGTGCTTTCGGAGCATTTGCATGAGCCTTAGTCGTTGTCAGTGAAGACGTGGCACGCAACGTGACAGTGTCACCTTCATTGAGATGGCAATGCCAGTGGCACACGTACGCTACGCTTGGTGGGCCGCCAGGTTAGGACCGCTAGCAGTCGAATGAGACTTGGGTGCATTGTTGACATTACTGTTATAACACTGATACGAACCTTTATGTTGTCATCATGCGACATGTGACCAGAGCCCTCACAAGTGCTCCTCGTTCCTGCTCATTTCCGTCACACCGCTGCATCGAGCATTTTCCGTCGCAATCGTCAAGATGACACCGTCGGTTCTCGTTGTTGGATCGGTGAACGCTGACTTTGTCGTTGAGATCGACCGCCTTCCTGCGCGCGGCGAGACCATCGGAGCGCGAAAGGTGGACACGGGGCGCTTTGTGCCGGGCGGCAAAGGCGCCAACCAGGCTGCGGCTGTTGCCCGCCTGGGTGGCGATGCGCTGTCGTGTCAGTTCGTCGGACAGTTCGGCAATGATTCGTACGCTGTTGCGCTGGAAAAAGTGCTCGGCGATGTTGGCGTCGACACGACCCTGTCTGGCCACCCTGCTTGTCCGTCGGGCCAAGCGTTTGTGTTTCTGTATCCAGACGGCGACAACTCGATCATCATTGTGGGCGGTGCCAATGCGACGTGGCCCACAGAGCTTCCCGACTCTGTGGTAAACGCGATTCAACAGGCGTCTATCGTGCTGCTTCAGTGTGAGATCCCCGCCGAGGTGAACGCCGCAGTCGTGCGCTGCGCGGCCGCGTCCAACGTCGCGGTCATGTGGGACTGTGGCGGAGAAGACCGGGCAATCCCTCTCGACCTCTTGCCGCTGATCACGTACATTTGCCCAAACGAGACAGAGCTGGCTCGTTTGGCAGGACAGAGTGTCAACTCACAAGAGGATGCGATTGAAGCAGCGCGCAAGTTGCAAGCAAACGGAGCGAAGAACGTCCTAGTGACTCTGGGATCCGACGGCTCTGTGTTCGTGCCATCAGATCCAGCGGTTCAGATCGTGCACCAGCCTTGTGAGCGCGTGAATAACGTTGTCGATACGACCGGCGCGGGGGACTGTTTCCGTGCGGCGTTTGCTGCGTCCGTCGCCCAGGGCAAGGACATCCAGTCGAGTCTCCAGTTTGCCGCGGCAGCGAGCGCGCTGTGCGTCCAAGTCGCCGGTGCGATGCCGAGTATGCCGACTGCTGCTGCCACGAACCAGTTGATCGCAGACAAGCACACGTGATACCCCGAGTTGTTGAAGGGAAGTTGACTGGAGGAGGCAATAGACCATGTTTACTCACTCGCTTACTCTAAAGATCACACGTCGACAACAAACTCCAGCACCAGATCTCGAAAGCCGTCAAAGATCTCCACATCACCGCACTCTTGGAATCCTCGATTGCGATAAAACTGAATCGCTCTTAAATTATTCTCCCACACGCGCAACCAGACGACGCAGCGACGTTGTGCCTTCTCGCCGCGCGCCGCGCGAACCTCATGAAGCACCCGATCCATCAGCTCCTGGGCGACTCCTTTTCCGTGAAACGGCTTATCGACGTAGAACTTTTGTAGCTCCATGCAACCTTCGTCGGTGTCAACACTATCGTCTGGGCTGAGGTCTGGCCGGCGCTTGTCGTGGAGAAGCGTTGCGAACCCGCAAGGCGTAGGATCGCCACGAGGAAAAGCCAACATGATGGTCGTGTGGGGATCCTTCAAGCTCTTGCGCATAGCGTCCACACTGTACGACGATGAGACGTACTCTCGTAGAGCTTCAGGCTTCCATGATTGCGCGAAGGTCTCGGTGAAAGTCCTGATCGCGAGCTCGCTCAGCGCCTGTGCGTCGTCGATGTGGGCGTGACGGATCTCGACGTTGGCACGCATCGCTTGTCTGCGTCTCGGCGCTCGACTCCAGCAAAACAGATAGTGAGAGAGTTCGCAACCCCAACAGCATCGTGGGCTGCATCCGCCGGCCAACGCCCGCTGGAGGGACTTGAGAAGCGAGGTCGCAGCTGATGCAGAGATCTCATGAGCGGATCTCTCGGGTACCTCAGACCCTAGAGATGCGAGCGCCACGTCAGTGGTCGGTTGCGGTGTCATGGCGTCTGACCGCGACGGTCGACACGAAGGCCGTTCGCCGAAGGGGCGAGTGCACCTTGAAGTTGACAGCCGCACCCACTGTCTGGAAAACAGGGCGCCGATCAGCTGAGATGTCTGGACTCCAGATACGTTGCGGCAAATCGCCAGTTTGGCGATGCATGTGAGCTGAAACAAGTGTGTACAGTCCTGACTCCCAAAATGGCGCAACCATATGGCATAGAGGATGTCAGGTCAATCAAAACAAGACGGAGACATCTGATTCAGTAGATTCCGAGAGGACATTGATTTAGATTAATATCGTTCAGCTGATGAGGTAGCCGACATCATTGTTGGTGACAAGCCGCGAGTGCAACCAGCAATTTCGCACTGTTTCCGGGCGAATGCCTTTTAGGTGCCGTGTCGTGCATGAAGAATTTGAGATTGACATAAGCATCCAAATGCGGATCGCTAAGCTGCATTTGAATGTCCCGCCATAACTTGCCAAGATTCCCCACCAGAATGGACGATGATTTGGAAATCCAAGTCATCCCTCCTAATCGTGTACTACCCATGTTCATTATCCAAAGATGATTGTTCGGTGTGATTCCACGAAATGAAGTGCTTGGGTTCAAAGTATAAAGTTTACAAGGTTATAGGCGGAATGTGCACGCCATTTTGGGAGTCAGGACTGTAGTAGCTCTCCGCCAAACATACACAATAGCACCACAGCACTTCCATGATGACCGTCACACCAACGCCGACGTTGCAGTGCTGTGCGCGTTTGCGTTCCAGGCAACACCAGGCCACAGGAACCACAATCGGCCGAAGTATAAACTATTACAGGTTTCGAAAACATGTTGCTGACAAGAAAACCTGTTTGTAGATTCACCTAATTCGGATGGTATAGTTTTGTGAGAGGTAGTTTCGTGGAAGCGGGAGATGCGCACTGACGCATTCGAAAATGTTTGGCCGAACAGATCGCCACATTCGCATTGCTTGCTCATCGAGACGAGATGGTCATGATGACCATCTGCGAACAAAGCACTAGCAGTGATGACCGTCATCACTGCTAGTGCTTTGTTCGCTACTCATGCTCCTTTCACAGTGAATTTCACTGTATTCTCAACTCAATGTGGTCCACGACAGCAACAGCTCCATGTATTCTAATCTACTACTTGTACAATGCTACATGTGCACCCACCACTCCCTTGCCCAATAAATACAACTTGTTCCGAGTCTCATGCAACCGAGTATCCTGAGTCCACGGGCTCTTGCGAAGACGGATCCCAATCCCGACTTGTGCTCTCACCGAGCTCGTCGACCGACACATCGATGGCCTCGACGCGTGACTCCCAATGCCGCGTAAATGCCTCCTTGCGAGCTTCGAGTCCCGCCGGCAAGACATCGAACACGTCCACCACGATGTTCAGCTGCGCGACGCGGTGCTGACCGACTTGCTCGATCGCGCAGCTGTGGCGCAGAGCTGCTTTGTTGCGCTGCACCCATCGCGCGACGCGGCGTGTGACGCAGATTTCGCCGCCGGCTCCGATGTCGCCCATGTCGTTCGCGATGATCTCGGAGAGTCCCGTGTACGTCACCTTACCCGTGACAGGATGTACGCCGACGACGAGCACGCCCTCGACTTCTTGAGCATCGTGGATGCCCATGCGCACGCGCAGCCCATTGAACGCGAATCGCTTGCCCTTTGCTTTCTCTCGCATCGTTGCCGGAATGAGATTGTGAAGATCGCGCGGCCACTCTGCGTTGAGCAACCGGAGCTGCGCATCGATGCAATACTCGACCGCGTCCCTGATTGTGTGAAACGCAAGCTGGAATGCATCGCCGCACGTCGTGATCTCGTAACCCCGGTACTTGGCCAGTAGTGAGCGCAGGATCTCGTCGTGCAGCTCGTTCGCTCGACGCATCACTGCACCGTCCTCATACGACCACAGCTGACTTGAGGACTCGATGTCGGTGTAAACAAACACTGGGTTCACAGTCGGTGGGAGACAAGGTGCTGCTGCAGACGCCATCGCAATGCTAGGCTCTGACACGTAAAACGCTGTCGTGTACTCCTCTGGTAGATACTGTCGAAAAGATCGGAAGAAGCACTCTTGACTGCAGCCCATGACGATCGATAGTGCGGTGCCGGAGTTGTTGAAGAGAAACGAGCTGAGTCCGATGAGAATTCCAGGCACTTTCACCTCGAAGTGGCTGAAGAGAAGGATGAGCGACACCATTTGGTACTGAAACGAGAACACGCCGTACACGATCCTGCAAAACGGCAGCGACATCGTCAGTGGACAACACATCGGCAAAAAAAAAAAAATCAAAGCTCGTACATGATGCTCTTGAGGCGCTTATAAAGTGGCGCCGTCTCGACGGCGCGCCGTTCGCACGGTTGCTCTGCGACGCGCGCCAGCTCGCAGTCACCGTGCCGACGAAGTCGTCCAACAAATGACGGCGTGGAAACGCGCCGAGTCGCCCAACAACTCGCTGTCTGCGACGCGAGCGCCGAGTCGTCCAACAACTCGCCTGCGACGCGCGTTGTCGTTGAAGCAAGTCTGGCATCACGCCGTGCTCCCGGCACGGCACCACACTGCCCCCCAAGACTTGCACCGACTGGTCACTGGGTCCGTTTCACACTTGATATGCAGAGTCGAAAAGCGACCTTCATTCTTCATACATTCATGCAACCTTCGGTCCACCTCGTCGTGTAGCCATATCGAACTGAGTTGTACCCATCAGCACTGCAACGAGGTCAAGTTGTACCCATCTGGACCGACAAGGTAATTCCGGAGCCCCTAGGCATCCTCTTGAGACGGGACCAACGCCGAGAGAGCCGGTTCGTTCTGGGCTCCAACGTAACGGCGCACGAGCTCCGGGGCACCACGAAAGATTTCCGCGAAGGGTTCCCACGAGTTTTCTTCATCTTGAAGGCCGCGCCACGCGACGAACAGCTCCCACTCACCAGTTGCACGGTTCTTCTGGTGCTGGACGATGTCGCGGATCTCCAGGATGATGCCTTGGTGGGCGATGTGCTGGCGGATCTCTGCGGTCACATTGAGGTCCGGATCGTAGTAGAACTTGAGGCGCGATCCATGGACGTCGTACTGCTCACCCGAGAGCAGGTGCTTGATGAGAAACGAGTGTGGGAGTGCCTGCTCGACTTGAAACGGGCCGACCCAACGCACCAAAAGCTTGCCGCCCTGAAGGCGCTTGTCGATACGCGACCACAGCACGTAGTCCCCGACCTCGAAGTTGCACACCTGGCCCTTAGCACGCGCCATGTCATGCAGGCGCTTCCGCTCCTTATGATTCACCACCGCCGCGTGCATCTCGCGCAAGTGCTCGCGCAGCGCAGCGAGCTCGGCTGAGGCGCCGTCAGCGTTCACAGGGACGATGCGGGCCTTTCGCACACCTGGCACTACGATGCTGTTGAGTGGCGTCGGCGCCGGCAGCCCGGTGAAGAGCTCGACCGACGCATGGCCGTCGAGAGACGGCACCGGCGAGTGGTTGAGGTTGGCCTGGATGACGGGCAGTAGGTAGACCCAGTTGCGCGTGTCCAACTGCAACTCGAGCAGCATGACTCGGAGCACCTGTAGTATATCTCGGTTGACTCGTTCCACCGTGCCGTTGATCCACGGTGTGTAGACGGGCACAAAACGCTGGCGGGTGTGCACGCGGGCGGTCAGCTCCGCCAGCAGCACGGCCGTAAAGTGCGATCCTTGATCCGACACCAACTCACGCGGCGGTCCGAAGCGCTTGTGCCAGTCTAGCACCGCTTCTGCAGCCGTCAGGCTCGTCGGCGAGTCGGCCGCCACCAACTCGCAATAGTGGGTCAACTCGTCCTTCAACACGAGCACATACTGAGAATCACCGTAGCTGTCCCCTAGGTAGAGGTAGTCGTAGTGCACGCACTCGTTCCGCTCCGTTGCAGCTGCTGCGGGATCCGACTCGCGTTGGATGATCAGACCTCCCTTTACATGCTTGCAGAGCAGGCACGACCGGACGAAGCGGGTCACGGTGGTGCGCAGGCGCACCAGAGAGAAACGCTGCTTGATGGTCTCGACCATGACATGCTCGCCGCGGTGACCCTGGAGCCCACAGTGGGCGACCACCATAATGCGCTTCACCAGGTCACGGGCGTCGACCGGGAGCCACACACGCCCATCGACGAGCAGCATGCCGTCTTCCTCAGTCGCATCGTCAGGGGCGTCGCTCCGAGCACGCGCCTGCGCCCGGCGGATCTCGTCTGTGTTTGGCCAGCGGAAACCCGGATCCTGCAGCGGGCGGAGGTCTGACACCGCCGGCGCCGTTCTCGCCGTGGTCCTTTTCACAGTAGCAGTAGGCTTAGGCTGCGCCCACCGCGACACGATGTCCGCCCAAACGTTGTCCTCGCCCTTGATGTGCTCTATCGTGTAGCGGGCACCGACGATCTTAAGCGCCCAGCGCTGCAGCTTGCCCCGCACATGTGCTTTGATGTCCTTGTGGGGTGCGAATATCTCAACCAGATTGGCATGGTCACAGTAGATACGAAAGCCTCTCTCTCGCTCGAGCAGATAGGCCAGGTCCGAACAGGCCCTGACGACGGGGTACGCTTCCTTCTCGATCACCGACCAGTTAGCTTCTGCCCCTTGAACAAACCCGAGAGGCAGACCAGCATCTCGTGCGACTGGTCGACCACGGAGGCAGTGGGCACCCAGTTCTTCACTTGGGTTAGCACGACAGCCCACCCGGTGTTGGATGCGTCCGTAAACAAGCACACGTCGGCAGTAGGCTCCGCGAAGTAGGTCTTGGTCGACGTCATCAAGAGACTCAACACCCTCTTGAACGCGGCCTCTTCGTCCTTGCTCCATGGGAGATCAACACCCTCGAGCTGCTTCTTCTTGCGTCCTCGGGTTCGCATGACTTCCTCAAGCTTGAACTGAAGCGGTCCGACCACGCGCGCGTAGTCCACCATGGACTCGCGCAGCCAATTAACAGCGCATAGGAAGTTCTGGAGTGCGGCCGCAGTTGGGGGTAGCGGCATGCTACGGAGCGCCTCGAGCCTGGCTGGGTCATGGCGCACACCCTCACCGTCGATCATCTTCCACACCAGATCACCTGCGGCGCGAACAGCTTACACTTGGACGCGTTCAGCTTGAGCTTGTGTTGTCTGAGGATCTGGAAGAAAACCCTCAGCCGATCGATGAAATCAGCCGGGCTGGACGCGAACAAGAGCACGTCGTCGATCCAGACGAGCACGGATTCGTAGAGCAGCTCGCGAAACACAGCGTGCATCTGCAGCTGAAAGTGCAGCGCGGAGTCTGCTGCCCCCTGTGGCACACGTGTCGGTGAACACGCCCGTCTTCAGTCAGAAAGCTGAACAGTTCCTGGCACTCCGAGGCCAGAGGCAGTTGCCAGAAGCCCTTGAAAAGATCAAACTGACCAAAACCGTACGCGCCGCGCACAGCTTGTGTCACAGCGCGGAGGTTAGGCGTCGCCCCGGCGAGCGGCACCGTGCACTGGTTCACTGGGCGGTAGTCGACGGTGATGCGGTAGCCATCGCTGCCTTGCTTCTTCACAGGATGCGCCGCGCACGCCCAGCGGCTTGCATTGTTACGATAGATCAGGCCACTAGCCTCGAGCTCCTTCACGTAGCGTCGAAGGAAATCGCGCTGGGCCTCAGGGTACTTCCGCGTGGCTGAGCGATACGGCTTCGCACCGTCGCGCAGCTGAACGCGGAGGGGCTCGACGTCTGCGGGCTCATCCACACCAAGGCGAGTGCGCCACACGTCTTCATACTCGCGCACCAGTCGTCGCATTGGCTCCATGTGCGCGGCATCGAAGCCCTCAGCCTCTGCGTCGTCCAGCATACGCTCTAGCAGTTCAGCAACGTCGGCCCCAGACTCCGCGGCCACCACCACATAGTCATCGTCCAAGTCGTCCTGGTCGGCGGCGGCCACGCGTTCCGTACCAGCGAGTTGATCCATGATGTTCTCGACATCAATACCGATCTCGCGCAGTGTCGACCGACCCAGAAGCACCTCGTCGGTGGTTCTCGAGCACGAGACAGCGAACATTGCAGAGATGGAGCGGTCCAGCCGCCGTGCTTATGCGCAAATCCACTGTGATAGACTCACGGCACTCCGTGCGCTTACCGCCGGCCAGCTCCACGACCATCGGTGGCTCGATCATGACGCGAATAACACCTGAGTCCAAGTCGGCAAGCTCGGCGACCACGCTGCTGGACACCACGTTGCAGTCGGCACCCGTGTCGATGCATAGAGGCACCTCGAGTACGTCGTTGATGTTGACCATGCGCGAGCTTGACGCTCCGTCGGCCGCCCGCATCATCTTGACCTTGTCGGCTTCGCTTCCTTCTTGTTCTTCCAACGGCGACGAGCTTCCTCCTTCTGCTCCACCGTCGCTGCCTTACAGTCACTCAGCCAATGAGCGCCGCCGCAGTGGAGACATCCGTCCCGCGGTGGCTGCTTGGCAGGACCGCCACCGCCACTTGCACTGGCTCCGACAGCTGGAGTCGCACCCGTTCGCTCCGCGCCCTTGTCCTTGTTCGGCTTCTCGCCAGGCCCACGCGACTTCTTGCCGGCCGCCGGCTCACGCTTGACCTCGGCCGAGATCAGGTGGAAATGCTGCTGGTGACGACCGAGCTCGACGATCAGATCGTAGAGTGCAACATCATCCGACTTGGCATGGCGATGTGTCAGCGAGACCGCTCGCTCAACGTCCAGCCTGAGTGCCTCAGGTTGAAGCTGCTGCACAATCATCTTGCATCGCATCTTCATACGCAAGCGCCCATCTTCGTCATAGACCGGGCCTGACCCGATGATGGTCCCCAGTCCATGGTCCTCGATGATCTCGTCGAGGTCGAGGTACAACTTGAGCGCACGGGCCTCGATGTCGGGCTCTCGCAGGTCCATCTTGAGCTTAGACTTGACGAGTTGCTCGACGTCAGGCACGTGGTTGTTCATGAGGGAGCCCGTCTTCTGGCTGATGGCAGCGCAGATTTCCGGGTCTGTGATCTCATACACGCTTCGCTTGAACACGTAGCGCGAGAGATGTTCCATCACTCGCGCATCGATCGTGCTCTTGACACTGGCCACCACCCGCTCGGGGACTTCGCCGGTGGCCACGCATCGCTCGCGCATCTTCTCTTCGTACTGGCGGCGCTCCCGCTGGAACGCCACCAGTGCCTGGCTCCAAGCCGCGAGCCGCGGCGCCTTGATGAACTCGAACACCGGCGGTGCGACCATGTCGATGTCGCCGTCGTGGTCCATGTCGGGTTCGTTGCTTGGAGTCTTCTAGCTAAAAGATCTTTGTGCTGGTTGCAGGGTAGATTGCAAAGTGAGCTTTATTACCGTCCTTAAAATGCATCCCTACGAACCAAGATGACCCCAGCAGCGTCCCCACAGACGTCGGGGGCGACACCCTCGTGGCGCCGTCTCGACGGCGCGCCGTTCGCACGGTTGCTCTGCGACGCGCGCCAGCTCGCAGTCACCGTGCCGACGAAGTCGTCCAACAAATGACGGCGTGGAAACGCGCCGAGTCGCCCAACAACTCGCTGTCTGCGACGCGAGCGCCGAGTCGTCCAACAACTCGCCTGCGACGCGCGTTGTCGTTGAAGCAAGTCTGGCATCACGCCGTGCTCCCGGCACGGCACCACACGCGGCAGCGAGCGCGCTGTGCGTCCAAGTCGCCGGTGCGATGCCGAGTATGCCGACTGCTGCTGCCACGAACCAGTCGATCGCAGACAAGCACACGTGATACCCCGAGTTGTTGAAGGGAAGTTGACTGGAGGAGGCAATAGACCATGTTTACTCACTCGCTTACTCTAAAGATCACACGTCGACAACAAACTCCAGCACCAGATCTCGAAAGCCGTCAAAGATCTCCACATCACCGCACTCTTGGAATCCTCGATTGCGATAAAACTGAATCGCTCTTAAATTATTCTCCCACACGCGCAACCAGACGACGCAGCGACGTTGTGCCTTCTCGCCGCGCGCCGCGCGAACCTCATGAAGCACCCGATCCATCAGCTCCTGGGCGACTCCTTTTCCGTGAAACGGCTTATCGACGTAGAACTTTTGTAGCTCCATGCAACCTTCGTCGGTGTCAACACTATCGTCTGGGCTGAGGTCTGGCCGGCGCTTGTCGTGGAGAAGCGTTGCGAACCCGCAAGGCGTAGGATCGCCACGAGGAAAAGCCAACATGATGGTCGTGTGGGGATCCTTCAAGCTCTTGCGCATAGCGTCCACACTGTACGACGATGAGACGTACTCTCGTAGAGCTTCAGGCTTCCATGATTGCGCGAAGGTCTCGGTGAAAGTCCTGATCGCGAGCTCGCTCAGCGCCTGTGCGTCGTCGATGTGGGCGTGACGGATCTCGACGTTGGCACGCATCGCTTGTCTGCGTCTCGGCGCTCGACTCCAGCAAAACAGATAGTGAGAGAGTTCGCAACCCCAACAGCATCGTGGGCTGCATCCGCCGGCCAACGCCCGCTGGAGGGACTTGAGAAGCGAGGTCGCAGCTGATGCCGAGATCTCATGAGCGGATCTCTCGGGTACCTCAGACCCTAGAGATGCGAGCGCCACGTCAGTGGTCGGTTGCGGTGTCATGGCGTCTGACCGCGACGGTCGACACGAAGGCCGTTCGCCGAAGGGGCGAGTGCACCTTGAAGTTGACAGCCGCACCCACTGTCTGGAAAACAGGGCGCCGATCAGCTGAGATGTCTGGACTCCAGACACATTGTGGCAAATTGCCAGTTTGGCGATGCATGTGAGCTGAAACAAGTGTGTGTAGCTCTCCGCCAAACATACACAATAGCACCACAGCACTTCCATGATGACCGTCACACCAACGCCGACGTTGCAGTGCTGTGCGCGTTTGCGTTCCAGGCAACACCAGGCCACACGAACCACAATTGGCCGAAGTATAAACTATTACAGGTTTCGAAAACATATTGCTGACAAGAAAACCTGTTTGTAGATTCACCTAATTCGGATGGTATAGTTTTGTGAGAGGTAGTTTCGTGGAAGCAGGAGATGCGCACTGACGCATTCGAAAATGTTTGGCCGAACAGATCGCCACATTCGCATTGCTTGCTCATCGAGACGAAATGGTCATGATGACCATCTGCGAACAAAGCACTAGCAGTGATGACCGTCATCACTGCTAGTGCTTTGTTCGCTACTCATGCTCCTTTCACAGTGAATTTCACTGTATTCTCAACTCAATGTGGTCCACGACAGCAACAGCTCCATGTATTCTAATCTACTACTTGTACAATGCTACATGTGCACCCATCGCTCCCTTGCCCAATAAATACAACTTGTTCCGAGTCTCATGCAACCGAGTATCCTGAGTCCACGGGCTCTTGCGAAGACGGATCCCAATCCCGACTTGTGCTCTCACCGAGCTCGTCGACCGACACATCGATGGCCTCGACGCGTGACTCCCAATGCCGCGTAAATGCCTCCTTGCGAGCTTCGAGTCCCGCCGGCAAGACATCGAACACGTCCACCACGATGTTCAGCTGCGCGACGCGGTGCTGACCGACTTGCTCGATCGCGCAGCTGTGGCGCAGAGCTGCTTTGTTGCGCTGCACCCATCGCGCGACGCGGCGTGTGACGCAGATTTCGCCGCCGGCTCCGATGTCGCCCATGTCGTTCGCGATGATCTCGGAGAGTCCGTGTACGTCACCTTACCCGTGACAGGATGTACGCCGACGACGAGCACGCCCTCGACTTCTTGAGCATCGTGGATGCCCATGCGCACGCGCAGCCCATTGAACGCGAATCGCTTGCCCTTTGCTTTCTCTCGCATCGTTGCCGGAATGAGATTGTGAAGATCGCGCGGCCACTCTGCGTTGAGCAACCGGAGCTGCGCATCGATGCAATACTCGACCGCGTCCCTGATTGTGTGAAACGCAAGCTGGAATGCATCGCCGCACGTCGTGATCTCGTAACCCCGGTACTTGGCCAGTAGTGAGCGCAGGATCTCGTCGTGCAGCTCGTTCGCTCGACGCATCACTGCACCGTCCTCATACGACCACAGCTGACTTGAGGACTCGATGTCGGTGTAAACAAACACTGGGTTCACAGTCGGTGGGAGACAAGGTGCTGCTGCAGACGCCATCGCAATGCTAGGCTCTGACACGTAAAACGCTGTCGTGTACTCCTCTGGTAGATACTGTCGAAAAGATCGGAAGAAGCACTCTTGACTGCAGCCCATGACGATCGATAGTGCGGTGCCGGAGTTGTTGAAGAGAAACGAGCTGAGTCCGATGAGAATTCCAGGCACTTTCACCTCGAAGTGGCTGAAGAGAAGGATGAGCGACACCATTTGGTACTGAAACGAGAACACGCCGTACACGATCCTGCAAAACGGCAGCGACATCGTCAGTGGACAACACATCGGCAAAAAAAAAAAAATCAAAGCTCGTACATGATGCTCTTGAGGCGCTTATAAAGTGGCGATGCCACTTGGGTGCCGTTGATAGTCTCGTACTTGCGACCAGACCACTTGAGGCGAAACAGAACATACACAACGTAGACGAGAGTGATCGCTTGGAGCATGTTGCCGCTGATGAGCACGCGGTACGATCGGTTGTTGAATCCGCGATTGTAGATCGTGTAGCCGGCTTCGACGAAGAAGAACAGCACAACCAGCACATGGACCCACTTGCCATACCAGCGCACAACATCCCGTTCGCGCGCGATGCCGCGATCCATGGACATGCGCGCGAGGCGCGACAGCTCCCATGTCATCGGAAACATCCATAACGACGCAGCCATGAGGAACGTGTCACCCATCACGAGCACGAACGATAGCCACGGCCGCGTGACGTTTGCGATCTGCGCGACGCTGTGCAGCCCCAGTGAGTCAAAGTACTCATAGTCGACACCCTGGAGCTGATCAGACAGCGTGAGATTGTCCATGAGGAACATGTCGATGTAGAATATACCGCGAAAGAGCGACCAGAGCCACAGGTAGAAGAAGAAGAAGAAGAACACGAAGCGGACAGCCGAGACGCGCAGCTCTGTGTGTCGGTAGATGCCACTGGCGACGGCGCCAGCGGCGATGCTCGAGATCGAGAGCGAGACCGCATGCAGCAAGCTCCAGATGCGCATACCCGACGGCTTCCTCTTGCAGTGATCGGCGACTGAGTGTTGGGGTTCTGTATTCCTCCTGGCTTTATATCACTCGCGGCTCTTGCGTTCTTTTGGTGGAGCCTAGAGATGACTGATCGACCACACAAGTCCGTATCAAACGAAAGAGAGAGTCTGCTGTCGCTGTGAACGGCGGAGTGCCACTCCTACACACGGAGCGACTCACGTGTTCGACGGATCGCCCGCCGCACTGCTGTTTTTGGAGGGAGGCTAAAGATACGTGGGCGTGGTATCAGCGTCGCACATGCACGCGCGCTGCAGCGGAGATGACGATGCCGTCGATCAGACAGACAGATAGTCGGCCAACGTGGCGGCGAAATGCGCGCACTGCTAGGGGGCATGGGAAGTTGCCAGCATTTTCCTTCTTTTTTTTGCATCACAGGCCGACCTTCCAGGCAAATATAACCATGGTGAATTCTAAAAATGAACCTATAACCACCACTATTTTTCAAAAATATGTAGTTCTCAAGTAGACCGTAAAAACATTGCCACATTGTCAGTTGAAACTGCTAATAACACAGCATACTCGTGTGAATATTTTGTTGAGGAAGTGCACGAAAGCTTGCTTTTTTTTAAGCTGGCACAGTCTCCTTTCAATCTACGAGCTACTGCTCAATTGCACTGTCACTGCATATTTCAGTCGAAATGTGCAACAAATGAATAGATAGTCATGGTGACAGATACCGATCAGGTGTTGTGGAACAACACAGTTTTTGCATTGCTGCATACCGAACGTGTAACGGGGCCTCCCCGTTACAGGGAATGCCCTGCAATTCAGCGTTGCGAATTGCAGTTGTATTGACTCTGTCCTTTGACAGGCCGAGCCCATCGACAGCGACAGATTTAAACACGGTGCTGCTGCGGTTTTTCGTTGCATTTACGCAACTGGAAGTTACTGCAGAAGTTACGAGAACTTGTTCAACCCATGGGGCTGACTTCGGAGGAGTAGTATCCATCTATGGGGACAAGCAGGTGCATTATATTTGTTGCTGCGCAATTCCACGTCGCTCGACCACATACTGCTTGATAAACAGGTAAATGCGTTCAAGCTCTTCCTTCACGCTAAAAATCGTTCGCTCCACATCACGCTGCTAATCCGGAAATATCCACTGCGAAGCGAAGCGGAGCGGAAATCAGTTGAAAAGATGGCGATTGACGAATATGGTGGGAAAACCTAAGGTTTTTTCAAATTGTACAATGTTCGCCCTTTTGTGTGTTTTTATATTATCGCATGACTGAATGATTGTTGCTGGAGAGGTTTGACCATTATGTTTCCGACTAGAACACAGGCCTTCTAGTCGGAAACAGCATGGTTTTGAATCACAAACGGCAAGGCATCATGTGTGGGGGAGCTCCCTCTTCGCGGTAGCCCCCAACGGGAAACAGGTTGAGAGAGAGAGAACGTGTAACCTTAACTCTCAACACACCACACGTGAGTGTACAAGCGCTGATGGAATGTGATGCACTTACGATGATTATATTGCTGACAATGATGGCAGTGTTGAATCGGTGTTGTGCGTGGTGATGACGATGTGATGGAAGTGGTGACTGCAAGTGGCGAAGATGCAGAAGTCATGGTCACCTCCATCGTAGTTGACATCACCGACTGGACAGCGACGACAGTCACAGCGTTACAAGCTCATGAACAAATCGACCAAGTGCATGTAGGATTCGCTTCCAGCGTTGCTGTGAGATGTCGGTTACAGCGCATTTCATACCGTTCCTCAAATACATGGCACTCATATTTGCAATCATCTCTATCAACGTCTCCATTCAGGGTATGCTTAGTGCGCGCTTCAGTACTGTCGGTGTTGGCCGCACTGCTTCAACCACAGTAAAATATCAGCCAGTAGCAGTATACAGTGTGCCGTGAAAGCGCATCAATGGCTATTCCGGGTTGTGTCTGCGGGGCGCTTATTGTGACCCAGGCAACCATAGACGTGACACTTGTTCACACGTTTCTTTTTCATGGCTTCGGTCGCCGGTTGAGATTTTATCCGCTTGATCTTCTTTGGATGTCCACGGCTTTTCGGCACCCACCACGATGACACTTCCATGGACGGTGCGCTTCCTTGGTGGAAAAGGCGCGGATTTTCCACGAGACCAACTCCAAAACGTACGATTGGATGAACTGATACTGCTTGCTGTGTTCTACGAATAGGTCGGACTTTAGCTGTCGACATGTGGCAGCACGGTTCGTAACGGAGCGATTGGCTGCGCACAGCATCCTATGCAGCCCCGCTGGACTTGCTCACCACACGTTTTCAATCCCAAACTGACAAACGTCAGGGACCCGGGAGAGATATGACGCCTTCATATCACGAGTGGCACTGAACTCAGTCAGGTCAACCTGGGTTGCGCCACAGGAGTGCGGTGCAAACCTGCTTGCCGGTCCAAAGCTGTTGCACGACAAACGTGCACGTCGGGTCGGTTCACACGGTCTTGTACCGACGTTGGTCACTCGTGCGCGTGGTTGTAGTCGACGACCGCTGACAGAACATCCTCTCGGCGGGTGTAGTTGCACGGAAAGAGACTGACGCGCGGTTGATCTTCCTCTTCATGTGACGAGGTGCTGCTTTTATTTTTTTACCCTTGTGAGTCGGTCACGTAATCGCCGTCGTCGTCATTCACAGGCGGCATGCAAAAAAGCTGATTCTTTTTTTTTTATGCTCTGCCCTCCTGGTACCGTTCCAATCTCGGTGATGACACCAATGACTCAACCCCTGAAATTCCTTTTCACCGTTCTACCACATTCTATCATCCCTACAATCCGTACTCGGATTACTATGAGACTCTTTCCTCGCCGTGCTAAGGTGGACGTACTGGTTGTTTTTTTCCGGGCCGAGTCTGCACTCGATATAAACCGACGTACACCTAACCCTAAAGCCTCACACACATTCTTCTCCCGCATGTTCAGTTTAGCACCGTTGTGGTGAACTCACGCTATCCCGGCGCAACTCAGGTGGCTTGTCCGAATAATCAGCGAAACATTAGTTTTTCAACGAGGTGGAATAGCTTTCACATTTTTGATTTGTTGGTGGTCAAGAGGATATACTTTTTTGACATCTTTCCCGATTCTAGTCAAATGGTTTATTCTCTACATTTTTGTGAGGTTTGGTACGACATCTACATTTCGTTTTGCAAATGGTCGAAAGCCTTCTCGTTCCGTACAAAGAATGAGGCGTCGGTTTCTACATCGTTGCCAAGTCGGTTGAGGCTAGGGTACACGTTGGTGATTTCGCTGTTTTGTGCGTTCATAAGCAGTACAGCCTTGAATCCACCTTGTGATTGGCTGGTTACTCGGTTGGATGTTGTCTCGAATAGGACCAGTTCAGGTTCGATCCCGCTCACTTTCTTTTTGCACCAAGGCAGGAAATGGTGGCTCGCACGAAGCCAACCGCGGAGTAATTGACGGGCCGTAGAGCACTCAAAGGCAGTGGCTTTTCGACAAGTTTACCAGGGCGGAGTTGAAGATACCGGTGACGGAGTTGAAGATGCCGGTGACGGAGTGGATGTGCGCGATTCGAGTGATGAAGGTTATCGATGACAACCGTGGTGCTCTTGTTGAATGAATGGATGGTGGGAAGAGTTGCAGGACATATTGTGGGCATGTTCGAACTCCGACAGGGTGAAGATGATTCGAGCATTCGTGCGGTCGTCGGAGCAGGTGTTGACCCGGATCTTGACGGGGCACCCAACGTGCAAGCTGTACGATGGAGCAAGCTTGGATGGGTTAGGTGGACTAAAGGCGATCCAGTCCGTCTCGGCGTTCCTATGGTCGAGTTGAGAGTGCTCGACTTGATGAGTGCAACGACTTTCGCGAAGCTTTGTAAGCGCCCGTGTGCTCAATTGCATGTCATATTTGCAATTATGTAGACGAACCGGCATTATATCTGGCATGACAAGAGAACCTGTTTACAGCTAACTAGGTTGTTTGTTCTGTGTCAAAAAGACGAGATCACGATCTCGAGTCTTAACCCTTTCGTTGTTGAGAGGTAGTGACAACCACACCTACCACCCGCCAGACTGCTACTGACCACCACACCGACCACCCTCGGTTGCGTCACGCGACCCCACCTATCGCTCCGTGTGACCTCACCTCACCTCACCTGGCTTTACCCGTCTGTACCAGTTGTTGCCATTGACGCTTTGCCATCGTGAACCTCTCCGTATCCCTTTTGACCACGCTCTACCGCCTCTTGCAGTGATTTGTGGGCGACTGGACACGACACTGCCGCATATGCACTGCCTCGACTTGATTGACTTGATTGTGTATGCTGCTGCATCCTGCACCCTGCCCTGCACCCCGTCACACAATCCTTTCTTTGATGTGATGGACGTGACTCGGCATCCATCCCACGCCCAGGTCGTCGACCCACATGTGTCGAGCTCTATCGGGCCCGGTGCTGATCAACAAGCCCGTACAGACAACACATGGCACCACATCGGGGCGTCTCATGTCTCACAATTCTTCTTCTTTTTTTTTATTTTATTTTATTTTTTTTTATTCATTTGGCGTGAGCTTGCACAGCAACAAGAATGCATGCCCACAGTTCCACAGTACGTCGGGCGGCTTGGTTCCCCAGGAAGACGCGAAGACGACATGTGCAGTGTGTACGCATGGGGGCACAGGTGTCTGGTGTCTGTCGGGTCAGGCAATCTCACAGTATGGACAGGTACAAGGCACACGTGTGTCAGCAGCATGTTGGTGTGGTGGTGTAGTGAGTGTGGAGGGGGGATGAGTGGGTACGCAGGTGAAGCAAAATGCATAGAATTGGTCATACTGGGGCTCGAACCCAGGACCACAGCGTTATTAGCACTGCGCTCTACCGACTGAGCTATACGACCGCGCAAACATACACCAACACAACGACAACACCCGCCAACACGCACAACCCGGACACGACCAACAACAATCGCGACTACACACGCCACACGACAACAACCACACCTACCACCCGCCAGACTGCTACTGACCACACCACACCGACCACCCTCGGTTGCGTCACGCGACCCCACCTATCGCTCCATGTGACCTCACCTCACCTCACCTGCTTTACCCGTCTGTACCAGTTGTTGCCATTGACGCTTTGCCATCGTGAACCTCTCCGTATCCCTTTTGACCACGCTCTACCGCCTCTTGCAGTGATTTGTGGGCGACTGGACACGACACTGCCGCATATGCACTGCCTCGACTTGATTGACTTGATTGTGTATGCTGCTGCATCTGCACCCTGCCCTGCACCCCGTCACACAATCCTTTCTTTGATGTGATGGACGTGACTCGGCATCCATCCCACGCCCAGGTCGTCGACCCACATGTGTCGAGCTCTATCGGGCCCGGTGCTGATCAACAAGCCCGTACAGACAACACATGGCACCACATCGGGGCGTCTCTTCACAATTCTTCTTTTTTTATTTTATTTTATTTTTTTTTATTCATTTGGCGTGAGCTTGCACAGCAACAAGAATGCATGCCCACAGTTCCACAGTACGTCGGGCGGCTTGGTTCCCCAGGAAGACGCGAAGACGACATGTGCAGTGTGTACGCATGGGGGCACAGGTGTCTGGTGTCTGTCGGGTCAGGCAATCTCACAGTATGGACAGGTACAAGGCACACGTGTGTCAGCAGCATGTTGGTGTGGTGGTGTAGTGAGTGTGGAGGGGGGATGAGTGGGTACGCAGGTGAAGCAAAATGCATAGAATTGGTCATACTGGGGCTCGAACCCAGGACCACAGCGTTATTAGCACTGCGCTCTACCGACTGAGCTATACGACCGCGCAAACATACACCAACACAACGACAACACCCGCCAACACGCACAACCCGGACACGACCAACAACAATCGCGACTACACACGCCACACGACAACAACCACACCTACCACCCGCCAGACTGCTACTGACCACCACACCGACCACCCTCGGTTGCGTCACGCGACCCCACCTATCGCTCCATGTGACCTCACCTCACCTCACCTGGCTTTACCCGTCTGTACCAGTTGTTGCCATTGACGCTTTGCCATCGTGAACCTCTCCGTATCCCTTTTGACCACGCTCTACCGCCTCTTGCAGTGATTTGTGGGCGACTGGACACGACACTGCCGCATATGCACTGCCTCGACTTGATTGACTTGATTGTGTATGCTGCTGCATCTTGCACCCTGCCCTGCACCCCGTCACACAATCCTTTCTTTGATGTGATGGACGTGACTCGGCATCCATCCCACGCCCAGGTCGTCGACCCACATGTGTCGAGCTCTATCGGGCCCGGTGCTGATCAACAAGCCCGTACAGACAACACATGGCACCACATCGGGGCGTCTCTTCTCACAATTCTTCTTCTTTTTATTTTATTTTATTTTTATTCATTTGGCGTGAGCTTGCACAGCAACAAGAATGCATGCCCACAGTTCCACAGTACGTCGGGCGGCTTGGTTCCCCAGGAAGACGCGAAGACGACATGTGCAGTGTGTACGCATGGGGGCACAGGTGTCTGGTGTCTGTCGGGTCAGGCAATCTCACAGTATGGACAGGTACAAGGCACACGTGTGTCAGCAGCATGTTGGTGTGGTGGTGTAGTGAGTGTGGAGGGGGGATGAGTGGGTACGCAGGTGAAGCAAAATGCATAGAATTGGTCATACTGGGGCTCGAACCCAGGACCACAGCGTTATTAGCACTGCGCTCTACCGACTGAGCTATACGACCGCGCAAACATACACCAACACAACGACAACACCCGCCAACACGCACAACCCGGACACGACCAACAACAATCGCGACTACACACGCCACACGACAACAACACACCACACCTACCACCCGCCAGACTGCTACTGACCACCACACCGACCACCCTCGGTTGCGTCACGCGACCCCACCTATCGCTCCATGTGACCTCACCTCACCTCACCTCGCTTTACCCGTCTGTACCAGTTGTTGCCATTGACGCTTTGCCATCGTGAACCTCTCCGTATCCCTTTTGACCACGCTCTACCGCCTCTTGCAGTGATTTGTGGGCGACTGGACACGACACTGCCGCATATGCACTGCCTCGACTTGATTGACTTGATTGTGTATGCTGCTGCATCTTGCACCCTGCCCTGCACCCCGTCACACAATCCTTTCTTTGATGTGATGGACGTGACTCGGCATCCATCCCACGCCCAGGTCGTCGACCCACATGTGTCGAGCTCTATCGGGCCCGGTGCTGATCAACAAGCCCGTACAGACAACACATGGCACCACATCGGGGCGTCGTCTCACAATTCTTCTTCTTTTTTTTTATTTTTTTATTTTTTTTTATTCATTTGGCGTGAGCTTGCACAGCAACAAGAATGCATGCCCACAGTTCCACAGTACGTCGGGCGGCTTGGTTCCCCAGGAAGACGCGAAGACGACATGTGCAGTGTGTACGCATGGGGGCACAGGTGTCTGGTGTCTGTCGGGTCAGGCAATCTCACAGTATGGACAGGTACAAGGCACACGTGTGTCAGCAGCATGTTGGTGTGGTGGTGTAGTGAGTGTGGAGGGGGGATGAGTGGGTACGCAGGTGAAGCAAAATGCATAGAATTGGTCATACTGGGGCTCGAACCCAGGACCACAGCGTTATTAGCACTGCGCTCTACCGACTGAGCTATACGACCGCGCAAACATACACCAACACAACGACAACACCCGCCAACACGCACAACCCGGACACGACCAACAACAATCGCGACTACACACGCCACACGACAACAACCACACCTACCACCCGCCAGACTGCTACTGACCACCACACCGACCACCCTCGGTTGCGTCACGCGACCCCACCTATCGCTCCATGTGACCTCACCTCACCTCACCTCGCTTTACCCGTCTGTACCAGTTGTTGCCATTGACGCTTTGCCATCGTGAACCTCTCCGTATCCCTTTTGACCACGCTCTACCGCCTCTTGCAGTGATTTGTGGGCGACTGGACACGACACTGCCGCATATGCACTGCCTCGACTTGATTGACTTGATTGTGTATGCTGCTGCATCTTGCACCCTGCCCTGCACCCCGTCACACAATCCTTTCTTTGATGTGATGGACGTGACTCGGCATCCATCCCACGCCCAGGTCGTCGACCCACATGTGTCGAGCTCTATCGGGCCCGGTGCTGATCAACAAGCCCGTACAGACAACACATGGCACCACATCGGGGCGTCTCACAATTCTTCTTCTTTTTATTTTATTTTATTTTTTATTCATTTGGCGTGAGCTTGCACAGCAACAAGAATGCATGCCCACAGTTCCACAGTACGTCGGGCGGCTTGGTTCCCCAGGAAGACGCGAAGACGACATGTGCAGTGTGTACGCATGGGGGCACAGGTGTCTGGTGTCTGTCGGGTCAGGCAATCTCACAGTATGGACAGGTACAAGGCACACGTGTGTCAGCAGCATGTTGGTGTGGTGGTGTAGTGAGTGTGGAGGGGGATGAGTGGGTACGCAGGTGAAGCAAAATGCATAGAATTGGTCATACTGGGGCTCGAACCCAGGACCACAGCGTTATTAGCACTGCGCTCTACCGACTGAGCTATACGACCGCGCAAACATACACCAACACAACGACAACACCCGCCAACACGCACAACCCGGACACGACCAACAACAATCGCGACTACACACGCCACACGACAACAACCACACCTACCACCCGCCAGACTGCTACTGACCACCACACCGACCACCCTCGGTTGCGTCACGCGACCCCACCTATCGCTCCATGTGACCTCACCTCACCTCACCTCGCTTTACCCGTCTGTACCAGTTGTTGCCATTGACGCTTTGCCATCGTGAACCTCTCCGTATCCCTTTTGACCACGCTCTACCGCCTCTTGCAGTGATTTGTGGGCGACTGGACACGACACTGCCGCATATGCACTGCCTCGACTTGATTGACTTGATTGTGTATGCTGCTGCATCTTGCACCCTGCCCTGCACCCCGTCACACAATCCTTTCTTTGATGTGATGGACGTGACTCGGCATCCATCCCACGCCCAGGTCGTCGACCCACATGTGTCGAGCTCTATCGGGCCCGGTGCTGATCAACAAGCCCGTACAGACAACACATGGCACCACATCGGGGCGTCTCACAATTCTTCTTCTTTTTTTTTATTTTATTTTATTTTTTATTCATTTGGCGTGAGCTTGCACAGCAACAAGAATGCATGCCCACAGTTCCACAGTACGTCGGGCGGCTTGGTTCCCCAGGAAGACGCGAAGACGACATGTGCAGTGTGTACGCATGGGGGCACAGGTGTCTGGTGTCTGTCGGGTCAGGCAATCTCACAGTATGGACAGGTACAAGGCACACGTGTGTCAGCAGCATGTTGGTGTGGTGGTGTAGTGAGTGTGGAGGGGGGATGAGTGGGTACGCAGGTGAAGCAAAATGCATAGAATTGGTCATACTGGGGCTCGAACCCAGGACCACAGCGTTATTAGCACTGCGCTCTACCGACTGAGCTATACGACCGCGCAAACATACACCAACACAACGACAACACCCGCCAACACGCACAACCCGGACACGACCAACAACAATCGCGACTACACACGCCACACGACAACAACCACACCTACCACCCGCCAGACTGCTACTGACCACCACACCGACCACCCTCGGTTGCGTCACGCGACCCCACCTATCGCTCCGTGTGACCTCACCTCACCTCACCTGGCTTTACCCGTCTGTACCAGTTGTTGCCATTGACGCTTTGCCATCGTGAACCTCTCCGTATCCCTTTTGACCACGCTCTACCGCCTCTTGCAGTGATTTGTGGGCGACTGGACACGACACTGCCGCATATGCACTGCCTGGACTTGATTGACTTGGATTGTGTATGCTGCTGCATCCTGCACCCTGCCCTGCAC
This sequence comes from Pythium insidiosum, assembly GCA_022836835.1. Classification (NCBI taxonomy): domain Eukaryota; phylum Oomycota; class Peronosporomycetes; order Pythiales; family Pythiaceae; genus Pythium; species Pythium insidiosum. Next base: position 92,122 of record JAKVDI010000046.1, on the reverse strand, counting down.
CCCGTCACACAATCCTTTCTTTGATGTGATGGACGTGACTCGGCATCCATCCCACGCCCAGGTCGTCGACCCGCATGTGTCGAGCTCTATCGGGCCCGGTGCTGATCAACAAGCCCGTACAGACAACACATGGCACCACATCGGGGCGTCTCATGTCTCACAATTCTTCTTCTTTTTATTTTATTTTATTTTATTTTATTTTTATTCATTTGGCGTGAGCTTGCACAGCAACAAGAATGCATGCCCACAGTTCCACAGTACGTCGGGCGGCTTGGTTCCCCAGGAAGACGCGAAGACGACATGTGCAGTGTGTACGCATGGGGGCACAGGTGTCTGGTGTCTGTCGGGTCAGGCAATCTCACAGTATGGACAGGTACAAGGCACACGTGTGTCAGCAGCATGTTGGTGTGGTGGTGTAGTGAGTGTGGAGGGGGGATGAGTGGGTACGCAGGTGAAGCAAAATGCATAGAATTGGTCATACTGGGGCTCGAACCCAGGACCACAGCGTTATTAGCACTGCGCTCTACCGACTGAGCTATACGACCGCGCAAACATACACCAACACAACGACAACACCCGCCAACACGCACAACCCGGACACGACCAACAACAATCGCGACTACACACGCCACACGACAACAACCACACCTACCACCCGCCAGACTGCTACTGACCACCACACCGACCACCCTCGGTTGCGTCACGCGACCCCACCTATCGCTCCGTGTGACCTCACCTCACCTCACCTGGCTTTACCCGTCTGTACCAGTTGTTGCCATTGACGCTTTGCCATCGTGAACCTCTCCGTATCCCTTTTGACCACGCTCTACCGCCTCTTGCAGTGATTTGTGGGCGACTGGACACGACACTGCCGCATATGCACTGCCTCGACTTGATTGACTTGATTGTGTATGCTGCTGCATCCTGCACCCTGCCCTGCACCCCGTCACACAATCCTTTCTTTGATGTGATGGACGTGACTCGGCATCCATCCCACGCCCAGGTCGTCGACCCACATGTGTCGAGCTCTATCGGGCCCGGTGCTGATCAACAAGCCCGTACAGACAACACATGGCACCACATCGGGGCGTCTCACAATTCTTCTTCTTTTTATTTTATTTTATTTTATTTTTATTCATTTGGCGTGAGCTTGCACAGCAACAAGAATGCATGCCCACAGTTCCACAGTACGTCGGGCGGCTTGGTTCCCCAGGAAGACGCGAAGACGACATGTGCAGTGTGTACGCATGGGGGCACAGGTGTCTGGTGTCTGTCGGGTCAGGCAATCTCACAGTATGGACAGGTACAAGGCACACGTGTGTCAGCAGCATGTTGGTGTGGTGGTGTAGTGAGTGTGGAGGGGGGATGAGTGGGTACGCAGGTGAAGCAAAATGCATAGAATTGGTCATACTGGGGCTCGAACCCAGGACCACAGCGTTATTAGCACTGCGCTCTACCGACTGAGCTATACGACCGCGCAAACATACACCAACACAACGACAACACCCGCCAACACGCACAACCCGGACACGACCAACAACAATCGCGACTACACACGCCACACGACAACAACCACACCTACCACCCGCCAGACTGCTGCTGACCACCACACCGACCACCCTCGGTTGCGTCACGCGACCCCACCTATCGCTCCGTGTGACCTCACCTCACCTCACCTGGCTTTACCCGTCTGTACCAGTTGTTGCCATTGACGCTTTGCCATCGTGAACCTCTCCGTATCCCTTTTGACCACGCTCTACCGCCTCTTGCAGTGATTTGTGGGCGACTGGACACGACACTGCCGCATATGCACTGCCTCGACTTGATGACTTGATTGTGTATGCTGCTGCATCCTGCACCCTGCCCTGCACCCCGTCACACAATCCTTTCTTTGATGTGATGGACGTGACTCGGCATCCATCCCACGCCCAGGTCGTCGACCCACATGTGTCGAGCTCTATCGGGCCCGGTGCTGATCAACAAGCCCGTACAGACAACACATGGCACACATCGGGGCGTCTCATGTCTCACAATTCTTCTTCTTTTTATTTTATTTTATTTTATTTTATTTTTATTCATTTGGCGTGAGCTTGCACAGCAACAAGAATGCATGCCCACAGTTCCACAGTACGTCGGGCGGCTTGGTTCCCCAGGAAGACGCGAAGACGACATGTGCAGTGTGTACGCATGGGGGCACAGGTGTCTGGTGTCTGTCGGGTCAGGCAATCTCACAGTATGGACAGGTACAAGGCACACGTGTGTCAGCAGCATGTTGGTGTGTGGTGTAGTGAGTGTGGAGGGGGGATGAGTGGGTACGCAGGTGAAGCAAAATGCATAGAATTGGTCATACTGGGGCTCGAACCCAGGACCACAGCGTTATTAGCACTGCGCTCTACCGACTGAGCTATACGACCGCGCAAACATACACCAACACAACGACAACACCCGCCAACACGCACAACCGGACACGACCAACAACAATCGCGACTACACACGCCACACGACAACAACCACACCTACCACCCGCCAGACTGCTACTGACCACCACACCGACCACCCTCGGTTGCGTCACGCGACCCCACCTATCGCTCCGTGTGACCTCACCTCACCTCACCTGGCTTTACCCGTCTGTACCAGTTGTTGCCATTGACGCTTTGCCATCGTGAACCTCTCCGTATCCCTTTTGACCACGCTCTACCGCCTCTTGCAGTGATTTGTGGGCGACTGGACACGACACTGCCGCATATGCACTGCCTCGACTTGATTGACTTGATTGTGTATGCTGCTGCATCCTGCACCCTGCCCTGCACCCCGTCACACAATCCTTTCTTTGATGTGATGGACGTGACTCGGCATCCATCCCACGCCCAGGTCGTCGACCCACATGTGTCGAGCTCTATCGGGCCCGGTGCTGTAACAGGGTATGCTGTTACACAGGAGTGATGTGTGTGTGACACATAACTCTGGTGCATTTGCACCGTGTGGTACACACGAGCTGTACGTGTGTGGTCCACGTAACTTAGGGTTTGGATCAAACCCTAACGGGTGACACAGAGTTAAATAACTCTGTTACATGTTAAGTAGGATAGTTAGAATTGTAGGGCTGGGATCCCGCAGGGGATCCCAGGGATAATCACCCGTAATACAGTCAGTCTGCATTTTGCAAGATAGAGATTAGTCTCTTTGCCATTTCTGGCTGTGGAATCGCTTCCTCCGTGCTTTCGATCACGTGTCCCGTGACATCTGGTAGCACTTGTAGTCAATCCAGCGCCATGTCCGCTTCGATTGACGCTGCGAATGCAGGGAGCCCTCTCGGGCTCAGACGAGAGGACCTCTCGTCTCTCAATGACGATGAGTGGAGCTTCATGCGGAAGCTCGAGGCCATCCTCGGCCGCGCGAGCTTGTACGAGCTTGTCGCGCAGGGCGAGGATGCGCTGAAGGAAAGGATCAAGTCCTTCCGGGAGTACGAGGACTCCCTCCTGCGTTTCATCCGATCGCAGATCCCGGATGCGGCTACGCCACCGGTGGTGGCTGTGCCAAGCCCTGTGTCGACGCCTCCGACACTGAAAGTGAAGGTGGCGTCGTACCAGGGACTAGAGAGTGAGAACCTCACTTTCTGGTTTCGCGAGTTGGAAATCGCGATGTCCGCTGCGCGGATTTATGACGAGCGACTGGCTCTCACGTGGGAGACCAATGCCCCAGGGCATTTCTCCAGCTGGGAGGGCTTCAAGGCAGCCATGCTTGCTGCCTTCCAGCCGCCGAATGTCGCACATCGGCAGAGGACACAATTCCTCAGTGCGCAGCAAGGCAAGCGCGAGCTGTACGAGTTCGTACAGGAACTCCGTCAGCTGCGTGCCTGCATGGCCGCTGACCCGTTGCCCGAAGAGGTCATGGTGACCGTCTTCATGAACGGGCTCGCGATTGGGGAGGCGCGCCGCGCGGTGTTCCAAGCGGAACCGCGGTCGCTGGAAGAAGCGATGTACATCGCCCAGCGTGCCGACCATTACGATCGGCTCGCCCGCGGCCTCCCAGTGGGACGCCAAGCGGGCCCGCAAGAAGCGACCTCCGGCCCTGAGCCGATGGATCTGACGTTGTCAGAAGAGCATTTGAATGCTCTGGAAGCGCGCTGGGCTAACGCGCAATGCCACAACTGTGGCCTCTACGGACATATCCGTCGCTTCTGTCGCTCGCAACGCGGCGCGTCCCGTGGACGTGGCCGCGGGCGAGGCAGAGGATCTGGCGCGCCTGCGAAGGCGACTGCCAGTACGGGAAACGACGGAACCCAGTAGGCGCGGGGCGGCCTACTGGGGAACGACTGAACACGCGGCGCGCGGATGGGGAGTTGGCGCGAGCCGAGTGTTCAGCCCCTCGAGGGAGCAGGGCTCCCTCTCACTCGAAGTCGAGTTTACTCGTCTTCGAGGGTCGAGTTGAAGGGTACAGTCGACCCTTCCGAGTCCTTGTGGACTCTGGAGCGTCGAAAAACTACGCTCGGGCGCAGAGTCTCCGCGAGGAGCCTGCGCAGCTGGAGCGGGTGACCAGCACTGAGGGTGGCTCAGTGTCGGTGAAGCTGGCGACCGGTGTGGTCGTTACGACACCGAGGATCGAGGTCGATCTCCGAGTGAAGTTCGCTGACTTCAACTCGGTCGAGCACTTTGTGCTGCTCGAGATGGACGGTCGATACGACCTCATCCTCGGGATGCCATGGCTCACGAAGCACGAGCCATGGATCGACTGGAAGACCAAGTCGATTGGGAGGACCTCCCGTGTTGGGCACGAGGCCTTGGAGGTCTTGGACCCCTCCTCCGTGTTTAATCACACGAGTGAGGCCTCCTCTCTCGACGAGGTCACTCTCGAGGTCGGCGTGTGTGCCGATGTGGAGTGGAGTCCACGTTCTGAGTCGGGGTCGACTCATGCGGGCTCTGCCCAGACTCCCACTGCCAAAGCCGAGGCTTGTGGGCCGCGCAGGACATGCGCCAAGATGTCGTCGTCGCACGCTTTCGTGCTGAGCGGGGAGAACGCTCCGGGGCAAGGGACTGCCTCCGTGACGACGGGTGAGTCGCGCGATATCGCGCTGAGCAGGGCTACTGCTCCGGCGTCAGGTTGTGACGCCGTGATGGATGAAGAAGTGCACGAAGTCGTGCCGAGCGGGGGCTCCGCTCTGGCGTCAGGACCTGACGTCCCGAAGGAAGATGCGTCGCACCTGCCGGTGCTGAGCGGGAATGTCGCTCCGACTCCAGGGACTGGGGTCGTGACGGGATGTACGTCGCGCCATGAGGCGCTGAGTGGGGTGACCACTCCGGTGTCGAATCACACCGTGACGAGAGACAAGATCGTCTTGCGCAGTTGTCTCTGCGCGGCACAGGGATTGGGCCAATCCCTGCCGCCACCGCGTTGTTCACGCACTAACAGGGGAGGAACTCCACCTGTCGGAACTGGATGTAGATCCAGGGCCATTCGATGGCAATCTCGGAGAGATGGAGGACTCTCTCTCCCAGAGTTCGAGTGGGAACTCAAGGCTGGCGCCTACTCGGAGATAGTCGTACTGCTACCTCCGAGGGTTGAGCTGGAGCTCAACAGCTCGTCCGTGGTAGACGAGACGGTCGCGGAGGACTTCCGCCAGCGCTTTGAGTCGCGCAGGGGTGCCGAGATCATGAAGAACCCCAAGGATAGGTACTATCCACTGCTGAAGCGCTTTTCGTCGCGCTGCCTGAGCGCCAAGCCGCCCGATGGGCTGCCTCCAGACCGAGGCGTCAGACACGAGATCGATCTGAAGCCCGGCTCGGGCTACTGTGTCTTGCGGCAATGGCCGCTGTCGAAGGAGCAGTCCGACATCATCGATGACTTCTTCGAGAAGAAGCAACGAGCAGGGCTCGTGCGGGAGAGCAAGTCTCCCCACAGCGCACCGACGTTCTGTGTGCGCAAGCCAAACGGCAAGTGGCGAATTGTACATGCGTACAATAAGCTGAATGCAGCAACGGTGCCGGCGCAAACGCCCATACCGAGGAAGGATGTGATCCTTCACCGCATGGCGGGCTCCAAGAAGTTCAGCGTCTTGGATCTGGTAGATGGATACTACCAGGTGCTGATGCGTGAGAAGGATATCCCTCTCACTGCTGTCAGCACGCCCAGCGGCATGCTCTGGGAGTGGCTTGTGATGCCACAGGGGCTCTCGAATGCCCCGGCGACGTTTAATCGCCTCGTCGGAGCACTGTTCCGACCTCTACGCGACTTCGCGCAGACGTACTTTGACGATATATTCGTCCACACGAAGCCTGCGGCTAATCGTGATCTCGATGATCTCCACATCGAGCATCTCGAGAAGGTCCTCGAGTGCATGAGCGAGAATTGGCTCTTTGCCAATCTCGACAAATGCATCTTCGGCGCCGAAGAGGTCCCCGTGCTCGGGTGTTTTGTCGGCACGGAAGGAGTCCGTGCCGACCCCGCGAAGATCAAGGTGATCGCGGAGTGGCCGGTGCCACGATCGCAGAAGGACCTGCGCCGTTGGCTCGGGTTGGCCAACTACCTACACAGGTACACGGCTAACTACGCCGAGATGGCGCGACCACTGTCGGACCTCCTCAAGAAGGACTCCGAGTGGGTGTGGACACCCGAATGCGAGCGTGCGTTCCGCACAATCGCACAGAGTCTTCAGGAAGCGCCCATCCTGGCGCTCCTGACTCACGTCCGTTCAGCGTCGTCTGTGACGCCTCCGATTACGCCATCGGCTGTGCTCTCCTGCAAGAGGATGAGCAAGGACGCGAGCGCGTCATCTCGTTCCAGTCTCGGCAGCTGAAAGGAGCCGAGCGCAACTACCCTGTCCATGACAAGGAGTTGTGGCGATGAAGTTCGCCTTGGTGAAGTTCCGCGTTCACCTGCTCGGGCCGAAGCCTTTGTGGTCTACACCGACCATGCCTCGTTGAGGACTGCGACACAGTCGCCTCACTTGTCGCAACGGATGGCCCGTTGGTTGTCATTCTTTGCAGAATACAACTTCACGGTTGTCTACAAACCGGGCAAGCTGAACGTGCTTGCAGACGCCTGTCGCGTCGACCCGATTATGAGCTTGCTCATATTTCGGTTGCGAGTTCGGATGTCTTCTCGCTCATCCGCCGCTTGTACGCGGAAGACAGGCAGTGCTCGACAATCTTGTCGCACCTGTCTGGCGATGCATCGCCTAAGGAGCTCTCCGAAACTCCGCGCTCAGATACACAGGTATCATGAGCATGACGGCCTGCTGTACTACAGCGGTGTCGTCGGCGAGGACCTCGCGTTGTGGTGCCGTCCAACGAGGACCTGAAGCACAAAATCGTGTTCGAGATACACGATACGCCCGTTGCCGGGCACTGGGTCGTGACAAGACGTTCGCCCAGCTTGCCCAGAGGTTCTGGTGGCCCAAGATGTACAACTGGGTATGCACATACGTTCGCACGTGCGAAGTGTGCCAGCGGGTGAAAGCAAGCCCGCACACCCACGCTCCCTTACAGAGCCTGCCGGTGCCAACCGACTGCTGGCGGTCCGTCAGCATGGACTTTGTGTTCGGGCTTCCCCGCGACCCCCACGGCAACACCGGGGTCTTGGTCTTCGTAGACCGACTGAGCAAGATGGTGCATCTTGCTGCAGTGCCCGACACTGTCGACGCCGAACGAACAGCGTCGCTGTTCATCGACAATGTCTTTCGACATCACGGCATGCCTGCCTCGATCGTATCCGATCGCGACCCGCGCTTCACCAGCGAGTTTTGGACGGCTCTCTTCCGTCTGCTGGGTACCCAGCTCGACATGAGCACAGCAGCTCATCCCGAGACGGACGGGCAGACCGAGCGCGTCAACCGGACGCTGGAGGACATCCTCCGTGGGCTTTGTGCGACCACGCCCACTGCATGGAGTGCCATGCTACCGCTCGCAGAGTTCGCAATGAACAACTCGGTTCATGCGAGCACCGGGTTCACACCCTTCTACCTCAACGGTCTGCGGCATCCCGCACTGCCCCTCTGTCTCATGGGCGACACCAAGTCTGGTGGGGGAGGAGAACGCCTCTTGGCGAACCAACTTGACGCCGTCGTGACGAAACCTGCGGTTCGTCGCAGCGTCAGCGCGTTTCTTTCGACTCGCGTCGCCCTCGTCAGGGCAGTGCAGGACAACATGGCGGCTGCACAAGATCTGCAAAAGTCAAACGCAGACAAGCATGGACGGTCAAACGTTCATGTATTTCACGAAGGTGATTACGTGCTACTCAGCACTAAACACTTGGCGGACGACGCCGTGAGCAGCTTGGGCAGCTCGAAGCTCCTGCCGAGGTTCATCGGCCCCTTCAAGGTCTTGAAGAAACGCGGCTCCGCGTACACGCTCGATCTGCCGAGCTGGCTTCGAACGCACCCGACGTTCTACGTCGGGTTGCTCAAGCCGTATCGGCCTCCTCAAACCGAGGACGACTCGGTGAGCGAGAGCGAGAGCGAGCACGAGCGTCGCCTTGATCGCGAGGCGTCGATACGCGCTCGTCTCGTGACGACGATACTCGTCGTACGAGTGCGGGAGCTCCTCGCGACGCGCCGAGCGCGAGTACGAGTCACGACTCGAATACGAGTAGCCCGTCTGCGGGTAACTCGAACGCGGGTAATCCGCCGACTGGTAATAACCAGAGGAGTGACGAGAGTCACTGCGAGACCAACCCACCGCGGCGGTCGGCCCGAATTGCGGAACGGGCGAGGTCATCTGCTGCAGAGCAGCGGTGTACCCCTGCGTCTGGTAGAGCATGCGCTCAAGACGATCAAGGTGCTGACCCAGTCGCGCTTGCTCGCGCTGGGATTCCTCCCGTGCCGCCTCAAAACGGTCTCGCAGCTGACCCAAGCCCACCTGGGTTTGCGACTGCGCCGTGTCCACCGACACCACGATCTGGCGGAGCTGGCGATAGCTCTCAGCCAGCTGAGCGTGTTGACGCTCAAGCTCGCCCAAGCGAGCAGTCAGCTCGGCCGCCGACGCGACTGCAACGGCCGAGCCGCGCCCCTCCCCCGGTGATGGACCGGAACGGGGAGCTCCACTACCCCGTGGAGGCGATCGTGGACGCTCGGCGTCGCCACGGGAAGCTCGAGCTACTTGTGAAGTGGCTCGGCTGTCCCGCGTCGGAAAGCCAGTGGCTTCCGCATGAGCAGCTGCTCGTGGACTGCCCGGATGCGGTCCAGGCCTTTGCCAAGGCACAACCGCGCTGGTTTCACTAGCGCGGGCCGACGTGTCGTCGGCTACAGAGGACGAACCTCTCGCGGAAGCAGATCCGCTCGCAGCATAGCTGCTCTCGCGATGGAGCGCCAAGTTCTGGCCCAACTGGTTGGTGACATCCAGGGTCACGAACTTGAACCACATGTCGCGCATCCGCTGAGCGGAGGCCCGGTTCGCTGACGGGCTGAAGGTGTACGTGTCCACCCTCGTTGTCGCTCGGACCCACGTCCAGAAGCGATCCTCGTACTCTGCTGCGGTCTCGCGACCGCGCAGAGGGTACGGGAGCCCGTCCATGTCGTCACGAGGACGGTTGCTGCGAGAGCAGATCTTGCGGAACTCGCGGAACTGCGCCACGTCATGACGACAGGCCGCAACGCGTCAGGGATCGTCATGGCGCGACCGTTGAAACGGTAGACCATCGTGGTCAGTTCCTCCACCGTCGGCGACGGTGGGGCCTCGCGCACACGCGAATGCGACTCCGGGTCGTGATGGCGACGCCGCGCCTCTTGCCCCTGACCGGGACTGCCCTGCATGCGATCAGGGCTGTCCTCAATCCAGAGGGTGTTACGCGGCGCGGGTGCGCGGGCCTGACGAGGCGTACGCGGTGTATCCGCAGCCGCAGCCGCAGCCGCGGTCTCTGCCTCCGCAGCTTCGCACTCGAGCGGCAAGGCGCGGCGGCGCCCGGCGTGAGTCGACTCACGACACGCTCGACGGCCTCGGATCGGGAACAGAGGCAGCACGACGAGGGTCGTCAGCAGCAGGTGCTGCACGCGCGGGGCGACTAGCGCGCGGAGTCGACGTGGCGGCAGCCGCTCCTTCGGCTCGACGCGGCCATCTTCTCGTCGCGCTCCGCTTGGCGACGGCGCCACTCGGCGGCGCTGATGCGCTGGCGCTTGGGCTGTCCGCCCACCTTGCGCTCACAGTCCGAATCGTCGGACGGCGGCGATTCGCCGTGCGCGCGTGCAGGCGACGCTTCGGGCGAGCTTGGCGCGTCGCGCGCTGTAGGCAGAGCGGTCTGCAGCGCGGCAGGGCGACCAGTCGCAGCGCCAGCGGGCGCAGGAGGCGATTGCATCGCCACGTCTTGGCTCGACGCGCGCCAGCGGGCGCAGGGCTTGACGGCGCCGACTCCTCGGCAGGAGCGGCGGCCTTCTCCTCCGCGTCCGACTCGTCGTAGTCGACGCACTGGCTCGGTGTCGGGCTGGCACTCATTGTGCGAAACCGAATGTGATCGGTAGCGGGGAATCCCGCAGCGAGGTTAGCTCGCGTTCCGGAAGGGCGATTCTCTCGCCAGCACGACTCGTGCACAAGAGGGCTGATGCCTCTTGATCCCTTCGAGGGAAATTCTCTTCTGTCACGGGAGAATCCCCGAGAAAGGTCGGCCACTTCCGACGGTTGGGCTGTCCCAACAGAAGACAGACGTCTTCTCCCTCTGGCGCGCCCACGTGGTGGCTCGCGTCTTGGAGGGGGGTGGTGTAACAGGGTATGCTGTTACACAGGAGTGATGTGTGTGTGACACATAACTCTGGTGCATTTGCACCGTGTGGTACACACGAGCTGTACGTGTGTGGTCCACGTAACTTAGGGTTTGGATCAAACCCTAACGGGTGACACAGAGTTAAATAACTCTGTTACATGTTAAGTAGGATAGTTAGAATTGTAGGGCTGGGATCCCGCAGGGGATCCCAGGGATAATCACCCGTAATACAGTCAGTCTGCATTTTGCAAGATAGAGATTAGTCTCTTTGCCATTTCTGGCTGTGGAATCGCTTCCTCCGTGCTTTCGATCACGTGTCCCGTGACAGGTGCTGATCAACAAGCCCGTACAGACAACACATGGCACCACATCGGGGCGTCTCACAATTCTTCTTCTTTTTATTTTATTTTATTTTATTTTTATTCATTTGGCGTGAGCTTGCACAGCAACAAGAATGCATGCCCACAGTTCCACAGTACGTCGGGCGGCTTGGTTCCCCAGGAAGACGCGAAGACGACATGTGCAGTGTGTACGCATGGGGGCACAGGTGTCTGGTGTCTGTCGGGTCAGGCAATCTCACAGTATGGACAGGTACAAGGCACACGTGTGTCAGCAGCATGTTGGTGTGGTGGTGTAGTGAGTGTGGAGGGGGGATGAGTGGGTACGCAGGTGAAGCAAAATGCATAGAATTGGTCATACTGGGCTCGAACCCAGGACCACAGCGTTATTAGCACTGCGCTCTACCGACTGAGCTATACGACCGCGCAAACATACACCAACACAACGACAACACCCGCCAACACGCACAACCCGGACACGACCAACAACATCGCGACTACACACGCCACACGACAACAACCACACCTACCACCCGCCAGACTGCTACTGACCACCACACCGACCACCCTCGGTTGCGTCACGCGACCCCACCTATCGCTCCGTGTGACCTCACCTCACCTCACCTGGCTTTACCCGTCTGTACCAGTTGTTGCCATTGACGCTTTGCCATCGTGAACCTCTCCGTATCCCTTTTGACCACGCTCTACCGCCTCTTGCAGTGATTTGTGGGCGACTGGACACGACACTGCCGCATATGCACTGCCTCGACTTGATTGACTTGATTGTGTATGCTGCTGCATCCTGCACCCTGCCCTGCACCCCGTCACACAATCCTTTCTTTGATGTGATGGACGTGACTCGGCATCCATCCCACGCCCAGGTCGTCGACCCACATGTGTCGAGCTCTATCGGGCCCGGTGCTGATCAACAAGCCCGTACAGACAACACATGGCACCACATCGGGGCGTCTCACAATTCTTCTTCTTTTTATTTTATTTTATTTTATTTTTATTCATTTGGCGTGAGCTTGCACAGCAACAAGAATGCATGCCCACAGTTCCACAGTACGTCGGGCGGCTTGGTTCCCCAGGAAGACGCGAAGACGACATGTGCAGTGTGTACGCATGGGGGCACAGGTGTCTGGTGTCTGTCGGGTCAGGCAATCTCACAGTATGGACAGGTACAAGGCACACGTGTGTCAGCAGCATGTTGGTGTGGTGGTGTAGTGAGTGTGGAGGGGGGATGTGGGTACGCAGGTGAAGCAAAATGCATAGAATTGGTCATACTGGGGCTCGAACCCAGGACCACAGCGTTATTAGCACTGCGCTCTACCGACTGAGCTATACGACCGCGCAAACATACACCAACACAACGACAACACCCGCCAACACGCACAACCCGGACACGACCAACAACAATCGCGACTACACACGCCACACGACAACAACCACACCTACCACCCGCCAGACTGCTACTGACCACCACACCGACCACCCTCGGTTGCGTCACGCGACCCCACCTATCGCTCCATGTGACCTCACCTCACCTCACCTCGCTTTACCCGTCTGTACCAGTTGTTGCCATTGACGCTTTGCCATCGTGAACCTCTCCGTATCCCTTTTGACCACGCTCTACCGCCTCTTGCAGTGATTTGTGGGCGACTGGACACGACACTGCCGCATATGCACTGCCTCGACTTGATTGACTTGATTGTGTATGCTGCTGCATCTGCACCCTGCCCTGCACCCCGTCACACAATCCTTTCTTTGATGTGATGGACGTGACTCGGCATCCATCCCACGCCCAGGTCGTCGACCCACATGTGTCGAGCTCTATCGGGCCCGGTGCTGATCAACAAGCCCGTACAGACAACACATGGCACCACATCGGGGCGTCTCACAATTCTTCTTCTTTTTATTTTATTTTATTTTATTTTTATTCATTTGGCGTGAGCTTGCACAGCAACAAGAATGCATGCCCACAGTTCCACAGTACGTCGGGCGGCTTGGTTCCCCAGGAAGACGCGAAGACGACATGTGCAGTGTGTACGCATGGGGGCACAGGTGTCTGGTGTCTGTCGGGTCAGGCAATCTCACAGTATGGACAGGTACAAGGCACACGTGTGTCAGCAGCATGTTGGTGTGGTGGTGTAGTGAGTGTGGAGGGGGGATGAGTGGGTACGCAGGTGAAGCAAAATGCATAGAATTGGTCATACTGGGGCTCGAACCCAGGACCACAGCGTTATTAGCACTGCGCTCTACCGACTGAGCTATACGACCTCACTTCTCAATTTGCCTCGTCGAGCACAAGTCTCCCCAGTCAACCAGCAGAAGTATCAAGCCCCCTCCCAGCTGTCGTCAGCACCCAGCACGCCAGCCATGAATCCAGTGAAGCGCCTCGTCTCTGCACCAGCAGCTGCGTCTCCAGTGGGTACAGTTGTATCCACCCAAGAAGCGCAACCTGGTTGCACCGTCTCTGCGCCCGCTCAAGATTCATCGACCGTGCCAGCTGAATCTCGTGGAAGTGTCTCGGACCGCGACAGTGATGTCGCAAACGGCGACACCGACGCGCAAGCCTCAAGCGCCAGTGGTGACGCCGCCGACATGGATATCGACTCTGTGGCAACGGCGCGTAGCGTTGAAGTTGGTGCCGGCATGCACGTGCACCTGCATGAACGGTCGGCCGTCGACGTCGAAGCCTCTGCTGAAGCCACCGACTCCGACGACCAAGCGACAACGACGCGTGACGAAGCTGCGTCTTCGTCTCTCCGCGCGCTTCTCAATCGTCCGACGGAGATCCGTCGTGACTCGACTCCGCCTCCCCAGCCGATCCGTGTGGCCATGCCACGTCCGACTGCCGATGCGATCGAAGCCATCGACGCACTCTACGCCAGCAACCGCGACTGGTCTGAAGTTGCTCGCCGCATCGAGCAAGCTCGCCCGTATCAGCTGCCTCGCGCGCGCTTCGTGATGATGATTGAGACCAACCGTGCGTTCGACCGCACTGGTATCAACAAGATCATGACGTCGCTGCTCAAGGACAACGACGACACCGTGATCAAGGAACTGATCGACCATCAGCAGATTGGTCAGATCTCCAAGGGCCGCGGCGGCGATCTTTGCGTCAAGGTGAAGACTCGCGCCGCGTGCGAACAGCTCGCCGGCCAAGAGGTCAAGATCCTCGGGAACAAGTTCAAGTTCCAAGACTTCGACATCCTTGCCGACCGCTTCTTCATCGACGTGTCCAGCGTCGACAGCGACTTCGACGACGCGTTCATGCTTCGTCGACTCTTCGAGCTTGGCGCGGAACCCATCTACGGGACGTTCCGCGACGTCAACCTGGAAGCCGCGATGACCACCGCCACGTGGCGCGTGTACTTCCGTGCGAACCGATGCCCGCCGGCATTGGTCGTTGGAGGTCAGCCGTGCGATCAGCTTTTGTTCGACGGCCGCCTGTATCCAGCACAAGCGAAGGACGCTGCCTTCCCGTCCCAGCGACGTGGCTTTGGGCAGCGCTCGCCGCATGCGCTCGATCTGTCCCCCCGACATCGACCCCGCGTTCGACGTCGGCAACCCCCACCCGGCAGCCCCCGAGTCCAAGCGCTCGTATGCGTCCGTGGTGCGCAACGGCAAGCCCGCTCCGCAGAAGCCCCGCGCGTCTGCGCCCGGGTCCAGCCGACGACTCGATGAGCGTGCTCTCGCTGAGCACGAACGTCGGTTCCGTAGTCTCGCCTCCGGCAGTCCACGGCCGACGCAAACCCAGCTTGCCATCACGGACGGCAGTCACAACTCGACGTCGTCTGGGATGCGCAAGGCCAAGCGCCAGCGCTGCGCCGAAGACTTCGCGACGGTGATGCAGAAGACTCGGCCGCAGCAGAACCAGTTGCCGACATCGCGACAAGCAACTACTTCTCTGTGCTCAGCATGGTGAGGTGGAACTCGAAGCTTGCGACGCGATGCTCGACGACGCCAGCTCGCCGCGATACCAGATCGTCCCGCGGATCACCAAGGTACCAACGGAGGTCAAGGCGAGCAAGGAAACCAGCCACTTCTTGACGAAGCACCACACGAGCGTCGTCAAGACGAAGGAAGCCAAGAACGTCGCCGACGTCGCGGCCGAGCTTGTCTTGACGGAGAAGGCAGCTGAAGACGCTCTCCAGCCTGCCAAGCTCAAGCAAGCAAGCGACCGCGTTGCCAGCGTGCTGAAGACGATTCGCTCGACAAGCAACCCCGACACGCTGACGCATATGGCGACGACGCAGTCTCCGATTGCGTTCAACGCCGCGTTGCTCAAGGAGATGAGTGTCGTGTCTCGCTCTGTCGACGACCTCGCCCACCTGCACCTGATCAACCGCGTCCTCAGCGCAAGCGACCCGTCCAGTGCGACGACGTTTGCGCACAAGTGGGCCAAGTACTTCGATGGCGAGAAGGCACCGAAGAAGCGCGACGACCTGTTCCGGACCGTCGCGCATTGGTGGAAGAACGAAGCGCTCGCTCCCATGCTCCGCGCGACACGTGCGCTGTCCCTCTTTGAGGTGATGCTCATGTGTACTGCGCCGCAGATCTTCGAGAACGACGCGTGGATCCAGCGACTGACGGGCCATCCAACGCTGTGGATCCCCGCCCAGAACCGACGCCTCCTGCACCCCTGCACGTTGTTTGCGCTTTTGCGTTCAGACATCGGCCAGCTCTGTTTCGAGCTGTGGGGTCCGTGCAGTGGCAAGGCAGTCTCCTCGACGACCTCGACTACCTCGCGACTGTGAGGTGTTCTTCCCGGAAGACGGCGTGCTGCAACTCACGTCGGTCGACGGCAAGTTCGTTCTTGCCACGGGAGCGCTCGCGATGAGCAGCTAAACCGGCCGCACAGGAAGAATCGACCGAGATCTCGTGGGAGGGCGTCACTTTGTTGACGGTCAACACCAACGGGATCAAGAAGAACGGTCACCTCCTCGTCGAGCACCTGCTCATCAAGAACAGTCTTTCATGTGTACAAGAAACCAAGATCCGCGACAGTCACCAGCTCGCCAAGATCGAATTCAACCACGCTGCACGATTCAAGCACCGCTTGTTCGTCAGCGACCTCAATGCAACCTCGACAGCCTCGACAGGACCAAGATCCGGCGGCGTCATGACGGTTCTCCGTTCTGACTTTCCCGGCTTCGACTCTGCTCGTGAGCTGTCGTCCTTCACGTACCCGGGACGTTACTTGGTCGTCCAAGTGATGGTCAACGATGCTCCGGTGTACATCCACAACGTCTACTCGCCTGTGGACGACACGGAGAAGGCCGAGTTCTTCGACGCCCTCCCGTTCAGCGAGTTTGAAGACAACGCGACACACATCGTGCTCGGTGATCTCAACACTCCGCTTGATCCCCGTCTCGACTCGTCCGAACCAAGGTTCATCACCACGCGCGGTCGTAGTGCGTGTCAGCGATGGTTGGGGTGCCTCGGTGTCGTCGACCCATGGCGCATCCACCATCCTGAAGAACGAGTCTTCACGGGTCCCCAGCCGCGCAAGAATCGGCTCGACTACATCCTGCTCTCGCGGGATTTCAGCAACGCCGTCTACGGTGACTCGACGTATTTCCAGCCGAAGGCAGCCGGAGATCATCTCGTGCACCAAGTGACGCTGCGGACCATGGCCCAGCCGCAAGGGGGGCTACTGGCGCTTTCCGATCGCGTTGCTCGAGTATCCAGACATCGTCAAGGCGATCGAAGGGAAGCCACCGCGGTTCTCGAGAAGCTGCGGTCGGCAGACAACAAGGGCAAGGTCTGGGAAGAGTGGAAGGCTCCATGAAGACTCAGCTCCAAGCCATCCAGCGCAAGCTTCGCTACCAGAACGAGGCAGCGATCCGTGACGCACAGACAGCTCTCGACCGAGCGGCAGCAAGGTTTCGAGACACAGAACAAACGCGGCCCAGGAGATGTTCCAAGCTGCGTTGGCGACGTATCGTGAGTGCGTAGAGCACTCCCGCAACTACAACCAAGACAGCGCGTTCGACTTCCAAGCAGCCAACGCCGAGAAGTCGACCAAGTTCTTCTTCCGTCCGATCGACGCGTCGCTCAACCGAGTCAGCATCGAGGAAGTGCGCATGCCCGACGGATCAACCTCACGTAATCCTGCGGACATCTCGACGGTGTTTCGCGATCACTGGGGTTCCATCATGGGCGATCCCGCCTCCAGTGGCGGTCGCCGCCTCCACCGGATCCTGAACAAGATGGCGCAACTACTGAAGCTATCACTGCTCGTCTCGACCGACAGAGACCGAGCTGCTCAACGCTCCGATCACGGGTATCGAGTTTGCAGCCGCGCTCAAGAAGATGAAGTCGACGTCGGCGCCCGGAATGGACGGGCTCTCAGCGGCGTTCTACAAGGTCGCACCTGACGTCTTCGGCGAGTGCCTCGAGCTAGTGTTCTACCACCAGCTCGGCCGCGGAGAGATGCTCAAGTCTCAACGCAAGTCCGCCATCTGCTTGTTGCACAAGAAGGGTTCTCGCGCGGAAGCTGGGAACTACCGCCCGATTGCGCTTATCGGTGTGGATGTGAAGGCGCTGTCCAAGGTTCTCACAGCTCGGCTGCAGATGTTCCTGCCCAAGCTCATCAACGCTGCGCAGAAGGCGTTCATGAAGGGTCGGTCGATCCACCACCACATCCGGTTCCTCGCTGATCTCCAAGACCTGGTGACGGCAACGGATGATGACGCGTTTGCGACGTTCCTCGACTTTGAGAAGGCCTACGATCGTGTCAACTGGGACTACCTCTTCCAAGTTCGATCGCATGGGGTGCGGCGGTGCGTTCTCGACTTGGATTCTCCTCTACACACGACCGCAAGCCCACCTGATCAACGGCCACGTCCAAGAAGCCATCGAGCCGACTCGCGGTGTGAAGCAGGGTGACCCCTTGTCGGCTTTGTTGTTTCTGCTTGTCATCGAGCCGCTCGGTAATCCCTGCGGCAACACGAAGAACACGGTGTGTGCCTGTCGAGCGTCTGACGGTCACAAGTTTGTTCTTCGCGGACGACTCGACACTGCTCTCAGGGTCTGTCAGCGGCATGGAAGCACAGTTGGAACTCGTCCAGCTCTACTGTGATGGGTCCGGCGCCAAGCTCAACCTGAACAAGTGCGTCGTGCTGCCACTTCATCGTCATCGACATGTAGCCCAGCTCGGCGCCGTGCGCGTTCTCGAGAGAGGTGAGACGGTCAAGTACCTCGGCATCCCGTTTGGCCAAGCATCGGTCGTGCAGGCTCTCCTGGATGACCTCGACCGCAAGTTCTACGAAGGGTTCAAGCTGTGGTTTCGACGCGCGCGTACACTCCAAGGTCGGCTCTTGATAGCGCAGACCATGGTGTTGTCGCGCTTGTGGCACTACACCATGCACGTCCCAGTCCCCGCACCGATGGTGCGACGCTGGCAGGCGACGCTGCATCGGTTTGTGCTCAGTCGTCGCTATGAGCGCGACGCGCGACACGTCCAGCTCATCTCTTCGGCGTTCGTCGCTCAGCCTCGCAGGGTGGGTGGTCTCCAGGTTCCCAGTATCGACGCAGCGATCAAGCGACAGATGTTGTCACTCGTGCTCCAGTTCATTCGTGAGTCTGATACATCGGTGTGCAACTGGACGTCAGCGGGTCATCGCGTGCTCGATCTGGTGCTTCCTCGTTGGGGTCCTCGTACTCCGACGACCAAGCGACAACGACGCGTGACGAAGCTGCGTCTTCGTCTCTCCGCGCGCTTCTCAATCGTCCGACGGAGATCCGTCGTGACTCGACTCCGCCTCCCCAGCCGATCCGTGTGGCCATGCCACGTCCGACTGCCGATGCGATCGAAGCCATCGACGCGCTCTACGCAAGCAACCGCGACTGGTCTGAAGTTGCTCGCCGCATCGAGCAAGCTCGTCCGTATCAGCTGCCTCGCGCGCGCTTCGTGATGATGATCGAGACCAACCGTGCGTTCGACCGCACTGGTATCAACAAGATCATGACGTCGCTGCTCAAGGACAACGACGACACCGTGATCAAGGAACTGATCGACCATCAGCAGATTGGTCAGATCTCCAAGGGCCGCGGCGGCGATCTTTGCGTCAAGGTGAAGACTCGCGCCGCGTGCGAACAGCTCGCCGGCCAAGAGGTCAAGATCCTCGGGAACAAGTTCAAGTTCCAAGACTTCGACATCCTTGCCGACCGCTTCTTCATCGACGTGTCCAGCGTCGACAGCGACTTCGACGACGCGTTCATGCTTCGTCGACTCTTCGAGCTTGGCGCGGAACCCATCTACGGGACGTTCCGCGACGTCAACCTGGAAGCCGCGATGACCACCGCCACGTGGCGCGTGTACTTCCGTGCGAACCGATGCCCGCCGGCATTGGTCGTTGGAGGTCAGCCGTGCGATCAGCTTTTGTTCGACGGCCGCCTGTATCCAGCACAAGCGAAGGACGCTGCCTTCCCGTCCCAGCGACGTGGCTTTGGGCAGCGCTCGCCGCATGCGCTCGACCTGTCCCCACCGACATCGACCCCGCGTTCGACGTCGGCAACTCCCCACCCGGCAGCCCCCGAGTCCAAGCGCTCGTATGCGTCCGTGGTGCGCAACGGCAAGCCCGCTCCGCAGAAGCCCCGCGCGTCTGCGCCCGAGGGTCCAGCCGACGACTCGATGAGCGTGCTCTCGCTGAGCACGAACGTCGGTTCCGTAGTCTCGCCTCCGGGCAGTCCACGGCCGACGCAAACCCAGCTTGCCATCACGGACGGCAGTCGCAACTCGACGTCGTCTGGGATGCGCAAGGCCAAGCGCCAGCGCTGCGCCGAAGACTTCGCGACGGTGATGCAGAAGACTCGGCCGCAGCAGAACCCAGTTGCCGACATCGCGACAAGCAACTACTTCTCTGTGCTCAGCATGGTTGAGGTGGAACTCGAAGCTTGCGACGCGATGCTCGACGACGCCAGCTCGCCGCGCTACCAGATCGTCCCGCGGATCACCAAGGTACCAACGGAGGTCAAGGCGAGCAAGGAAACCAGCCACTTCTTGACGAAGCACCACACGAGCGTCGTCAAGACGAAGGAAGCCAAGAACGTCGCCGACGTCGCGGCCGAGCTTGTCTTGACGGAGAAGGCAGCTGAAGACGCTCTCCAGCCTGCCAAGCTCAAGCAAGCAAGCGACCGCGTTGCCAGCGTGCTGAAGACGATTCGCTCGACAAGCAACCCCGACACGCTGACGCATATGGCGACGACGCAGTCTCCGATTGCGTTCAACGCCGCGTTGCTCAAGGAGATGAGTGTCGTGTCTCGCTCTGTCGACGACCTCGCCCACCTGCACCTGATCAACCGCGTCCTCAGCGCAAGCGACCCGTCCAGTGCGACGACGTTTGCGCACAAGTGGGCCAAGTACTTCGATGGCGAGAAGGCACCGAAGAAGCGCGACGACCTGTTCCGGACCGTCGCGCATTGGTGGAAGAACGAAGCGCTCGCTCCCATGCTCCGCGCGACACGTGCGCTGTCCCTCTTTGAGGTGATGCTCATGTGTACTGCGCCGCAGATCTTCGAGAACGACGCGTGGATCCAGCGACTGACGGGCCATCCAACGCTGTGGATCCCCGCCCAGAACCGACGCCTCCTGCACCCCTGCACGTTGTTTGCGCTTTTGCGTTCAGACATCGGCCAGCTCTGTTTCGAGCTGTGGGGTTCCGTGCAGTGGCAAGGCAGTCTCCTCGACGACCTCGACTACCTCGCGACTGTGAGGTGTTCTTCCCGGAAGACGGCGTGCTGCAACTCACGTCGGTCGACGGCAAGTTCGTTCTTGCCACGGGAGCGCTCGCGATGAGCAGCTAAACCGGCCGCACAGGAAGAATCGACCGAGATCTCGTGGGAGGGCGTCACTTTGTTGACGGTCAACACCAACGGGATCAAGAAGAACGGTCACCTCCTCGTCGAGCACCTGCTCATCAAGAACAGTCTTTCATGTGTACAAGAAACCAAGATCCGCGACAGTCACCAGCTCGCCAAGATCGAATTCAACCACGCTGCACGATTCAAGCACCGCTTGTTCGTCAGCGACCTCAATGCAACCTCGACAGCCTCGACAGGACCAAGATCCGGCGGCGTCATGACGGTTCTCCGTTCTGACTTTCCCGGCTTCGACTCTGCTCGTGAGCTGTCGTCCTTCACGTACCCGGGACGTTACTTGGTCGTCCAAGTGATGGTCAACGATGCTCCGGTGTACATCCACAACGTCTACTCGCCTGTGACGACACGGAGAAGGCCGAGTTCTTCGACGCCCTCCCGTTCAGCGAGTTTGAAGACAACGCGACACACATCGTGCTCGGTGATCTCAACACTCCGCTTGATCCCCGTCTCGACTCGTCCGAACCAAGGTTCATCACCACGCGCGGTCGTAGTGCGTGTCAGCGATGGTTGGGGTGCCTCGGTGTCGTCGACCCATGGCGCATCCACCATCCTGAAGAACGAGTCTTCACGGGTCCCCAGCCCCGCAAGAATCGGCTCGACTACATCCTGCTCTCGCGGGATTTCAGCAACGCCGTCTACGGTGACTCGACGTATTTCCAGCCGAAGGCAGCCGGAGATCATCTCGTGCACCAAGTGACGCTGCGGACCATGGCCCAGCCGCAAGGGGGGCTACTGGCGTTTCCCGATCGCGTTGCTCGAGTATCCACATCGTCAAGGCGATCGAAGGGAAGCCACCGCGGTTCTCGAGAAGCTGCGGTCGGCAGACAACAAGGGCAAGGTCTGGGAAGAGTGGAAGGCTCCATGAAGACTCAGCTCCAAGCCATCCAGCGCAAGCTTCGCTACCAGAACGAGGCAGCGATCCGTGACGCACAGACAGCTCTCGACCGAGCGGCAGCAAGGTTTCGAGACACAGAACAAACGCGGCCCAGGAGATGTTCCAAGCTGCGTTGGCGACGTATCGTGAGTGCGTGTCGAGCACTCCCGCAACTACAACCAAGACAGCGCGTTCGACTTCCAAGCAGCCAACGCCGAGAAGTCGACCAAGTTCTTCTTCCGTCCGATCGACGCGTCGCTCAACCGAGTCAGCATCGAGGAAGTGCGCATGCCCGACGGATCAACCTCACGTAATCCTGCGGACATCTCGACGGTGTTTCGCGATCACTGGGGTTCCATCATGGGCGATCCCGCCTCCAGTGGCGGTCGCCCGCCTCCACCGGATCCTGAACAAGATGGCGCAACTACTAAGCTATCACTGCTCGTCTCGACTCGACAGAGACCGAGCTGCTCAACGCTCCGATCACGGGTATCGAGTTTGCAGCCGCGCTCAAGAAGATGAAGTCGACGTCGGCGCCGGAATGGACGGGCTCTCAGCGGCGTTCTACAAGGTCGCACCTGACGTCTTCGGCGAGTGCCTCGAGCTAGTGTTCTACCACCAGCTCGGCCGCGGAGAGATGCTCAAGTCTCAACGCAAGTCCGCCATCTGCTTGTTGCACAAGAAGGGTTCTCGCGCGGAAGCTGGGAACTACCGCCCGATTGCGCTTATCGGTGTGGATGTGAAGGCGCTGTCCAAGGTTCTCACTGCTCGGCTGCAGATGTTCCTGCCCAAGCTCATCAACGCTGCGCAGAAGGCGTTCATGAAGGGTCGGTCGATCCACCACCACATCCGGTTCCTCGCTGATCTCCAAGACCTGGTGACGGCAACGGATGATGACGCGTTTGCGACGTTCCTCGACTTTGAGAAGGCCTACGATCGTGTCAACTGGGACTACCTCTTCCAAGTTCGATCGCATGGGGTGCGGCGGTGCGTTCTCGACTTGGATTCGCTCCTCTACACACGACCGCAAGCCCACTGATGCTCAACGGCCACGTCCAAGAAGCCATCGAGCCACTCGCGGTGTGAAGCAGGGTGACCCCTTGTCGGCTTTGTTGTTTCTGCTTGTCATCGAGCCGCTCGGTAACCTCCTGCGGCAACACGAAGAACACGGTGTGTGCCTGTCGGAGCGTCTGACGGTCACAAGTTTGTTCTTCGCGGACGACTCGACACTGCTCTCAGGGTCTGTCAGTGGCATGGAAGCACAGTTGGAACTCGTCCAGCTCTACTGTGATGGTCCGGCGCCAAGCTCAACCTGAACAAGTGCGTCGTGCTGCCACTTCATCGTCATCGACATGTAGCCCAGCTCGGCGCCGTGCGCGTTCTCGAGGAGGAGACGGTCAAGTACCTCGGCATCCCGTTTGGCCAAGCATCGGTCGTGCAGGCTCTCCTGGATGACCTCGACCGCAAGTTCTACGAAGGCTTCAAGCTTGTGGTTCGACGCGCACGTACACTCCAAGGTCGGCTCTTGATAGCGCAGACCATGGTGTGTCGCGCTTGTGGCACTACACCATGCACGTCCCAGTCCCAGCACCGATGGTGCGACGGTGGCAGGCGACGCTGCATCGGTTTGTGCTCAGTCGTCGCTATGAGCGCGACGCTCGACACGTCCAGCTCATCTCTACGGCGTTCGTCGCTCAGCCTCGCAGTGTGGGCGGTCTCCAGGTCCCCAGTATCGACGCAGCGATCAAGCGACAGATGTTGTCACTCGTGCTCCAGTTCATTCGTGAGTCTGATGCATCGGTGTGCAACTGGACGTCAGCGGGTCATCGCGTGCTCGATCTGGTGCTTCCTCGTTGGGGTCCTCGTCAAGCGTTCGACTTCCTCACCGTCAACCCGAAGCGCCACGGCAAGATCCTCGACTGGTCCTGTCTTTCACAGTGGTGGCGCGACGCCTGGTTACTGTGGCATCGCACACGGTTTCCAGTGACGTGGTTGGATCTTCCGGGTCCAACTCGACTAGCGTACGCATTGCAGCAGCCTCTGTGGTTCCACGGCGACTTGACATTCCAGTTCGAACCTCCACCAAGGTCCAGCACGGCGATCACACACCGCCGCAGTCTATCGATGGCAGCCGAGCCTCAGCGAAGCTTCCGTCGACGTATCGCTCAAGCTTTTCGTTTACGGTGCCTGTCCGACTTCGTCGACTCAAGTGGCACGTGGCCCGACGCCGAAGACTTCGCTCGACGTCACATCGACTACACATGGGTCGGTGTTCGTCCGTATCAACAGTACCTGTGGCTTCAGCGTCTCCACCATGAAGCTACCCAAGTGTTTCGACGCCTGCTGAGTGTGTGTGGTGCCAGTGAAGACGACCTGCGTGTTGTAGGCACTACACCGCCTCCACCGTACGCCGGTGTACGTATCCAGATGCGTGTGTGCCTCGTTCCGAACGTACCGCGCTCGCAGCTTCTTCGACTGGTCTGGCAAGCTCCGACAACGGACCGACCACACCCGATCCAGCTACACGACCCTTCGGCAACGCAGGACGACATCAAGGCAGTCGTGCGACGCCGCAAACGCTTGCGGAAGTTGCTGCTACCGGTTTTTGAAGATCTACAGTTTCGTTTGGCGTTCCGACTACTACCAGTGCGCTCAAGGTTCTCGTGGAATCAAGAGCTGATCTACTGCTTGCACCCCGGGTGTGTAGCAGTAGAGACTGAGCGTCACTTGTTCTTCGAGTGTGTGCTTGCTCGTCAAGTGTGGCCAGTGTTGTTCCGGGACTGGGGTGTGTTCTTTGACACACGCCCCACATGGTTGCACGTTGCCCTCGGTGGTCTCCCTGGTGTGGCATCACAGTGGCAAGGTGCATCGACGGTGATACAAGACTTGTGGCATGTGCTACGATCGGTGACTCTTCATTCTCTGTGGCGGTGGCGCAATGAGTTGATCTTCTGTGATCGATCCCCACCACCGCTGGTCCCAGCCCTCCGCGTTGTGTACACGACGTTCACTGCACATGTGCGTGCATGTCAGCGACGTCTGTACAATCAAGAAGAACGGACACAGTTGTTGTTGGTTCTGGAAGCGCTTTCGGGGACGCGGTCACTTGGGGCTTTCATCCGAAGCAACAAAAAGCTATTGCAAGTACGGTTTTTGGCATAACGGTATTCACCGTTGATGTATGTGGTACGGTGGTGGACAACGCGGTGATCTCGCATACGATGGTATCGTTTGGATTCGTACCCACTGGACCCCCCCGGCACCCGGCACCTAACGGCGCGATCCTCCGAAGCAGGCATGGACCTACAAACCCTCCCGAAACCGATACGCGAGTTTTCACTCCACCGGGAATCGAACCCGCGACCGCCAGCACACCATGCTGGCACTCAACCGACTGAGCCAATCGGCACTCAACGTTGAAAAGGTATGACCAAGTGTTCCCAAACCGTCCAAGTCGACATCTCATCACCACCTCGTTACACTCGTGTACACTATACCATACAAATTTAAAGTGACGAGGTTAGATTAGAAGTCATAATTGTCGTATTTCATTAAATACAGACTTCTTCAACCTGAGCTATACGACCGCGCAAACATACACCAACACAACGACAACACCCGCCAACACGCACAACCCGGACACGACCAACAACAATCGCGACTACACACGCCACACGACAACAACCACACCTACCACCCGCCAGACTGCTACTGACCACCACACCGACCACCCTCGGTTGCGTCACGCGACCCCACCTATCGCTCCATGTGACCTCACCTCACCTCACCTCGCTTTACCCGTCTGTACCAGTTGTTGCCATTGACGCTTTGCCATCGTGAACCTCTCCGTATCCCTTTTGACCACGCTCTACCGCCTCTTGCAGTGATTTGTGGGCGACTGGACACGACACTGCCGCATATGCACTGCCTCGACTTGATTGACTTGATTGTGTATGCTGCTGCATCTTGCACCCTGCCCTGCACCCCGTCACACAATCCTTTCTTTGATGTGATGGACGTGACTCGGCATCCATCCCACGCCCAGGTCGTCGACCCACATGTGTCGAGCTCTATCGGGCCCGGTGCTGATCAACAAGCCCGTACAGACAACACATGGCACCACATCGGGGCGTCTCACAATTCTTCTTCTTTTTTTTTTTTATTTTATTTTTTTATTCATTTGGCGTGAGCTTGCACAGCAACAAGAATGCATGCCCACAGTTCCACAGTACGTCGGGCGGCTTGGTTCCCCAGGAAGACGCGAAGACGACATGTGCAGTGTGTACGCATGGGGGCACAGGTGTCTGGTGTCTGTCGGGTCAGGCAATCTCACAGTATGGACAGGTACAAGGCACACGTGTGTCAGCAGCATGTTGGTGTGGTGGTGTAGTGAGTGTGGAGGGGGGATGAGTGGGTACGCAGGTGAAGCAAAATGCATAGAATTGGTCATACTGGGGCTCGAACCCAGGACCACAGCGTTATTAGCACTGCGCTCTACCGACTGAGCTATACGACCGCGCAAACATACACCAACACAACGACAACACCCGCCAACACGCACAACCCGGACACGACCAACAACAATCGCGACTACACACGCCACACGACAACAACCACACCTACCACCCGCCAGACTGCTACTGACCACCACACCGACCACCCTCGGTTGCGTCACGCGACCCCACCTATCGCTCCATGTGACCTCACCTCACCTCACCTCGCTTTACCCGTCTGTACCAGTTGTTGCCATTGACGCTTTGCCATCGTGAACCTCTCCGTATCCCTTTTGACCACGCTCTACCGCCTCTTGCAGTGATTTGTGGGCGACTGGACACGACACTGCCGCATATGCACTGCCTCGACTTGATTGACTTGATTGTGTATGCTGCTGCATCTTGCACCCTGCCCTGCACCCCGTCACACAATCCTTTCTTTGATGTGATGGACGTGACTCGGCATCCATCCCACGCCCAGGTCGTCGACCCACATGTGTCGAGCTCTATCGGGCCCGGTGCTGATCAACAAGCCCGTACAGACAACACATGGCACCACATCGGGGCGTCTTACAATTCTTCTTCTTTTTATTTTATTTTATTTTTTTATTCATTTGGCGTGAGCTTGCACAGCAACAAGAATGCATGCCCACAGTTCCACAGTACGTCGGGCGGCTTGGTTCCCCAGGAAGACGCGAAGACGACATGTGCAGTGTGTACGCATGGGGGCACAGGTGTCTGGTGTCTGTCGGGTCAGGCAATCTCACAGTATGGACAGGTACAAGGCACACGTGTGTCAGCAGCATGTTGGTGTGGTGGTGTAGTGAGTGTGGAGGGGGGATGAGTGGGTACGCAGGTGAAGCAAAATGCATAGAATTGGTCATACTGGGGCTCGAACCCAGGACCACAGCGTTATTAGCACTGCGCTCTACCGACTGAGCTATACGACCGCGCAAACATACACCAACACAACGACAACACCCGCCAACACGCACAACCCGGACACGACCAACAACAATCGCGACTACACACGCCACACGACAACAACCACACCTACCACCCGCCAGACTGCTACTGACCACCACACCGACCACCCTCGGTTGCGTCACGCGACCCCACCTATCGCTCCATGTGACCTCACCTCACCTCACCTCGCTTTACCCGTCTGTACCAGTTGTTGCCATTGACGCTTTGCCATCGTGAACCTCTCCGTATCCCTTTTGACCACGCTCTACCGCCTCTTGCAGTGATTTGTGGGCGACTGGACACGACACTGCCGCATATGCACTGCCTCGACTTGATTGACTTGATTGTGTATGCTGCTGCATCTTGCACCCTGCCCTGCACCCCGTCACACAATCCTTTCTTTGATGTGATGGACGTGACTCGGCATCCATCCCACGCCCAGGTCGTCGACCCACATGTGTCGAGCTCTATCGGGCCCGGTGCTGATCAACAAGCCCGTACAGACAACACATGGCACCACATCGGGGCGTCTTACAATTCTTCTTCTTCTTCTTTTTATTTTATTTTATTTTTTTATTCATTTGGCGTGAGCTTGCACAGCAACAAGAATGCATGCCCACAGTTCCACAGTACGTCGGGCGGCTTGGTTCCCCAGGAAGACGCGAAGACGACATGTGCAGTGTGTACGCATGGGGGCACAGGTGTCTGGTGTCTGTCGGGTCAGGCAATCTCACAGTATGGACAGGTACAAGGCACACGTGTGTCAGCAGCATGTTGGTGTGGTGGTGTAGTGAGTGTGGAGGGGGGATGAGTGGGTACGCAGGTGAAGCAAAATGCATAGAATTGGTCATACTGGGGCTCGAACCCAGGACCACAGCGTTATTAGCACTGCGCTCTACCGACTGAGCTATACGACCGCGCAAACATACACCAACACAACGACAACACCCGCCAACACGCACAACCCGGACACGACCAACAACAATCGCGACTACACACGCCACACGACAACAACCACACCTACCACCCGCCAGACTGCTACTGACCACCACACCGACCACCCTCGGTTGCGTCACGCGACCCCACCTATCGCTCCATGTGACCTCACCTCACCTCACCTCGCTTTACCCGTCTGTACCAGTTGTTGCCATTGACGCTTTGCCATCGTGAACCTCTCCGTATCCCTTTTGACCACGCTCTACCGCCTCTTGCAGTGATTTGTGGGCGACTGGACACGACACTGCCGCATATGCACTGCCTCGACTTGATTGACTTGATTGTGTATGCTGCTGCATCTTGCACCCTGCCCTGCACCCCGTCACACAATCCTTTCTTTGATGTGATGGACGTGACTCGGCATCCATCCCACGCCCAGGTCGTCGACCCACATGTGTCGAGCTCTATCGGGCCCGGTGCTGATCAACAAGCCCGTACAGACAACACATGGCACCACATCGGGGCGTCTTACAATTCTTCTTCTTTTTTTATTTTATTTTATTTTTTTATTCATTTGGCGTGAGCTTGCACAGCAACAAGAATGCATGCCCACAGTTCCACAGTACGTCGGGCGGCTTGGTTCCCCAGGAAGACGCGAAGACGACATGTGCAGTGTGTACGCATGGGGGCACAGGTGTCTGGTGTCTGTCGGGTCAGGCAATCTCACAGTATGGACAGGTACAAGGCACACGTGTGTCAGCAGCATGTTGGTGTGGTGGTGTAGTGAGTGTGGAGGGGGGATGAGTGGGTACGCAGGTGAAGCAAAATGCATAGAATTGGTCATACTGGGGCTCGAACCCAGGACCACAGCGTTATTAGCACTGCGCTCTACCGACTGAGCTATACGACCGCGCAAACATACACCAACACAACGACAACACCCGCCAACACGCACAACCCGGACACGACCAACAACAATCGCGACTACACACGCCACACGACAACAACCACACCTACCACCCGCCAGACTGCTACTGACCACCACACCGACCACCCTCGGTTGCGTCACGCGACCCCACCTATCGCTCCATGTGACCTCACCTCACCTCACCTCGCTTTACCCGTCTGTACCAGTTGTTGCCATTGACGCTTTGCCATCGTGAACCTCTCCGTATCCCTTTTGACCACGCTCTACCGCCTCTTGCAGTGATTTGTGGGCGACTGGACACGACACTGCCGCATATGCACTGCCTCGACTTGATTGACTTGATTGTGTATGCTGCTGCATCTTGCACCCTGCCCTGCACCCCGTCACACAATCCTTTCTTTGATGTGATGGACGTGACTCGGCATCCATCCCACGCCCAGGTCGTCGACCCACATGTGTCGAGCTCTATCGGGCCCGGTGCTGATCAACAAGCCCGTACAGACAACACATGGCACCACATCGGGGCGTCTTACAATTCTTCTTCTTTTTTATTTTATTTTATTTTTTTATTCATTTGGCGTGAGCTTGCACAGCAACAAGAATGCATGCCCACAGTTCCACAGTACGTCGGGCGGCTTGGTTCCCCAGGAAGACGCGAAGACGACATGTGCAGTGTGTACGCATGGGGGCACAGGTGTCTGGTGTCTGTCGGGTCAGGCAATCTCACAGTATGGACAGGTACAAGGCACACGTGTGTCAGCAGCATGTTGGTGTGGTGGTGTAGTGAGTGTGGAGGGGGGATGAGTGGGTACGCAGGTGAAGCAAAATGCATAGAATTGGTCATACTGGGGCTCGAACCCAGGACCACAGCGTTATTAGCACTGCGCTCTACCGACTGAGCTATACGACCGCGCAAACATACACCAACACAACGACAACAC
This sequence comes from Pythium insidiosum, assembly GCA_022836835.1. NCBI lineage: Eukaryota > Oomycota > Peronosporomycetes > Pythiales > Pythiaceae > Pythium > Pythium insidiosum. The sequence continues at coordinate 62,069 of JAKVDI010000046.1, read as the reverse complement.
CCGCCAACACGCACAACCCGGACACGACCAACAACAATCGCGACTACACACGCCACACGACAACAACCACACCTACCACCCGCCAGACTGCTACTGACCACCACACCGACCACCCTCGGTTGCGTCACGCGACCCCACCTATCGCTCCATGTGACCTCACCTCACCTCACCTCGCTTTACCCGTCTGTACCAGTTGTTGCCATTGACGCTTTGCCATCGTGAACCTCTCCGTATCCCTTTTGACCACGCTCTACCGCCTCTTGCAGTGATTTGTGGGCGACTGGACACGACACTGCCGCATATGCACTGCCTCGACTTGATTGACTTGATTGTGTATGCTGCTGCATCTTGCACCCTGCCCTGCACCCCGTCACACAATCCTTTCTTTGATGTGATGGACGTGACTCGGCATCCATCCCACGCCCAGGTCGTCGACCCACATGTGTCGAGCTCTATCGGGCCCGGTGCTGATCAACAAGCCCGTACAGACAACACATGGCACCACATCGGGGCGTCTTACAATTCTTCTTCTTTTCTTTTATTTTATTTTATTTTTTTATTCATTTGGCGTGAGCTTGCACAGCAACAAGAATGCATGCCCACAGTTCCACAGTACGTCGGGCGGCTTGGTTCCCCAGGAAGACGCGAAGACGACATGTGCAGTGTGTACGCATGGGGGCACAGGTGTCTGGTGTCTGTCGGGTCAGGCAATCTCACAGTATGGACAGGTACAAGGCACACGTGTGTCAGCAGCATGTTGGTGTGGTGGTGTAGTGAGTGTGGAGGGGGGATGAGTGGGTACGCAGGTGAAGCAAAATGCATAGAATTGGTCATACTGGGGCTCGAACCCAGGACCACAGCGTTATTAGCACTGCGCTCTACCGACTGAGCTATACGACCGCACTTCTCAATTTGCCTCGTCGAGCACAAGTCTCCCCAGTCAAGCAGCAGAAGTATCAAGCCCCCCTCCCAGCTCCCGTCAGCACCCAGCACGCCAGCCATGAATCCAGTGAAGCGCCCCGTCTCTGCACCAGCAGCTGCGTCTCCGGTGGGTACAGTGGTATCCACCCAAGAAACGCAACCTGGCTGCACCGTCTCTGCACCCGCTCAAGATTCATCGACCGTGCCAGCTGAATCTCGTGGAAGGGTCTCGGACCGCGACAGTGATGTCGCATACGGCGACACCGACACGCAAGCCTCGACCACCAGCGGTGACGCCGCCGACATGGAGATCGACCCTGTGGCAGCGGCACGTACCGTTGAAGTTGGTGCCGGCATGCAAGTGCACCTGCACGAGCGGTCGGCCGTCGACGTCGAAGCCTCTACTGAAGCCACCGACTCCGACGACCAAGCGACAACGACGCGTGACGAAGCTGCGTCTTCGTCTCTCCGCGCGCTTCTCAATCGTCCGACGGAGATCCGTCGTGACTCGACCCCGCCTCCCCAGCCGATCCGTGTGGCCATGCCACGTCCGACTGCCGATGCGATCGAAGCCATCGACGCGCTCTACGCAAGCAACCGCGACTGGTCTGAAGTTGCTCGCCGCATCGAGCAAGCTCGTCCGTATCAGCTGCCTCGCGCGCGCTTCGTGATGATGATCGAGACCAACCGTGCGTTCGACCGCACTGGTATCAACAAGATCATGACGTCGCTGCTCAAGGACAACGACGACACCGTGATCAAGGAACTGATCGACCATCAGCAGATTGGTCAGATCTCCAAGGGCCGCGGCGGCGATCTTTGCGTCAAGGTGAAGACTCGCGCCGCGTGCGAACAGCTCGCCGGCCAAGAGGTCAAGATCCTCGGGAACAAGTTCAAGTTCCAAGACTTCGACATCCTTGCCGACCGCTTCTTCATCGACGTGTCCAGCGTCGACAGCGACTTCGACGACGCGTTCATGCTTCGTCGACTCTTCGAGCTTGGCGCGGAACCCATCTACGGGACGTTCCGCGACGTCAACCTGGAAGCCGCGATGACCACCGCCACGTGGCGCGTGTACTTCCGTGCGAACCGATGCCCGCCGGCATTGGTCGTTGGAGGTCAGCCGTGTGATCAGCTTCTGTTCGACGGCCGCCTGTATCCAGCTCAAGCGAAGGACGCTGCCTTCCCGTCCCAGCGACGTGGCTTTGGGCAGCACTCGCCACATGTGCTCGATCTGTCTCCACCGACATCGACCCCGCGTTCGACGTCGGCAACCCCGCACCCGTCAGCCCCCGAGTCCAAGCGCTCGTATGCGTCCGTGGTGCGTAACGGCAAGCCCGCTCCGCAGAAGCCCCGCGCGTCTGCGCCCGCGAGTCCAGCCGACGACTCGATGAGCGTGCTCTCGCTGAGCACGAACGTCGGTTCCGTGGTCTCGCCTCCGGGCAGTCCACGGTCGACGCAAACCCAGCTTGCGATCACGGACGGCAGTCCCAACTCGACGTCGTCTGGGATGCGCAAGGCCAAGCGCCAGCGCTGCGCCGAAGACTTCGCGACGGTGATGCAGAAGACTCGGCCGCAGCAGAACCCAGTTGCCGACATCGCGACAAGCAACTACTTCTCTGTGCTCAGCATGGTGGAAGTGGAACTCGAAGCTTGCGACGCGATGCTCGACGACGCCAGCTCGCCACGCTACCAGATCGTCCCGCGGATCACCAAGGTACCAACGGAGGTCAAGGCGAGCAAGGAAACCAGCCACTTCTTGACGAAGCACCACACGAGCGTCGTCAAGACGAAGGAAGCCAAGATCGTCGCCGACGTCGCGGCCGAGCTTGTCTTGACGGAGAAGGCAGCTGAAGACGCTCTCCAGCCCGCCAAGCTCAAGCAAGCAAGCGACCGCGTTGCCAGCGTGCTGAAGACGATTCGCTCGACAAGCAACCCCGACACGCTGACGCATATGGCGACGACGCAGTCTCCGATTGCGTTCAACGCCGCGTTGCTCAAGGAGATGAGTGTCGTGTCTCGCTCTGTCGACGACCTCGCCCACCTGCACCTGATCAACCGCGTCCTCAGTGCAAGCGACCCGTCCAGTGCGACGACGTTTGCGCACAAGTGGGCCAAGTACTTCGATGGCGAGAAGGCACCGAAGAAGCGCGACGACCTGTTCCGGACCGTCGCGCATTGGTGGAAGAACGAAGCGCTCGCTCCCATGCTCCGCGCGACACGTGCGCTGTCCCTCTTTGAGGTGATGCTCATGTGTACTGCGCCGCAGATCTTCGAGAACGACGCGTGGATCCAGCGACTGACGGGCCACCCCACGCTGTGGATCCCCGCCCAGAACCGACGCCTCCTGCACCCCTGCACGTTGTTTGCGCTTTTGCGTTCCGACATCGGCCAGCTCTGTTTCGAGTTGTGGGGGTCCGTGCAGTGGCAAGGCAGTCTCCTCGACGACCTCGACTACCTTCGCGACTGCGAGGTGTTCTTCCCGGAAGACGGCGTGCTGCAACTCACGTCGGTCGACGGCAAGTTCGTTCTTGCCACGGGAGCGCTTGCGATGAGCAGCTAAACCGGCCGCACGGGAAGAATCGACCGAGATCTCGTGGGAGGGCGTCACTTTGTTGACGGTCAACACCAACGGGATCAAGAAGAACGGTCACCTCCTCGTCGAGCACCTCCTCATCAAGAACAGTCTTTCCTGTGTACAAGAAACCAAGATCCGCGACAGTCACCAGCTCGCCAAGATCGAATTCAACCACGCTGCACGATTCAAGCACCGCTTGTTCGTCAGCGACCTCAATGCAACCTCGACAGCCTCGACAGGACCAAGATCCGGCGGTGTCATGACGGTTCTCCGTTCTGACTTTCCCGGCTTCGACTCTGCTCGTGAGCTGTCGTCCTTCACGTACCCGGGACGTTACTTGGTCGTCCAAGTGATGGTCAACGATGCTCCGGTGTACATCCACAACGTCTACTCGCCTGTAGACGACACGGAGAAGGCAGAGTTTTTCGACGCCCTCCCGTTCAGCGAGTTTGAAGACAACGCGACACACATCGTGCTCGGTGATCTCAACACTCCGCTTGATCCTCGTCTCGACTCGTCCGAACCAAGGTTCATCACCACGCGCGGTCGTAGTGCGTGTCAGCGATGGTTGGGGTGCCTCGGTGTCGTCGACCCATGGCGCATCCACCATCCTGAAGAACGAGTCTTCACGGGTCCCCAGCCGCGCAAGAACCGGCTAGACTACATCCTGCTCTCGCGGGATTTCAGCAACGCCGTCTACGGTGACTCGACGTATTTCCAGCCGAAGGCAGCCGGAGATCATCTCGTGCACCAAGTGACGCTGCGGACCATGGCCCAGCCGCAAGGTCGGGGGTACTGGCGCTTCCCGATCTCGCTGCTCGAGTATCCCGACATCGTCAAGGCGATCGAAGGTGAAGCCACTGCGGTTCTCGAGAAGCTGCGGTCGGCAGACAACAAGGGCAAGGTCTGGGAAGAGTGGAAACGCTCCATGAAGACCCAGATCCAAGCCATCCAGCGCAAGCTTCGCTACCAGAACGCGGCAGCGATCCGTGACGCACAGACAGCTCTCGACCGAGCGGCAGCAAGGTTTCGAGACACCAGAACAAACGCGGCCCAGGAGATGTTCCAAGCTGCGTTGGCGACGTATCGTGAGTGCGTAGAGCACTCCCGCAACTACAACCAAGACAGCGCGTTCGACTTCCAAGCAGCCAACGCCGAGAAGTCGACCAAGTTCTTCTTCCGTCCAATTGACGCGTCGCTCAACCGAGTCAGCATCGAGGAAGTGCGCATGCCCGACGGATCAACATCTCGTAATCCTGCGGACATCTCGACGGGGTTTCGCGATCACTGGGGTTCCATCATGGGCGATCCCGCCTCCAGTGGCGGTCGACCGCCTCCAGCAGACCCTGAGAAGATGGCGCAACTACTGGACGCTATCACTGCTCGTCTCGACCCGACGGAGACCGAGCTGCTCAACGCTCCGATCACGGGTGTCGAGTTTGCAGCCGCGCTCAAGAAGATGAAGTCGACGTCAGCGCCCGGAATGGACGGGCTCACGGCTGCGTTCTACAAGGTCGCACCTGACGTCTTCGGCGAGTGCCTCGAGCTAGTGTTCTACCACCAGCTCGGCCGCGGGGAGATGCTCAAGTCTCAACGCAAGTCCGCCATCTGCTTGCTGCACAAGAAGGGTTCTCGCGCGGAAGCTGGGAACTACCGCCCGATTGCACTAATCGGTGTGGATGTGAAGGCGCTGTCCAAGGTTCTCACCGCTCGACTGCAGATGTTCCTGCCCAAGCTCATCAACGCTGCGCAGAAGGCGTTCATGAAGGGTCGGTCGATCCACCACCACATCCGGTTCCTCGCTGATCTCCAAGACCTGGTGACGGCAACGGATGAAGACGCGTTTGCGACGTTCCTCGACTTTGAGAAGGCCTACGACCGCGTCAACTGGGACTACCTCTTCCAAGTTCTTGATCGCATGGGGTGCGGCGGTGCGTTCTCGACTTGGATTCGGTTCCTCTACACACGACCGCAAGCCCACCTGATGATCAACGGCCACGTCCAAGAAGCCATCGAGCCGACTCGCGGTGTGAAGCAGGGTGACCCCTTGTCGGCTTTGTTGTTTCTGCTTGTCATCGAGCCGCTCGGTAACCTCCTGCGGCAACACGAAGAACACGGCGTATGCCTGTCCGAGCGACTGACGATCACAAGTTTGTTCTTCGCGGACGATTCGACACTTCTCTCCGGCTCTGTCAGTAGCATGGAAGCGCAGTTAGAGCTCGTCCAGCTCTACTGTGATGGGTCCGGCGCCAAGCTCAACCTGAACAAGTGCGTCGTGCTGCCACTTCATCGTCATCGACATGTAGCCCAGCTCGGCGCCGTGCGCGTTCTCGCGAGAGGGGAGACGGTCAAGTACCTCGGCATCCCGTTTGGCCAAGCATCGGTCGTGCAGGCTCTCCTGGATGACCTCGACCGCAAGTTCTACGAAGGCTTCAAGCTGTGGTTTCGACGCGCGCGTACACTCCAAGGTCGGCTCTTGATCGCGCAGACCATGGTGTTGTCGCGATTGTGGCACTACACCATACACGTCCCAGTCCCAGCACCGATGGTGCGACGGTGGCAGGCGACGCTGCATCGGTTTGTGCTCAGTCGTCGCTATGAGCGCGACGCTCGACACGTCCAGCTCATTTCATCGGCGTTCGTCGCCCAGCCTTGCAGTGTGGGTGGTCTCCAAGTTCCCAGTATCGACGCAGCGATCAAGCGACAGACGTTGTCACTCGTGCTTCAGTTCATTCGTGAGTCTGACGCATCGGTGTGTAATTGGACTTCAGCTGGTCATCGAGTGCTCGCGCTGGTGCTTCCTCGTTGGGGTCCTCGTCAAGCGTTTGATTTCCTCACCGTCAACCCGAAGCGACACGGCAAGATCCTCGACTGGTCGTGTCTTTCACAGTGGTGGCGCGACGCCTGGTTGCTGTGGCATCGCACGCGGTTTCCAGTCACGTGGATGGATCTTCCGGGCCCAACTCGACTAGCGTACGCATTGCAGCAGCCTCTGTGGTTCCACGGCGACTCGACATTCCAGTTCGAACCTCCACCAAGGTCCAACACGGCAATTGCACACCGCCGCAGTCTATCGATGGTTGCCGAGCCTCAGCGGAGCTTCCGTCGCCGCATCGCTCAAGCTTTTCGTTTACGGTGCCTGTCCGACTTCGTTGACTCAAGTGGTGCGTGGCCCGAAGCCGAAGACTTCGCTCGAAGACACATCGACTACACATGGGTTGGCGTTCGTCCGTATCAGCAGTATCTGTGGCTCCAGCGTCTCCACCATGAAGCTACTCAAGTGTTTCGCCGCGTGCTGAGTGTGTGTGGTGCCAGTGAAGACGACCTGCGTGTTGTAGGCACTGCACCGCCTTCACCTTACGCCGGCGTGCGTATACAGACCCGTGTGTGCCTCGTTCCGAACGTACCGCGCTCGCAGCTTCTTCGACTGGTGTGGCAAGCTCCAACAACGGACCGACCACACCCGATCCAGCTCCACGACCCTTCGGCAACACAAGATGACATCAAGGCAGTCGTGCGACACCGCAAACGCTTGCGGAAGCTGCTCCTACCGGTGTTTGAAGATCTACAGTTTCGTTTGGCGTTCCGACTACTACCAGTGCGCTCAAGGTTCTCGTGGAATCAAGAGCTGATCTACTGCTTGCACCCCGAGTGTGTAGCAGTAGAGACTGAGCGTCACTTGTTCTTCGAGTGTGTGTTTGCTCGTCAAGTGTGGCCAGTGTTGTTCCGAGACTGGGGTGTGTTCTTTGACACACGCCCCACATGGTTGCACGTTGCCCTCGGTGGCCTCCCGGATCTGGCATCACAGTGGCAAGGTGCCTCGACGGTGATCCAGGACTTGTGGCATGTGCTACGATCGGTGACTCTTCATTCTCTATGGCGGTGGCGCAACGAGTTGATCTTCTGTGATCGGTCCCCACCACCGCTGATCCCAGCCCTCCGCGTAGTGTACACGACGTTCACTGCACATGTGCGTGCATGTCAGCGACGCCTGTACGATGAAGAAGAACGGACGCAATTGTTGTTGGTACTGGAAACGCTTTCGGGCACGCGGTCACTTGGTGCTTTCATCCGAAGCAACAAAAAGCTATTGCAAGTGCGGTTTTTGGCATAACGTACTGATGGAAACCATACTGCACCGCTTTAATGCTGTTGCTGACTCGCAAGCGTGTTCGGGTCGTCCCTCAAGTGTGTTACAGTCGCGTTTGGGTGTTGCTGGGGTTGCAATATTCCTGTTACGGCTATACTACAAACCAGAGACCAACTCCACCCAAACCCTCCCGAAACTGATACCCGAGTTTCGGCTCCTCCGGGAATCGAACCCGCGACCGCCAGCACACCATGCTGGCACCCAACCGACTGAGCCAATCGGCACTTAACGTCGAGAAGGCATGACCAAGCGTTCCCAAACCGTCCAAGTCGACATTTCATCAACACCTCGTTACAACCCAGCACATTAACTTAACACAGTAGTAGTTTCGGTAGTTATATCTAGTCATAGCCGAGAAGGTATAAGCGGTATTGACGTAAGGTATAAATACACGCACTTCAAACTGAGCTATACGACCGCGCAAACATACACCAACACAACGACAACACCCGCCAACACGCACAACCCGGACACGACCAACAACAATCGCGACTACACACGCCACACGACAACAACCACACCTACCACCCGCCAGACTGCTACTGACCACCACACCGACCACCCTCGGTTGCGTCACGCGACCCCACCTATCGCTCCATGTGACCTCACCTCACCTCACTCGCTTTACCCGTCTGTACCAGTTGTTGCCATTGACGCTTTGCATCGTGAACCTCTCCGTATCCCTTTTGACCACGCTCTACCGCCTCTTGCAGTGATTTGTGGGCGACTGGACACGACACTGCCGCATATGCACTGCCTCGACTTGATTGACCTTGATTGTGTATGCTGCTGCATCTTGCACCCTGCCCTGCACCCCGTCACACAATCCTTTCTTTGATGTGATGGACTGACTCGGCATCCATCCCACGCCCAGGTCGTCGACCCACATGTTCGAGCTCTATCGGGCCCGGTGCTGATCAACAAGCCCGTACAGACAACACATGGCACCACATCGGGGCGTCTCACAATTCTTCTTCTTTTTATTTTATTTTATTTTTTTTATTCATTTGGCGTGAGCTTGCACACAACAAGAATGCATGCCCACATTCCACAGTACATCGGGCGGCTTGGTTCCCCAGGAAGACGCGAAGACGACATGTGCAGTGTGTACGCATGGGGGCACAGGTGTCTGGTGTCTGTCGGGTCAGGCAATCTCACAGTATGGACAGGTACAAGGCACACGTGTGTCAGCAGCATTGGTTGGTGTGGTGGTGTAGTGAGTGTGGAGGGGGATGAGTGGGTACGCAGGTGAAGCAAAATGCATAGAATTGGTCATACTGGGGCTCGAACCCAGGACACAGCGTTATTAGCACTGCGCTCTACCGACTGAGCTATACACCGCGCAACATACACCAACACAACGACAACACCCGCCAACACGCACAACCCGGACACGACCAACAACAATCGCGACTACACACGCCACACGACAACAACCACACCTACCACCCGCCAGACTGCTACTGACCACACACACCGACCACCCTCGGTTGCGTCACGCGACCCCACCTATCGCTCCATGTGACCCTCACCTCACCTCACCTCGCTTTAACCCGTCTGTACCAGTTGTTGCCATTGACGCTTTGCCATCGTGAACCTCTCCGTATCCCTTTTGACCACGCTCTACCGCCTCTTGCAGTGATTTGTGGCGACTGGACACGACACTGCCGCATATGCACTGCCTCGACTTGATTGACTTGATTGTGTATGCTGCTGCATCTTGCACCCTGCCCTGCACCCCGTCACACAATCCTTTCTTTGATGTGATGGACGTGACTCGGCATCCATCCCACGCCCAGGTCGTCGACCCACATGTGTCGAGCTCTATCGGCCCGGTGCTGATCAACAAGCCCGTACAGACAACACATGGCACCACATCGGGGCGTCTTACAATTCTTCTTCTTCTCTTTTTTATTTTATTTTATTTTTTTATTCATTTGGCGTGAGCTTGCACAGCAACAAGAATGCATGCCCACAGTTCCACAGTACATCGGGCGGCTTGGTTCCCCAGGAAGACGCGAAGACGACATGTGCAGTGTGTACGCATGGGGGCACAGGTGTCTGGTGTCTGTCGGGTCAGGCAATCTCACAGTATGGACAGGTACAAGGCACACGTGTGTCAGCAGCATGTTGGTGTGGTGGTGTAGTGAGTGTGGAGGGGGGATGAGTGGGTACGCAGGTGAAGCAAAATGCATAGAATTGGTCATACTGGGGCTCGAACCCAGGACCACAGCGTTATTAGCACTGCGCTCTACCGACTGAGCTATACGACTGCGCAAACACACACAACACAACGACAACACCCGCCAACACGCACAACCCGGACACGACCAACAACAATCGCGACTACACACGCCACACGACAACAACCACACCTACCACCCGCCAGACTGCTACTGACCACCACACCGACCACCCTCGGTTGCGTCACGCGACCCCACCTATCGCTCCATGTGACCTCACCTCACCTCACCTCGCTTTACCCGTCTGTACCAGTTGTTGCCATTGACGCTTTGCCATCGTGAACCTCTCCGTATCCCTTTTGACCACGCTCTACCGCCTCTTGCAGTGATTTGTGGGCGACTGGACACGACACTGCCGCATATGCACTACCTCGACTTGATTGACTTGATTGTGTATGCTGCTGCATCTTGCACCCTGCCCTGCACCCCGTCACACAATCCTTTCTTTGATGTGATGGACGTGACTCGGCATCCATCCCACGCCCAGGTCGTCGACCCACATGTGTCGAGCTCTATCGGGCCCGGTGCTGATCAACAAGCCCGTACAGACAACACATGGCACCACATCGGGGCGTCTTACAATTCTTTCTTCTTCTTCTTTTATTTTATTTTATTTTTTTATTCATTTGGCGTGAGCTTGCACAGCAACAAGAATGCATGCCCACAGTTCCACAGTACATCGGGCGGCTTGGTTCCCCAGGAAGACGCGAAGACGACATGTGCAGTGTGTACGCATGGGGGCACAGGTGTCTGGTGTCTGTCGGGTCAGGCAATCTCACAGTATGGACAGGTACAAGGCACACGTGTGTCAGCAGCATGTTGGTGTGGTGGTGTAGTGAGTGTGGAGGGGGGATGAGTGGGTACGCAGGTGAAGCAAAATGCATAGACTTGGTCATACTGGGGCTCGAACCCAGGACCACAGCGTTATTAGCACTGCGCTCTACCGACTGAGCTATACGACCCGACGGGGTCCCCCGGTCTAGTGGAAGACCGCCCGTCCAGCGTGGGGAAGGTCACGGGATCGATCTCTCCCGTGACCACAAGGAAGACTGTGGGTTCGAGCCCCACACGCTACAGCACCAGCTTGCGACCGACCTGTACAAGCCAAGCAACCCAGCACATTAACTTAACACAGTAGTAGTTTCGGTAGTTATATCTTAGTCATAGCCGAGAAGGTATAAGCGGTATTGACGTAAGGTATAAATACACGCATCTTCAACTGAGCTATACGACCGCGCAAACATACACCAACACAACGACAACACCCGCCAACACGCACAACCCGGACACGACCAACAACAATCGCGACTACACACGCCACACGACAACAACCACACCTACCACCCGCCAGACTGCTACTGACCACCACACCGACCACCCTCGGTTGCGTCACGCGACCCCACCTATCGCTCCATGTGACCTCACCTCACCTCACCTCGCTTTACCCGTCTGTACCAGTTGTTGCCATTGACGCTTTGCCATCGTGAACCTCTCCGTATCCCTTTTGACCACGCTCTACCGCCTCTTGCAGTGATTTGTGGGCGACTGGACACGACACTGCCGCATATGCACTGCCTCGACTTGATTGACTTGATTGTGTATGCTGCTGCATCTTGCACCCTGCCCTGCACCCCGTCACACAATCCTTTCTTTGATGTGATGGACGTGACTCGGCATCCATCCCACGCCCAGGTCGTCGACCCACATGTGTCGAGCTCTATCGGGCCCGGTGCTGATCAACAAGCCCTACAGACAACACATGGCACCACATCGGGGCGTCTTACAATTCTTCTTCTTCTTCTTTTTATTTTATTTTATTTTTTTATTCATTTGGCGTGAGCTTGCACAGCAACAAGAATGCATGCCCACAGTTCCACAGTACATCGGGCGGCTTGGTTCCCCAGGAAGACGCGAAGACGACATGTGCAGTGTGTACGCATGGGGGCACAGGTGTCTGGTGTCTGTCGGGTCAGGCAATCTCACAGTATGGACAGGTACAAGGCACACGTGTGTCAGCAGCATGTTGGTGTGGTGGTGTAGTGAGTGTGGAGGGGGGATGAGTGGGTACGCAGGTGAAGCAAAATGCATAGACTTGGTCATACTGGGGCTCGAACCCAGGACCACAGCGTTATTAGCACTGCGCTCTACCGACTGAGCTATACGACCCGACGGGGTCCCCCGGTCTAGTGGAAGACCGCCCGTCCAGCGTGGGGAAGGTCACGGGATCGATCTCTCCCGTGACCACAAGGAAGACTGTGGGTTCGAGCCCCACACGCTACAGCACCAGCTTGCGACCGACCTGTACAAGCCAAGCAACCCAGCACATTAACTTAACACAGTAGTAGTTTCGGTAGTTATATCTTAGTCATAGCCGAGAAGGTATAAGCGGTATTGACGTAAGGTATAAATACACGCATCTTCAACTGAGCTATACGACCGCGCAAACATACACCAACACAACGACAACACCCGCCAACACGCACAACCCGGACACGACCAACAACAATCGCGACTACACACGCCACACGACAACAACCACACCTACCACCCGCCAGACTGCTACTGACCACCACACCCGACCACCCTCGGTTGCGTCACGCGACCCCACCTATCGCTCCATGTGACCTCACCTCACCTCACCTCGCTTTACCCGTCTGTACCAGTTGTTGCCATTGACGCTTTGCCATCGTGAACCTCTCCGTATCCCTTTTGACCACGCTCTACCGCCTCTTGCAGTGATTTGTGGGCGACTGGACACGACACTGCCGCATATGCACTGCCTCGACTTGATTGACTTGATTGTGTATGCTGCTGCATCTTGCACCCTGCCCTGCACCCCGTCACACAATCCTTTCTTTGATGTGATGGACGTGACTCGGCATCCATCCCACGCCCAGGTCGTCGACCCACATGTGTCGAGCTCTATCGGGCCCGGTGCTGATCAACAAGCCCGTACAGACAACACATGGCACCACATCGGGGCGTCTCACAATTCTTCTTCTTTTTTTTATTTTTATTTTTTTTATTCATTTGGCGTGAGCTTGCACAGCAACAAGAATGCATGCCCACAGTTCCACAGTACATCGGGCGGCTTGGTTCCCCAGGAAGACGCGAAGACGACATGTGCAGTGTGTACGCATGGGGGCACAGGTGTCTGGTGTCTGTCGGTCAGGCAATCTCACAGTATGGACAGGTACAAGGCACACGTGTGTCAGCAGCATGTTGGTGTGGTGGTGTAGTGAGTGTGGAGGGGGGATGAGTGGGTACGCAGGTGAAGCAAAATGCATAGAATTGGTCATACTGGGGCTCGAACCCAGGACCACAGCGTTATTAGCACTGCGCTCTACCGACTGAGCTATACGACCGCGCAAACATACACCAACACAACGACAACACCCGCCAACACGCACAACCCGGACACGACCAACAACAATCGCGACTACACACGCCACACGACAACAACCACACCTACCACCCGCCAGACTGCTACTGACCACCACACCGACCACCCTCGGTTGCGTCACGCGACCCCACCTATCGCTCCATGTGACCTCACCTCACCTCACCTCGCTTTACCCGTCTGTACCAGTTGTTGCCATTGACGCTTTGCCATCGTGAACCTCTCCGTATCCCTTTTGACCACGCTCTACCGCCTCTTGCAGTGATTTGTGGGCGACTGGACACGACACTGCCGCATATGCACTGCCTCGACTTGATTGACTTGATTGTGTATGCTGCTGCATCTTGCACCCTGCCCTGCACCCCGTCACACAATCCTTTCTTTGATGTGATGGACGTGACTCGGCATCCATCCCACGCCCAGGTCGTCGACCCACATGTGTCGAGCTCTATCGGGCCCGGTGCTGATCAACAAGCCCGTACAGACAACACATGGCACCACATCGGGGCGTCTCACAATTCTTCTTCTTTTTATTTTATTTTATTTTTTTATTCATTTGGCGTGAGCTTGCACAGCAACAAGAATGCATGCCCACAGTTCCACAGTACGTCGGGCGGCTTGGTTCCCCAGGAAGACGCGAAGACGACATGTGCAGTGTGTACGCATGGGGGCACAGGTGTCTGGTGTCTGTCGGGTCAGGCAATCTCACAGTATGGACAGGTACAAGGCACACGTGTGTCAGCAGCATGTTGGTGTGGTGGTGTAGTGAGTGTGGAGGGGGGATGAGTGGGTACGCAGGTGAAGCAAAATGCATAGAATTGGTCATACTGGGGCTCGAACCCAGGACCACAGCGTTATTAGCACTGCGCTCTACCGACTGAGCTATACGACCGCGCAAACATACACCAACACAACGACAACACCCGCCAACACGCACAACCCGGACACGACCAACAACAATCGCGACTACACACGCCACACGACAACAACCACACCTACCACCCGCCAGACTGCTACTGACCACCACACCGACCACCCTCGGTTGCGTCACGCGACCCCACCTATCGCTCCATGTGACCTCACCTCACCTCACCTCGCTTTACCCGTCTGTACCAGTTGTTGCCATTGACGCTTTGCCATCGTGAACCTCTCCGTATCCCTTTTGACCACGCTCTACCGCCTCTTGCAGTGATTTGTGGGCGACTGGACACGACACTGCCGCATATGCACTGCCTCGACTTGATTGACTTGATTGTGTATGCTGCTGCATCTTGCACCCTGCCCTGCACCCCGTCACACAATCCTTTCTTTGATGTGATGGACGTGACTCGGCATCCATCCCACGCCCAGGTCGTCGACCCACATGTGTCGAGCTCTATCGGGCCCGGTGCTGATCAACAAGCCCGTACAGACAACACATGGCACCACATCGGGGCGTCTTACAATTCTTCTTCTTCTTCTTTTTATTTTATTTTATTTTTTTTTTATTCATTTGGCGTGAGCTTGCACAGCAACAAGAATGCATGCCCACAGTTCCACAGTACGTCGGGCGGCTTGGTTCCCCAGGAAGACGCGAAGACGACATGTGCAGTGTGTACGCATGGGGGCACAGGTGTCTGGTGTCTGTCGGGTCAGGCAATCTCACAGTATGGACAGGTACAAGGCACACGTGTGTCAGCAGCATGTTGGTGTGGTGGTGTAGTGAGTGTGGAGGGGGGATGAGTGGGTACGCAGGTGAAGCAAAATGCATAGAATTGGTCATACTGGGGCTCGAACCCAGGACCACAGCGTTATTAGCACTGCGCTCTACCGACTGAGCTATACGACCGCGCAAACATACACCAACACAACGACAACACCCGCCAACACGCACAACCCGGACACGACCAACAACAATCGCGACTACACACGCCACACGACAACAACCACACCTACCACCCGCCAGACTGCTACTGACCACCACACCGACCACCCTCGGTTGCGTCACGCGACCCCACCTATCGCTCCATGTGACCTCACCTCACCTCACCTCGCTTTACCCGTCTGTACCAGTTGTTGCCATTGACGCTTTGCCATCGTGAACCTCTCCGTATCCCTTTTGACCACGCTCTACCGCCTCTTGCAGTGATTTGTGGGCGACTGGACACGACACTGCCGCATATGCACTGCCTCGACTTGATTGACTTGATTGTGTATGCTGCTGCATCTTGCACCCTGCCCTGCACCCCGTCACACAATCCTTTCTTTGATGTGATGGACGTGACTCGGCATCCATCCCACGCCCAGGTCGTCGACCCACATGTGTCGAGCTCTATCGGGCCCGGTGCTGATCAACAAGCCCGTACAGACAACACATGGCACCACATCGGGGCGTCTTACAATTCTTCTTCTTTCTTTTTATTTTATTTTATTTTATTTTTTTATTCATTTGGCGTGAGCTTGCACAGCAACAAGAATGCATGCCCACAGTTCCACAGTACGTCGGGCGGCTTGGTTCCCCAGGAAGACGCGAAGACGACATGTGCAGTGTGTACGCATGGGGGCACAGGTGTCTGGTGTCTGTCGGGTCAGGCAATCTCACAGTATGGACAGGTACAAGGCACACGTGTGTCAGCAGCATGTTGGTGTGGTGGTGTAGTGAGTGTGGAGGGGGGATGAGTGGGTACGCAGGTGAAGCAAAATGCATAGAATTGGTCATACTGGGGCTCGAACCCAGGACCACAGCGTTATTAGCACTGCGCTCTACCGACTGAGCTATACGACCGCGCAAACATACACCAACACAACGACAACACCCGCCAACACGCACAACCCGGACACGACCAACAACAATCGCGACTACACACGCCACACGACAACAACCACACCTACCACCCGCCAGACTGCTACTGACCACCACACCGACCACCCTCGGTTGCGTCACGCGACCCCACCTATCGCTCCATGTGACCTCACCTCACCTCACCTCGCTTTACCCGTCTGTACCAGTTGTTGCCATTGACGCTTTGCCATCGTGAACCTCTCCGTATCCCTTTTGACCACGCTCTACCGCCTCTTGCAGTGATTTGTGGGCGACTGGACACGACACTGCCGCATATGCACTGCCTCGACTTGATTGACTTGATTGTGTATGCTGCTGCATCTTGCACCCTGCCCTGCACCCCGTCACACAATCCTTTCTTTGATGTGATGGACGTGACTCGGCATCCATCCCACGCCCAGGTCGTCGACCCACATGTGTCGAGCTCTATCGGGCCCGGTGCTGATCAACAAGCCCGTACAGACAACACATGGCACCACATCGGGGCGTCTTACAATTCTTCTTCTTCTTCTTTTTTATTTATTTTATTTTTTTTATTCATTTGGCGTGAGCTTGCACAGCAACAAGAATGCATGCCCACAGTTCCACAGTACGTCGGGCGGCTTGGTTCCCCAGGAAGACGCGAAGACGACATGTGCAGTGTGTACGCATGGGGGCACAGGTGTCTGGTGTCTGTCGGGTCAGGCAATCTCACAGTATGGACAGGTACAAGGCACACGTGTGTCAGCAGCATGTTGGTGTGGTGGTGTAGTGAGTGTGGAGGGGGGATGAGTGGGTACGCAGGTGAAGCAAAATGCATAGAATTGGTCATACTGGGGCTCGAACCCAGGACCACAGCGTTATTAGCACTGCGCTCTACCGACTGAGCTATACGACCGCGCAAACATACACCAACACAACGACAACACCCGCCAACACGCACAACCCGGACACGACCAACAACAATCGCGACTACACACGCCACACGACAACAACCACACCTACCACCCGCCAGACTGCTACTGACCACCACACCGACCACCCTCGGTTGCGTCACGCGACCCCACCTATCGCTCCATGTGACCTCACCTCACCTCACCTCGCTTTACCCGTCTGTACCAGTTGTTGCCATTGACGCTTTGCCATCGTGAACCTCTCCGTATCCCTTTTGACCACGCTCTACCGCCTCATTGCAGTGATTTGTGGGCGACTGGACACGACACTGCCGCATATGCACTGCCTCGACTTGATTGACTTGATTGTGTATGCTGCTGCATCTTGCACCCTGCCCTGCACCCCGTCACACAATCCTTCTTTGATGTGATGACGTGACTCGGCATCCATCCCACGCCCAGGTCGTCGACCCACATGTGTCGAGCTCTATCGGGCCCGGTGCTGATCAACAAGCCTACAGACAACACATGGCACCACATCGGGGCGTCTTACAATTCTTCTTCTTCTTCTTTTTATTTTATTTTATTTTTTTTATTCATTTGGCGTGAGCTTGCACAGCAACAAGAATGCATGCCCACAGTTCCACAGTACATCGGGCGCTTGGTTCCCAGGAAGACGCGAAGACGACATGTGCAGTGTGTACGCATGGGGGCACAGGTGTCTGGTGTCTGTCGGGTCAGGCAATCTCACAGTATGGACAGGTACAAGGCACACGTGTGTCAGCAGCATGTTGGTGTGGTGGTGTAGTGAGTGTGGAGGGGGGATGAGTGGGTACGCAGGTGAAGCAAAATGCATAGACTTGGTCATACTGGGCTCGAACCAGGACCACAGCGTTATTAGCACTGCGCTCTACCGACTGAGCTATACGACCCGACGGGGTCCCCCGGTCTAGTGGAAGACCGCCCTGTCCAGCGTGGGGAAGGTCACGGGATCGATCTCTCCCGTGACCACAAGGAAGACTGTGGGTTCGAGCCCCACACGCTACAGCACCAGCTTGCGACCGACCTGTACAAGCCAAGCAACCCAGCACATTAACTTAACACAGTAGTAGTTTCGGTAGTTATAATCTTAGTCATAGCCGAGAAGGTATAAGCGGTATTGACGTAAGGTATAAATACACGCATCTTCAACTGAGCTATACGACCGCGCAAACATACACCAACACAACGACAACACCCCGCCAACACGCACAACCCGGACACGACCAACAACAATCGCGACTACAACACGCCACACGACAACAACCACACCTACCACCCGCCAGACTGCTACTGACCACCACACCGACCACCCTCGTTGCGTCACGCGACCCCACCTATCGCTCCATGTGACCTCACCTCACCTCACCTCGCTTACCCGTCTGTACCAGTTGTTGCCATTGACGCTTTGCCATCGTGAACCTCTCCGTATCCCTTTTGACCACGCTCTACCGCCTCTTGCAGTGATTTGTGGGCGACTGGACACGACACTGCGCATATGCACTGCCTCGACTTGATTGACTTGATTGTGTATGCTGCTGCATCTTGCACCCTGCCCTGCACCCCGTCACACAATCCTTTCTTTGATGTGATGGACGTGACCGGCATCCATCCCACGCCCAGGTCGTCGACCCACATGTGTCGAGCTCTATCGGGCCCGGTGCTGATCAACAAGCCCGTACAGACAACACATGGCACCACATCGGGCGTCTTACAATTCTTCTTCTTCTTCTTTTTATTTTTTTTTTATTTTTTTTTTTCATTTGGCGTGAGCTTGCACAGCAACAAGAATGCATGCCCACAGTTCCACAGTACATCGGGCGGCTTGGTTCCCCAGGAAGACGCGAAGACGACATGTGCAGTGTGTACGCAATGGGGCAAGGTGTCTGGTCTGTCGGGTCAGGCAATCTCACAGTATGGACAGGTACAAGGCACACGTGTGTCAGCAGCATGTTGGTGTGTGGTGTAGTGAGTGTGGAGGGGGGATGAGTGGTACGCAGGTGAAGCAAAATGCATAGACTGGTCATACTGGGGCTCGAACCCAGGACCACAGCGTTATTAGCACTGCGCTCTACCGACTGAGCTATACGACCCGACGGGTCCCCCGGTCTAGTGGAAGACCGCCCGTCCAGCGTGGGGAAGGTCACGGGATCGATCTCTCCCGTGACCACAAGGAAGACTGTGGGTTCGAGCCCACACGCTACAGCACCAGCTTGCGACCGACCTGTACAAGCCAAGCAACCCAGCACATTAACTTAACACAGTAGTAGTTTCGGTAGTTATATCTTAGTCATAGCCGAGAAGGTAATAAGCGGTATTGACGTAAGGTATAAATACACGCATCTTCAACTGAGCTATACGACCGCGCAAACATACACCAACACAACGACAACACCCGCCAACACGCACAACCCGGACACGACCAACAACAATCGCGACTACACACGCCACACGACAACAACCACACCTACCACCCGCCAGACTGCTACTGACCACCACACCGACCACCCTCGGTTGCGTCACGCGACCCCACCTATCGCTCCATGTGACCTCACCTCACCTCACCTCGCTTTACCCGTCTGTACCAGTTGTTGCCATTGACGCTTTGCCATCGTGAACCTCTCCGTATCCCTTTTGACCACGCTCTACCGCCTCTTGCAGTGATTTGTGGGCGACTGGACACGACACTGCCGCATATGCACTGCCTCGACTTGATTGACTTGATTGTGTATGCTGCTGCATCTTGCACCCTGCCCTGCACCCCGTCACACAATCCTTTCTTTGATGTGATGGACGTGACTCGGCATCCATCCCACGCCCAGGTCGTCGACCCACATGTGTCGAGCTCTATCGGGCCCGGTGCTGATCAACAAGCCCGTACAGACAACACATGGCACCACATCGGGGCGTCTCACAATTCTTCTTCTTTTATTTTATTTTATTTTTTTATTCATTTGGCGTGAGCTTGCACAGCAACAAGAATGCATGCCCACAGTTCCACAGTACATCGGGCGGCTTGGTTCCCCAGGAAGACGCGAAGACGACATGTGCAGTGTGTACGCATGGGGGCACAGGTGTCTGGTGTCTGTCGGGTCAGGCAATCTCACAGTATGGACAGGTACAAGGCACACGTGTGTCAGCAGCATGTTGGTGTGTGGTGGTGTAGTGATGTGGAGGGGGGATGAGTGGTACGCAGGTGAAGCAAAATGCATAGAATTGGTCATACTGGGGCTCGAACCCAGGACCACAGCGTTATTAGCACTGCGCTCTACCGACTGAGCTATACGACCGCGCAAACATACACCAACACAACGACAACACCCGCCAACACGCACAACCCGGACACGACCAACAACAATCGCGACTACACACGCCACACGACAACAACCACACCTACCACCCGCCAGACTGCTACTGACCACCACACCGACCACCCTCGGTTGCGTCACGCGACCCCACCTATCGCTCCATGTGACCTCACCTCACCTCACCTCGCTTTACCGTCTGTACCAGTTGTTGCCATTGACGCTTTGCCATCGTGAACCTCTCCGTATCCCTTTTGACCACGCTCTACGCCTCTTGCAGTGATTTGTGGGCGACTGGACACGACACTGCCGCATATGCACTGCCTCGACTTGATTGACTTGATTGTGTATGCTGCTGCATCTTGCACCCTGCCCTGCACCCCGTCACACAATCCTTTCTTTGATGTGATGGACGTGACTCGGCATCCATCCCACGCCCAGGTCGTCGACCCACATGTGTCGAGCTCTATCGGGCCCGGTGCTGATCAACAAGCCCGTACAGACAACACATGGCACCACATCGGGGCGTCTTACAATTCTTCTTCTTCTTCTTTTTATTTTATTTTATTTTTTTATTCATTTGGCGTGAGCTTGCACAGCAACAAGAATGCATGCCCACAGTTCCACAGTACATCGGGCGGCTTGGTTCCCAGGAAGACGCGAAGACGACATGTGCAGTGTGTACGCATGGGGGCACAGGTGTCTGGTGTCTGTCGGGTCAGGCAATCTCACAGTATGGACAGGTACAAGGCACACGTGTGTCAGCAGCATGTTGGTGTGGTGGTGTAGTGAGTGTGGAGGGGGATGAGTGGGTACGCAGGTGAAGCAAAATGCATAGACTTGGTCATACTGGGGCTCGAACCCAGGACCACAGCGTTATTAGCACTGCGCTCTACCGACTGAGCTATACGACCCGACGGGGTCCCCCGGTCTAGTGGAAGACCGCCCGTCCAGCGTGGGGAAGGTCACGGGATCGATCTCTCCCGTGACCACAAGGAAGACTGTGGTTCGAGCCCCACACGCTACAGCACCAGCTTGCGACCGACCTGTACAAGCCAAGCAACCCAGCACATTAACTTAACACAGTAGTAGTTTCGGTAGTTATATCTTAGTCATAGCCGAGAAGGTAAAGCGGTATTGACGTAAGGTATAAATACACGCATCTTCAACTGAGCTATACGACCGCGCAAACATACACCAACACAACGACAACACCCGCCAACACGCACAACCCGGACACGACCAACAACAATCGCGACTACACACGCCACACGACAACAACCACACCTACCACCCGCCAGACTGCTACTGACCACCACACCGACCACCCTCGGTTGCGTCACGCGACCCCACCTATCGCTCCATGTGACCTCACCTCACCTCACCTCGCTTTACCCGTCTGTACCAGTTGTTGCCATTGACGCTTTGCCATCGTGAACCTCTCCGTATCCCTTTTGACCACGCTCTACCGCCTCTTGCAGTGATTTGTGGGCGACTGGACACGACACTGCCGCATATGCACTGCCTCGACTTGATTGACTTGATTGTGTATGCTGCTGCATCTTGCACCCTGCCCTGCACCCCGTCACACAATCCTTTCTTTGATGTGATGGACGTGACTCGGCATCCATCCCACGCCCAGGTCGTCGACCCACATGTGTCGAGCTCTATCGGGCCCGGTGCTGATCAACAAGCCCGTACAGACAACACATGGCACCACATCGGGGCGTCTTACAATTCTTCTTCTTCTTCTTTTTATTTTATTTTATTTTTTTTTCATTTGGCGTGAGCTTGCACAGCAACAAGAATGCATGCCCACAGTTCCACAGTACATCGGGCGGCTTGGTTCCCCAGGAAGACGCGAAGACGACATGTGCAGTGTGTACGCATGGGGGCACAGGTGTCTGGTGTCTGTCGGGTCAGGCAATCTCACAGTATGGACAGGTACAAGGCACACGTGTGTCAGCAGCATGTTGGTGTGGTGGTGTAGTGAGTGTGGAGGGGGGATGAGTGGGTACGCAGGTGAAGCAAAATGCATAGACTTGGTCATACTGGGGCTCGAACCCAGGACCACAGCGTTATTAGCACTGCGCTCTACCGACTGAGCTATACGACCCGACGGGGTCCCCCGGTCTAGTGGAAGACCGCCCGTCCAGCGTGGGGAAGGTCACGGGATCGATCTCTCCCGTGACCACAAGGAAGACTGTGGGTTCGAGCCCCACACGCTACAGCACCAGCTTGCGACCGACCTGTACAAGCCAAGCAACCCAGCACATTAACTTAACACAGTAGTAGTTTCGGTAGTTATATCTTAGTCATAGCCGAGAAGGTATAAGCGGTATTGACGTAAGGTATAAATACACGCATCTTCAACTGAGCTATACGACCGCGCAAACATACACCAACACAACGACAACACCCGCCAACACGCACAACCCGGACACGACCAACAACAATCGCGACTACACACGCCACACGACAACAACCACACCTACCACCCGCCAGACTGCTACTGACCACCACACCGACCACCCTCGGTTGCGTCACGCGACCCCACCTATCGCTCCATGTGACCTCACCTCACCTCACCTCGCTTTACCCGTCTGTACCAGTTGTTGCCATTGACGCTTTGCCATCGTGAACCTCTCCGTATCCCTTTTGACCACGCTCTACCGCCTCTTGCAGTGATTTGTGGGCGACTGGACACGACACTGCCGCATATGCACTGCCTCGACTTGATTGACTTGATTGTGTATGCTGCTGCATCTTGCACCCTGCCCTGCACCCCGTCACACAATCCTTTCTTTGATGTGATGGACGTGACTCGGCATCCATCCCACGCCCAGGTCGTCGACCCACATGTGTCGAGCTCTATCGGGCCCGGTGCTGATCAACAAGCCCGTACAGACAACACATGGCACCACATCGGGGCGTCTCACAATTCTTCTTCTTTTTATTTTATTTTATTTTTTTATTCATTTGGCGTGAGCTTGCACAGCAACAAGAATGCATGCCCACAGTTCCACAGTACATCGGGCGGCTTGGTTCCCCAGGAAGACGCGAAGACGACATGTGCAGTGTGTACGCATGGGGGCACAGGTGTCTGGTGTCTGTCGGGTCAGGCAATCTCACAGTATGGACAGGTACAAGGCACACGTGTGTCAGCAGCATGTTGGTGTGGTGGTGTAGTGAGTGTGGAGGGGGATGAGTGGGTACGCAGGTGAAGCAAAATGCATAGAATTGGTCATACTGGGGCTCGAACCCAGGACCACAGCGTTATTAGCACTGCGCTCTACCGACTGAGCTATACGACCGCGCAAACATACACCAACACAACGACAACACCCGCCAACACGCACAACCCGGACACGACCAACAACAATCGCGACTACACACGCCACACGACAACAACCACACCTACCACCCGCCAGACTGCTACTGACCACCACACCGACCACCCTCGGTTGCGTCACGCGACCCCACCTATCGCTCCATGTGACCTCACCTCACCTCACCTCGCTTTACCCGTCTGTACCAGTTGTTGCCATTGACGCTTTGCCATCGTGAACCTCTCCGTATCCCTTTTGACCACGCTCTACCGCCTCTTGCAGTGATTTGTGGGCGACTGGACACGACACTGCCGCATATGCACTGCCTCGACTTGATTGACTTGATTGTGTATGCTGCTGCATCTTGCACCCTGCCCTGCACCCCGTCACACAATCCTTTCTTTGATGTGATGGACGTGACTCGGCATCCATCCCACGCCCAGGTCGTCGACCCACATGTGTCGAGCTCTATCGGGCCCGGTGCTGATCAACAAGCCCGTACAGACAACACATGGCACCACATCGGGGCGTCTTACAATTCTTCTTCTTCTTCTTTTTATTTTATTTTATTTTTTTATTCATTTGGCGTGAGCTTGCACAGCAACAAGAATGCATGCCCACAGTTCCACAGTACATCGGGCGGCTTGGTTCCCCAGGAAGACGCGAAGACGACATGTGCAGTGTGTACGCATGGGGGCACAGGTGTCTGGTGTCTGTCGGGTCAGGCAATCTCACAGTATGGACAGGTACAAGGCACACGTGTGTCAGCAGCATGTTGGTGTGGTGGTGTAGTGAGTGTGGAGGGGGGATGAGTGGGTACGCAGGTGAAGCAAAATGCATAGAATTGGTCATACTGGGGCTCGAACCCAGGACCACAGCGTTATTAGCACTGCGCTCTACCGACTGAGCTATACGACCGCGCAAACACACACCAACACAACGACAACACCCGCCAACACGCACAACCCGGACACGACCAACAACAATCGCGACTACACACGCCACACGACAACAACCACACCTACCACCCGCCAGACTGCTACTGACCACCACACCGACCACCCTCGGTTGCGTCACGCGACCCCACCTATCGCTCCATGTGACCTCACCTCACCTCACCTCGCTTTACCCGTCTGTACCAGTTGTTGCCATTGACGCTTTGCCATCGTGAACCTCTCCGTATCCCTTTTGACCACGCTCTACCGCCTCTTGCAGTGATTTGTGGGCGACTGGACACGACACTGCCGCATATGCACTACCTCGACTTGATTGACTTGATTGTGTATGCTGCTGCATCTTGCACCCTGCCCTGCACCCCGTCACACAATCCTTTCTTTGATGTGATGGACGTGACTCGGCATCCATCCCACGCCCAGGTCGTCGACCCACATGTGTCGAGCTCTATCGGGCCCGGTGCTGATCAACAAGCCCGTACAGACAACACATGGCACCACATCGGGGCGTCTTACAATTCTTCTTCTTCTTCTTTTTATTTTATTTTATTTTTTTATTCATTTGGCGTGAGCTTGCACAGCAACAAGAATGCATGCCCACAGTTCCACAGTACATCGGGCGGCTTGGTTCCCCAGGAAGACGCGAAGACGACATGTGCAGTGTGTACGCATGGGGGCACAGGTGTCTGGTGTCTGTCGGGTCAGGCAATCTCACAGTATGGACAGGTACAAGGCACACGTGTGTCAGCAGCATGTTGGTGTGGTGGTGTAGTGAGTGTGGAGGGGGGATGAGTGGGTACGCAGGTGAAGCAAAATGCATAGACTTGGTCATACTGGGGCTCGAACCCAGGACCACAGCGTTATTAGCACTGCGCTCTACCGACTGAGCTATACGACCCGACGGGTCCCCCGGTCTAGTGGAAGACCGCCCGTCCAGCGTGGGGAAGGTCACGGGATCGATCTCTCCCGTGACCACAAGGAAGACTGTGGGTTCGAGCCCCACACGCTACAGCACCAGCTTGCGACCGACCTGTACAAGCCAAGCAACCCAGCACATTAACTTAACACAGTAGTAGTTTCGGTAGTTATATCTTAGTCATAGCCGAGAAGGTATAAGCGGTATTGACGTAAGGTATAAATACACGCATCTTCAACTGAGCTATACGACCGCGCAAACATACACCAACACAACGACAACACCCGCCAACACGCACAACCCGGACACGACCAACAACAATCGCGACTACACACGCCACACGACAACAACCACACCTACCACCCGCCAGACTGCTACTGACCACCACACCGACCACCCTCGGTTGCGTCACGCGACCCCACCTATCGCTCCATGTGACCTCACCTCACCTCACCTCGCTTTACCCGTCTGTACCAGTTGTTGCCATTGACGCTTTGCCATCGTGAACCTCTCCGTATCCCTTTTGACCACGCTCTACCGCCTCTTGCAGTGATTTGTGGGCGACTGGACACGACACTGCCGCATATGCACTGCCTCGACTTGATTGACTTGATTGTGTATGCTGCTGCATCTTGCACCCTGCCCTGCACCCCGTCACACAATCCTTTCTTTGATGTGATGGACGTGACTCGGCATCCATCCCACGCCCAGGTCGTCGACCCACATGTGTCGAGCTCTATCGGGCCCGGTGCTGATCAACAAGCCCGTACAGACAACACATGGCACCACATCGGGGCGTCTTACAATTCTTCTTCTTCTTCTTTTTATTTTATTTTATTTTTTATTCATTTGGCGTGAGCTTGCACAGCAACAAGAATGCATGCCCACAGTTCCACAGTACATCGGGCGGCTTGGTTCCCCAGGAAGACGCGAAGACGACATGTGCAGTGTGTACGCATGGGGGCACAGGTGTCTGGTGTCTGTCGGGTCAGGCAATCTCACAGTATGGACAGGTACAAGGCACACGTGTGTCAGCAGCATGTTGGTGTGGTGGTGTAGTGAGTGTGGAGGGGGGATGAGTGGGTACGCAGGTGAAGCAAAATGCATAGACTTGGTCATACTGGGGCTCGAACCCAGGACCACAGCGTTATTAGCACTGCGCTCTACCGACTGAGCTATACGACCCGACGGGGTCCCCCGGTCTAGTGGAAGACCGCCCGTCCAGCGTGGGGAAGGTCACGGGATCGATCTCTCCCGTGACCACAAGGAAGACTGTGGGTTCGAGCCCCACACGCTACAGCACCAGCTTGCGACCGACCTGTACAAGCCAAGCAACCCAGCACATTAACTTAACACAGTAGTAGTTTCGGTAGTTATATCTTAGTCATAGCCGAGAAGGTATAAGCGGTATTGACGTAAGGTATAAATACACGCATCTTCAACTGAGCTATACGACCGCGCAAACATACACCAACACAACGACAACACCCGCCAACACGCACAACCCGGACACGACCAACAACAATCGCGACTACACACGCCACACGACAACAACCACACCTACCACCCGCCAGACTGCTACTGACCACCACACCGACCACCCTCGGTTGCGTCACGCGACCCCACCTATCGCTCCATGTGACCTCACCTCACCTCACCTCGCTTTACCCGTCTGTACCAGTTGTTGCCATTGACGCTTTGCCATCGTGAACCTCTCCGTATCCCTTTTGACCACGCTCTACCGCCTCTTGCAGTGATTTGTGGGCGACTGGACACGACACTGCCGCATATGCACTGCCTCGACTTGATTGACTTGATTGTGTATGCTGCTGCATCTTGCACCCTGCCCTGCACCCCGTCACACAATCCTTTCTTTGATGTGATGGACGTGACTCGGCATCCATCCCACGCCCAGGTCGTCGACCCACATGTGTCGAGCTCTATCGGGCCCGGTGCTGATCAACAAGCCCGTACAGACAACACATGGCACCACATCGGGGCGTCTCACAATTCTTCTTCTTTTTATTTTATTTTTTTTTATTCATTTGGCGTGAGCTTGCACAGCAACAAGAATGCATGCCCACAGTTCCACAGTACGTCGGGCGGCTTGGTTCCCCAGGAAGACGCGAAGACGACATGTGCAGTGTGTACGCATGGGGGCACAGGTGTCTGGTGTCTGTCGGGTCAGGCAATCTCACAGTATGGACAGGTACAAGGCACACGTGTGTCAGCAGCATGTTGGTGTGGTGGTGTAGTGAGTGTGGAGGGGGGATGAGTGGGTACGCAGGTGAAGCAAAATGCATAGAATTGGTCATACTGGGGCTCGAACCCAGGACCACAGCGTTATTAGCACTGCGCTCTACCGACTGAGCTATACGACCGCGCAAACATACACCAACACAACGACAACACCCGCCAACACGCACAACCCGGACACGACCAACAACAATCGCGACTACACACGCCACACGACAACAACCACACCTACCACCCGCCAGACTGCTACTGACCACCACACCGACCACCCTCGGTTGCGTCACGCGACCCCACCTATCGCTCCATGTGACCTCACCTCACCTCACCTCGCTTTACCCGTCTGTACCAGTTGTTGCCATTGACGCTTTGCCATCGTGAACCTCTCCGTATCCCTTTTGACCACGCTCTACCGCCTCTTGCAGTGATTTGTGGGCGACTGGACACGACACTGCCGCATATGCACTGCCTCGACTTGATTGACTTGATTGTGTATGCTGCTGCATCTTGCACCCTGCCCTGCACCCCGTCACACAATCCTTTCTTTGATGTGATGGACGTGACTCGGCATCCATCCCACGCCCAGGTCGTCGACCCACATGTGTCGAGCTCTATCGGGCCCGGTGCTGATCAACAAGCCCGTACAGACAACACATGGCACCACATCGGGGCGTCTTACAATTCTTCTTCTTTTCTTTTTATTTTATTTTTTTTTATTCATTTGGCGTGAGCTTGCACAGCAACAAGAATGCATGCCCACAGTTCCACAGTACGTCGGGCGGCTTGGTTCCCCAGGAAGACGCGAAGACGACATGTGCAGTGTGTACGCATGGGGGCACAGGTGTCTGGTGTCTGTCGGGTCAGGCAATCTCACAGTATGGACAGGTACAAGGCACACGTGTGTCAGCAGCATGTTGGTGTGGTGGTGTAGTGAGTGTGGAGGGGGGATGAGTGGGTACGCAGGTGAAGCAAAATGCATAGAATTGGTCATACTGGGGCTCGAACCCAGGACCACAGCGTTATTAGCACTGCGCTCTACCGACTGAGCTATACGACCGCGCAAACATACACCAACACAACGACAACACCCGCCAACACGCACAACCCGGACACGACCAACAACAATCGCGACTACACACGCCACACGACAACAACCACACCTACCACCCGCCAGACTGCTACTGACCACCACACCGACCACCCTCGGTTGCGTCACGCGACCCCACCTATCGCTCCATGTGACCTCACCTCACCTCACCTCGCTTTACCCGTCTGTACCAGTTGTTGCCATTGACGCTTTGCCATCGTGAACCTCTCCGTATCCCTTTTGACCACGCTCTACCCCTCTTGCAGTGATTTGTGGGCGACTGGACACGACACTGCCGCATATGCACTGCCTCGACTTGATTGACTTGATTGTGTATGCTGCTGCATCTTGCACCCTGCCCTGCACCCCGTCACACAATCCTTTCTTTGATGTGATGGACGTGACTCGGCATCCATCCCACGCCCAGGTCGTCGACCCACATGTGTCGAGCTCTATCGGGCCCGGTGCTGATCAACAAGCCCGTACAGACAACACATGGCACCACATCGGGGCGTCTTACAATTCTTCTTCTTCTTCTTTTTATTTTATTTTATTTTTTTATTCATTTGGCGTGAGCTTGCACAGCAACAAGAATGCATGCCCACAGTTCCACAGTACGTCGGGCGGCTTGGTTCCCCAGGAAGACGCGAAGACGACATGTGCAGTGTGTACGCATGGGGGCACAGGTGTCTGGTGTCTGTCGGGTCAGGCAATCTCACAGTATGGACAGGTACAAGGCACACGTGTGTCAGCAGCATGTTGGTGTGGTGGTGTAGTGAGTGTGGAGGGGGGATGAGTGGGTACGCAGGTGAAGCAAAATGCATAGAATTGGTCATACTGGGGCTCGAACCCAGGACCACAGCGTTATTAGCACTGCGCTCTACCGACTGAGCTATACGACCGCGCAAACATACACCAACACAACGACAACACCCGCCAACACGCACAACCCGGACACGACCAACAACAATCGCGACTACACACGCCACACGACAACAACCACACCTACCACCCGCCAGACTGCTACTGACCACCACACCGACCACCCTCGGTTGCGTCACGCGACCCCACCTATCGCTCCATGTGACCTCACCTCACCTCACCTCGCTTTACCCGTCTGTACCAGTTGTTGCCATTGACGCTTTGCCATCGTGAACCTCTCCGTATCCCTTTTGACCACGCTCTACCGCCTCTTGCAGTGATTTGTGGGCGACTGGACACGACACTGCCGCATATGCACTGCCTCGACTTGATTGACTTGATTGTGTATGCTGCTGCATCTTGCACCCTGCCCTGCACCCCGTCACACAATCCTTTCTTTGATGTGATGGACGTGACTCGGCATCCATCCCACGCCCAGGTCGTCGACCCACATGTGTCGAGCTCTATCGGGCCCGGTGCTGATCAACAAGCCCGTACAGACAACACATGGCACCACATCGGGGCGTCTTACAATTCTTCTTCTTTTTTTTATTTTATTTTATTTTTTTTTATTCATTTGGCGTGAGCTTGCACAGCAACAAGAATGCATGCCCACAGTTCCACAGTACGTCGGGCGGCTTGGTTCCCCAGGAAGACGCGAAGACGACATGTGCAGTGTGTACGCATGGGGGCACAGGTGTCTGGTGTCTGTCGGGTCAGGCAATCTCACAGTATGGACAGGTACAAGGCACACGTGTGTCAGCAGCATGTTGGTGTGGTGGTGTAGTGAGTGTGGAGGGGGGATGAGTGGGTACGCAGGTGAAGCAAAATGCATAGAATTGGTCATACTGGGGCTCGAACCCAGGACCACAGCGTTATTAGCACTGCGCTCTACCGACTGAGCTATACGACCGCGCAAACATACACCAACACAACGACAACACCCGCCAACACGCACAACCCGGACACGACCAACAACAATCGCGACTACACACGCCACACGACAACAACCACACCTACCACCCGCCAGACTGCTACTGACCACCACACCGACCACCCTCGGTTGCGTCACGCGACCCCACCTATCGCTCCATGTGACCTCACCTCACCTCACCTCGCTTTACCCGTCTGTACCAGTTGTTGCCATTGACGCTTTGCCATCGTGAACCTCTCCGTATCCCTTTTGACCACGCTCTACCGCCTCTTGCAGTGATTTGTGGGCGACTGGACACGACACTGCCGCATATGCACTGCCTCGACTTGATTGACTTGATTGTGTATGCTGCTGCATCTTGCACCCTGCCCTGCACCCCGTCACACAATCCTTTCTTTGATGTGATGGACGTGACTCGGCATCCATCCCACGCCCAGGTCGTCGACCCACATGTGTCGAGCTCTATCGGGCCCGGTGCTGATCAACAAGCCCGTACAGACAACACATGGCACCACATCGGGGCGTCTCACAATTCTTCTTCTTCTTTTTATTTTATTTATTTTATTTTTTTATTCATTTGGCGTGAGCTTGCACAGCAACAAGAATGCATGCCCACAGTTCCACAGTACGTCGGGCGGCTTGGTTCCCCAGGAAGACGCGAAGACGACATGTGCAGTGTGTACGCATGGGGGCACAGGTGTCTGGTGTCTGTCGGGTCAGGCAATCTCACAGTATGGACAGGTACAAGGCACACGTGTGTCAGCAGCATGTTGGTGTGGTGGTGTAGTGAGTGTGGAGGGGGGATGAGTGGGTACGCAGGTGAAGCAAAATGCATAGAATTGGTCATACTGGGGCTCGAACCCAGGACCACAGCGTTATTAGCACTGCGCTCTACCGACTGAGCTATACGACCGCGCAAACATACACCAACACAACGACAACACCCGCCAACACGCACAACCCGGACACGACCAACAACAATCGCGACTACACACGCCACACGACAACAACCACACCTACCACCCGCCAGACTGCTACTGACCACCACACCGACCACCCTCGGTTGCGTCACGCGACCCCACCTATCGCTCCATGTGACCTCACCTCACCTCACCTCGCTTTACCCGTCTGTACCAGTTGTTGCCATTGACGCTTTGCCATCGTGAACCTCTCCGTATCCCTTTTGACCACGCTCTACCGCCTCTTGCAGTGATTTGTGGGCGACTGGACACGACACTGCCGCATATGCACTGCCTCGACTTGATTGACTTGATTGTGTATGCTGCTGCATCTTGCACCCTGCCCTGCACCCCGTCACACAATCCTTTCTTTGATGTGATGGACGTGACTCGGCATCCATCCCACGCCCAGGTCGTCGACCCACATGTGTCGAGCTCTATCGGGCCCGGTGCTGATCAACAAGCCCGTACAGACAACACATGGCACCACATCGGGGCGTCTTACAATTCTTCTTCTTCTTCTTTTTATTTTATTTTATTTTTTTATTCATTTGGCGTGAGCTTGCACAGCAACAAGAATGCATGCCCACAGTTCCACAGTACGTCGGGCGGCTTGGTTCCCCAGGAAGACGCGAAGACGACATGTGCAGTGTGTACGCATGGGGGCACAGGTGTCTGGTGTCTGTCGGGTCAGGCAATCTCACAGTATGGACAGGTACAAGGCACACGTGTGTCAGCAGCATGTTGGTGTGGTGGTGTAGTGAGTGTGGAGGGGGGATGAGTGGGTACGCAGGTGAAGCAAAATGCATAGAATTGGTCATACTGGGGCTCGAACCCAGGACCACAGCGTTATTAGCACTGCGCTCTACCGACTGAGCTATACGACCCGACGGGGTCCCCCGGTCTAGTGGAAGACCGCCCGTCCAGCGTGGGGAAGGTCACGGGATCGATCTCTCCCGTGACCACAAGGAAGACTGTGGGTTCGAGCCCCACACGCTACAGCACCAGCTTGCGACCGACCTGTACAAGCCAAGCAACCCAGCACATTAACTTAACACAGTAGTAGTTTCGGTAGTTATATCTTAGTCATAGCCGAGAAGGTATAAGCGGTATTGACGTAAGGTATAAATACACGCATCTTCAACTGAGCTATACGACCGCGCAAACATACACCAACACAACGACAACACCCGCCAACACGCACAACCCGGACACGACCAACAACAATCGCGACTACACACGCCACACGACAACAACCACACCTACCACCCGCCAGACTGCTACTGACCACCACACCGACCACCCTCGGTTGCGTCACGCGACCCCACCTATCGCTCCATGTGACCTCACCTCACCTCACCTCGCTTTTACCCGTCTGTACCAGTTGTTGCCATTGACGCTTTGCCATCGTGAACCTCTCCGTATCCCTTTTGACCACGCTCTACCGCCTCTTGCAGTGATTTGTGGGCGACTGGACACGACACTGCCGCATATGCACTGCCTCGACTTGATTGACTTGATTGTGTATGCTGCTGCATCTTGCACCCTGCCCTGCACCCCGTCACACAATCCTTTCTTTGATGTGATGGACGTGACTCGGCATCCATCCCACGCCCAGGTCGTCGACCCACATGTGTCGAGCTCTATCGGGCCCGGTGCTGATCAACAAGCCCGTACAGACAACACATGGCACCACATCGGGGCGTCTTACAATTCTTCTTCTTCTTCTTTTTATTTTATTTTATTTTTTTTTTTCATTTGGCGTGAGCTTGCACAGCAACAAGAATGCATGCCCACAGTTCCACAGTACATCGGGCGGCTTGGTTCCCCAGGAAGACGCGAAGACGACATGTGCAGTGTGTACGCATGGGGGCACAGGTTCTGGTGTCTGTCGGGTCAGGCAATCTCACAGTATGGACAGGTACAAGGCACACGTGTGTCAGCAGCATGTTGGTGTGGTGGTGTAGTGAGTGTGGAGGGGGGATGAGTGGGTACGCAGGTGAAGCAAAATGCATAGACTTGGTCATACTGGGGCTCGAACCCAGGACCACAGCGTTATTAGCACTGCGCTCTACCGACTGAGCTATACGACCCGACGGGTCCCCCGGTCTAGTGGAAGACCGCCCGTCCAGCGTGGGGAAGGTCACGGGATCGATCTCTGATCTCTCCCGTGACCACAAGGAAGACTGTGGGTTCGAGCCCCACACGCTACAGCACCAGCTTGCGACCGACCTGTACAAGCCAAGCAACCCAGCACATTAACTTAACACAGTAGTAGTTTCGGTAGTTATATCTTAGTCATAGCCGAGAAGGTATAAGCGGTATTGACGTAAGGTATAAATACACGCATCTTCAACTGAGCTATACGACGCGCAAACATACACCAACACAACGACAACACCCGCCAACACGCACAACCCGGACACGACCAACAACAATCGCGACTACACACGCCACACGACAACAACCACACCTACCACCCGCCAGACTGCTACTGACCACCACACCGACCACCCTCGGTTGCGTCACGCGACCCCACCTATCGCTCCATGTGACCTCACCTCACCTCACCTCGCTTTACCCGTCTGTACCAGTTGTTGCCATTGACGCTTTGCCATCGTGAACCTCTCCGTATCCCTTTTGACCACGCTCTACCGCCTCTTGCAGTGATTTGTGGGCGACTGGACACGACACTGCCGCATATGCACTGCCTCGACTTGATTGACTTGATTGTGTATGCTGCTGCATCTTGCACCCTGCCCTGCACCCCGTCACACAATCCTTTCTTTGATGTGATGGACGTGACTCGGCATCCATCCCACGCCCAGGTCGTCGACCCACATGTGTCGAGCTCTATCGGGCCCGGTGCTGATCAACAAGCCCGTACAGACAACACATGGCACCACATCGGGGCGTCTCACAATTCTTCTTCTTTTATTTTATTTTATTTTTTTATTCATTTGGCGTGAGCTTGCACAGCAACAAGAATGCATGCCCACAGTTCCACAGTACATCGGGCGGCTTGGTTCCCCAGGAAGACGCGAAGACGACATGTGCAGTGTGTACGCATGGGGGCACAGGTGTCTGGTGTCTGTCGGGTCAGGCAATCTCACAGTATGGACAGGTACAAGGCACACGTGTGTCAGCAGCATTTGGTGTGGTGGTGTAGTGAGTGTGGAGGGGGGATGAGTGGGTACGCAGGTGAAGCAAAATGCATAGAATTGGTCATACTGGGGCTCGAACCCAGGACCACAGCGTTATTAGCACTGCGCTCTACCGACTGAGCTATACGACCGCGCAAACATACACCAACACAACGACAACACCCGCCAACACGCACAACCCGGACACGACCAACAACAATCGCGACTACACACGCCACACGACAACAACCACACCTACCACCCGCCAGACTGCTACTGACCACCACACCGACCACCCTCGGTTGCGTCACGCGACCCCACCTATCGCTCCATGTGACCTCACCTCACCTCACCTCGCTTTACCGTCTGTACCAGTTGTTGCCATTGACGCTTTGCCATCGTGAACCTCTCCGTATCCCTTTTGACCACGCTCTACCGCCTCTTGCAGTGATTTGTGGGCGACTGGACACGACACTGCCGCATATGCACTGCCTCGACTTGATTGACTTGATTGTGTATGCTGCTGCATCTTGCACCCTGCCCTGCACCCCGTCACACAATCCTTTCTTTGATGTGATGGACGTGACTCGGCATCCATCCCACGCCCAGGTCGTCGACCCACATGTGTCGAGCTCTATCGGGCCCGGTGCTGATCAACAAGCCCGTACAGACAACAATGGCACCACATCGGGGCGTCTTACAATTCTTCTTCTTCTTCTTTTTATTTTATTTTATTTTTTTATTCATTTGGCGTGAGCTTGCACAGCAACAAGAATGCATGCCCACAGTTCCACAGTACATCGGGCGGCTTGGTTCCCCAGGAAGACGCGAAGACGACATGTGCAGTGTGTACGCATGGGGGCACAGGTGTCTGGTGTCTGTCGGGTCAGGCAATCTCACAGTATGGACAGGTACAAGGCACACGTGTGTCAGCAGCATGTTGGTGTGGTGGTGTAGTGAGTGTGGAGGGGGGATGAGTGGGTACGCAGGTGAAGCAAAATGCATAGACTTGGTCATACTGGGGCTCGAACCCAGGACCACAGCGTTATTAGCACTGCGCTCTACCGACTGAGCTATACGACCCGACGGGGTCCCCCGGTCTAGTGGAAGACCGCCCGTCCAGCGTGGGGAAGGTCACGGGATCGATCTCTCCCGTGACCACAAGGAAGACTGTGGTTCGAGCCCCACACGCTACAGCACCAGCTTGCGACCGACCTTACAAGCCAAGCAACCCAGCACATTAACTAACACAGTAGTAGTTTTCGGTAGTTATATCTTAGTCATAGCCGAGAAGGTATAAGCGGTATTGACGTAAGGTATAAATACACGCATCTTCAACTGAGCTATACGACCGCGCAAACATACACCAACACAACGACAACACCCGCCAACACGCACAACCCGGACACGACCAACAACAATCGCGACTACACACGCCACACGACAACAACCACACCTACCACCCGCCAGACTGCTACTGACCACCACACCGACCACCCTCGGTTGCGTCACGCGACCCCACCTATCGCTCCATGTGACCTCACCTCACCTCACCTCGCTTTACCCGTCTGTACCAGTTGTTGCCATTGACGCTTTGCCATCGTGAACCTCTCCGTATCCCTTTTGACCACGCTCTACCGCCTCTTGCAGTGATTTGTGGGCGACTGGACACGACACTGCCGCATATGCACTGCCTCGACTTGATTGACTTGATTGTGTATGCTGCTGCATCTTGCACCCTGCCCTGCACCCCGTCACACAATCCTTTCTTTGATGTGATGGACGTGACTCGGCATCCATCCCACGCCCAGGTCGTCGACCCACATGTGTCGAGCTCTATCGGGCCCGGTGCTGATCAACAAGCCCGTACAGACAACACATGGCACCACATCGGGGCGTCTTACAATTCTTCTTCTTCTTCTTTTTATTTTATTTTATTTTTTTTTCATTTGGC
Organism: Pythium insidiosum; assembly: GCA_022836835.1. Classification (NCBI taxonomy): domain Eukaryota; phylum Oomycota; class Peronosporomycetes; order Pythiales; family Pythiaceae; genus Pythium; species Pythium insidiosum. Next base: position 25,291 of record JAKVDI010000046.1, on the reverse strand, counting down.
GTGAGCTTGCACAGCAACAAGAATGCATGCCCACAGTTCCACAGTACATCGGGCGGCTTGGTTCCCCAGGAAGACGCGAAGACGACATGTGCAGTGTGTACGCATGGGGGCACAGGTGTCTGGTGTCTGTCGGGTCAGGCAATCTCACAGTATGGACAGGTACAAGGCACACGTGTGTCAGCAGCATGTTGGTGTGGTGGTGTAGTGAGTGTGGAGGGGGGATGAGTGGGTACGCAGGTGAAGCAAAATGCATAGACTTGGTCATACTGGGGCTCGAACCCAGGACCACAGCGTTATTAGCACTGCGCTCTACCCGACTGAGCTATACGACCCGACGGGGTCCCCCGGTCTAGGGAAGACCGCCCGTCCAGCGTGGGGAAGGTCACGGGATCGATCTCTCCGTGACCACAAGGAAGACTGTGGGTTCGAGCCCCACACGCTACAGCACCAGCTTGCGACCGACCTGTACAAGCCAAGCAACCCAGCACATTAACTTAACACAGTAGTAGTTTCGGTAGTTATATCTTAGTCATAGCCGAGAAGGTATAAGCGGTATTGACGTAAGGTATAAATACACGCATCTTCAACTGAGCTATACGACCGCGCAAACATACACCAACACAACGACAACACCCGCCAACACGCACAACCCGGACACGACCAACAACAATCGCGACTACACACGCCACACGACAACAACCACACCTACCACCCGCCAGACTGCTACTGACCACCACACCGACCACCCTCGGTTGCGTCACGCGACCCCACCTATCGCTCCATGTGACCTCACCTCACCTCACCTCGCTTTACCCGTCTGTACCAGTTGTTGCCATTGACGCTTTGCCATCGTGAACCTCTCCGTATCCCTTTTGACCACGCTCTACCGCCTCTTGCAGTGATTTGTGGGCGACTGGACACGACACTGCCGCATATGCACTGCCTCGACTTGATTGACTTGATTGTGTATGCTGCTGCATCTTGCACCCTGCCCTGCACCCCGTCACACAATCCTTTCTTTGATGTGATGGACGTGACTCGGCATCCATCCCACGCCCAGGTCGTCGACCCACATGTGTCGAGCTCTATCGGGCCCGGTGCTGATCAACAAGCCCGTACAGACAACACATGGCACCACATCGGGGCGTCTCACAATTCTTCTTCTTTTTATTTTATTTTATTTTTTTATTCATTTGGCGTGAGCTTGCACAGCAACAAGAATGCATGCCCACAGTTCCACAGTACATCGGGCGGCTTGGTTCCCCAGGAAGACGCGAAGACGACATGTGCAGTGTGTACGCATGGGGGCACAGGTGTCTGGTGTCTGTCGGGTCAGGCAATCTCACAGTATGGACAGGTACAAGGCACACGTGTGTCAGCAGCATGTTGGTGTGGTGGTGTAGTGAGTGTGGAGGGGGGATGAGTGGGTACGCAGGTGAAGCAAAATGCATAGAATTGGTCATACTGGGGCTCGAACCCAGGACCACAGCGTTATTAGCACTGCGCTCTACCGACTGAGCTATACGACCGCGCAAACATACACCAACACAACGACAACACCCGCCAACACGCACAACCCGGACACGACCAACAACAATCGCGACTACACACGCCACACGACAACAACCACACCTACCACCCGCCAGACTGCTACTGACCACCACACCGACCACCCTCGGTTGCGTCACGCGACCCCACCTATCGCTCCATGTGACCTCACCTCACCTCACCTCGCTTTACCCGTCTGTACCAGTTGTTGCCATTGACGCTTTGCCATCGTGAACCTCTCCGTATCCCTTTTGACCACGCTCTACCGCCTCTTGCAGTGATTTGTGGGCGACTGGACACGACACTGCCGCATATGCACTGCCTCGACTTGATTGACTTGATTGTGTATGCTGCTGCATCTTGCACCCTGCCCTGCACCCCGTCACACAATCCTTTCTTTGATGTGATGGACGTGACTCGGCATCCATCCCACGCCCAGGTCGTCGACCCACATGTGTCGAGCTCTATCGGGCCCGGTGCTGATCAACAAGCCCGTACAGACAACACATGGCACCACATCGGGGCGTCTTACAATTCTTCTTCTTCTTCTTTTTATTTTATTTTATTTTTTTATTCATTTGGCGTGAGCTTGCACAGCAACAAGAATGCATGCCCACAGTTCCACAGTACATCGGGCGGCTTGGTTCCCCAGGAAGACGCGAAGACGACATGTGCAGTGTGTACGCATGGGGGCACAGGTGTCTGGTGTCTGTCGGGTCAGGCAATCTCACAGTATGGACAGGTACAAGGCACACGTGTGTCAGCAGCATGTTGGTGTGGTGGTGTAGTGAGTGTGGAGGGGGGATGAGTGGGTACGCAGGTGAAGCAAAATGCATAGAATTGGTCATACTGGGGCTCGAACCCAGGACCACAGCGTTATTAGCACTGCGCTCTACCGACTGAGCTATACGACTGCGCAAACACACACCAACACAACGACAACACCCGCCAACACGCACAACCCGGACACGACCAACAACAATCGCGACTACACACGCCACACGACAACAACCACACCTACCACCCGCCAGACTGCTACTGACCACCACACCGACCACCCTCGGTTGCGTCACGCGACCCCACCTATCGCTCCATGTGACCTCACCTCACCTCACCTCGCTTTACCCGTCTGTACCAGTTGTTGCCATTGACGCTTTGCCATCGTGAACCTCTCCGTATCCCTTTTGACCACGCTCTACCGCCTCTTGCAGTGATTTGTGGGCGACTGGACACGACACTGCCGCATATGCACTACCTCGACTTGATTGACTTGATTGTGTATGCTGCTGCATCTTGCACCCTGCCCTGCACCCCGTCACACAATCCTTTCTTTGATGTGATGGACGTGACTCGGCATCCATCCCACGCCCAGGTCGTCGACCCACATGTGTCGAGCTCTATCGGGCCCGGTGCTGATCAACAAGCCCGTACAGACAACACATGGCACCACATCGGGGCGTCTTACAATTCTTCTTCTTCTTCTTTTTATTTTATTTTATTTTTTTATTCATTTGGCGTGAGCTTGCACAGCAACAAGAATGCATGCCCACAGTTCCACAGTACATCGGGCGGCTTGGTTCCCCAGGAAGACGCGAAGACGACATGTGCAGTGTGTACGCATGGGGGCACAGGTGTCTGGTGTCTGTCGGGTCAGGCAATCTCACAGTATGGACAGGTACAAGGCACACGTGTGTCAGCAGCATGTTGGTGTGGTGGTGTAGTGAGTGTGGAGGGGGGATGAGTGGGTACGCAGGTGAAGCAAAATGCATAGACTTGGTCATACTGGGGCTCGAACCCAGGACCACAGCGTTATTAGCACTGCGCTCTACCGACTGAGCTATACGACCCGACGGGGTCCCCCGGTCTAGTGGAAGACCGCCCGTCCAGCGTGGGGAAGGTCACGGGATCGATCTCTCCCGTGACCACAAGGAAGACTGTGGGTTCGAGCCCCACACGCTACAGCACCAGCTTGCGACCGACCTGTACAAGCCAAGCAACCCAGCACATTAACTTAACACAGTAGTAGTTTCGGTAGTTATATCTTAGTCATAGCCGAGAAGGTATAAGCGGTATTGACGTAAGGTATAAATACACGCATCTTCAACTGAGCTATACGACCGCGCAAACATACACCAACACAACGACAACACCCGCCAACACGCACAACCCGGACACGACCAACAACAATCGCGACTACACACGCCACACGACAACAACCACACCTACCACCCGCCAGACTGCTACTGACCACCACACCGACCACCCTCGGTTGCGTCACGCGACCCCACCTATCGCTCCATGTGACCTCACCTCACCTCACCTCGCTTTACCCGTCTGTACCAGTTGTTGCCATTGACGCTTTGCCATCGTGAACCTCTCCGTATCCCTTTTGACCACGCTCTACCGCCTCTTGCAGTGATTTGTGGGCGACTGGACACGACACTGCCGCATATGCACTGCCTCGACTTGATTGACTTGATTGTGTATGCTGCTGCATCTTGCACCCTGCCCTGCACCCCGTCACACAATCCTTTCTTTGATGTGATGGACGTGACTCGGCATCCATCCCACGCCCAGGTCGTCGACCCACATGTGTCGAGCTCTATCGGGCCCGGTGCTGATCAACAAGCCCGTACAGACAACACATGGCACCACATCGGGGCGTCTTACAATTCTTCTTCTTCTTCTTTTTATTTTATTTTATTTTTTTATTCATTTGGCGTGAGCTTGCACAGCAACAAGAATGCATGCCCACAGTTCCACAGTACATCGGGCGGCTTGGTTCCCCAGGAAGACGCGAAGACGACATGTGCAGTGTGTACGCATGGGGGCACAGGTGTCTGGTGTCTGTCGGGTCAGGCAATCTCACAGTATGGACAGGTACAAGGCACACGTGTGTCAGCAGCATGTTGGTGTGGTGGTGTAGTGAGTGTGGAGGGGGGATGAGTGGGTACGCAGGTGAAGCAAAATGCATAGACTTGGTCATACTGGGGCTCGAACCCAGGACCACAGCGTTATTAGCACTGCGCTCTACCGACTGAGCTATACGACCCGACGGGGTCCCCCGGTCTAGTGGAAGACCGCCCGTCCAGCGTGGGGAAGGTCACGGGATCGATCTCTCCCGTGACCACAAGGAAGACTGTGGGTTCGAGCCCCACACGCTACAGCACCAGCTTGCGACCGACCTGTACAAGCCAAGCAACCCAGCACATTAACTTAACACAGTAGTAGTTTCGGTAGTTATATCTTAGTCATAGCCGAGAAGGTATAAGCGGTATTGACGTAAGGTATAAATACACGCATCTTCAACTGAGCTATACGACCGCGCAAACATACACCAACACAACGACAACACCCGCCAACACGCACAACCCGGACACGACCAACAACAATCGCGACTACACACGCCACACGACAACAACCACACCTACCACCCGCCAGACTGCTACTGACCACCACACCGACCACCCTCGGTTGCGTCACGCGACCCCACCTATCGCTCCATGTGACCTCACCTCACCTCACCTCGCTTTACCCGTCTGTACCAGTTGTTGCCATTGACGCTTTGCCATCGTGAACCTCTCCGTATCCCTTTTGACCACGCTCTACCGCCTCTTGCAGTGATTTGTGGGCGACTGGACACGACACTGCCGCATATGCACTGCCTCGACTTGATTGACTTGATTGTGTATGCTGCTGCATCTTGCACCCTGCCCTGCACCCCGTCACACAATCCTTTCTTTGATGTGATGGACGTGACTCGGCATCCATCCCACGCCCAGGTCGTCGACCCACATGTGTCGAGCTCTATCGGGCCCGGTGCTGATCAACAAGCCCGTACAGACAACACATGGCACCACATCGGGGCGTCTCACAATTCTTCTTCTTCTTTTTATTTTATTTTTTTTTATTCATTTGGCGTGAGCTTGCACAGCAACAAGAATGCATGCCCACAGTTCCACAGTACATCGGGCGGCTTGGTTCCCCAGGAAGACGCGAAGACGACATGTGCAGTGTGTACGCATGGGGGCACAGGTGTCTGGTGTCTGTCGGGTCAGGCAATCTCACAGTATGGACAGGTACAAGGCACACGTGTGTCAGCAGCATGTTGGTGTGGTGGTGTAGTGAGTGTGGAGGGGGGATGAGTGGGTACGCAGGTGAAGCAAAATGCATAGAATTGGTCATACTGGGGCTCGAACCCAGGACCACAGCGTTATTAGCACTGCGCTCTACCGACTGAGCTATACGACCGCGCAAACATACACCAACACAACGACAACACCCGCCAACACGCACAACCCGGACACGACCAACAACAATCGCGACTACACACGCCACACGACAACAACCACACCTACCACCCGCCAGACTGCTACTGACCACCACACCGACCACCCTCGGTTGCGTCACGCGACCCCACCTATCGCTCCATGTGACCTCACCTCACCTCACCTCGCTTTACCCGTCTGTACCAGTTGTTGCCATTGACGCTTTGCCATCGTGAACCTCTCCGTATCCCTTTTGACCACGCTCTACCGCCTCTTGCAGTGATTTGTGGGCGACTGGACACGACACTGCCGCATATGCACTGCCTCGACTTGATTGACTTGATTGTGTATGCTGCTGCATCTTGCACCCTGCCCTGCACCCCGTCACACAATCCTTTCTTTGATGTGATGGACGTGACTCGGCATCCATCCCACGCCCAGGTCGTCGACCCACATGTGTCGAGCTCTATCGGGCCCGGTGCTGATCAACAAGCCCGTACAGACAACACATGGCACCACATCGGGGCGTCTTACAATTCTTCTTCTTCTTCTTTTTATTTTTATTTTTTTTTATTCATTTGGCGTGAGCTTGCACACAGCAACAAGAATGCATGCCCACAGTTCCACAGTACATCGGGCGGCTTGGTTCCCCAGGAAGACGCGAAGACGACATGTGCAGTGTGTACGCATGGGGGCACAGGTGTCTGGTGTCTGTCGGGTCAGGCAATCTCACAGTATGGACAGGTACAAGGCACACGTGTGTCAGCAGCATGTTGGTGTGGTGGTGTAGTGAGTGTGGAGGGGGATGAGTGGGTACGCAGGTGAAGCAAAATGCATAGAATTGGTCATACTGGGGCTCGAACCCAGGACCACAGCGTTATTAGCACTGCGCTCTACCGACTGAGCTATACGACTGCGCAAAACACACCAACACAACGACAACACCCGCCAACACGCACAACCCGGACACGACCAACAACAATCGCGATACACACGCCACACGACAACAACCACACCTACCACCCGCCAGACTGCTACTGACCACCACACCGACCACCCTCGGTTGCGTCACGCGACCCCACCTATCGCTCCATGTGACCTCACCTCACCTCACCTCGCTTTACCCGTCTGTACCAGTTGTTGCCATTGACGCTTTGCCATCGTGAACCTCTCCGTATCCCTTTTGACCACGCTCTACCGCCTCTTGCAGTGATTTGTGGGCGACTGGACACGACACTGCCGCATATGCACTACCTCGACTTGATTGACTTGATTGTGTATGCTGCTGCATCTTGCACCCTGCCCTGCACCCCGTCACACAATCCTTTCTTTGATGTGATGGACGTGACTCGGCATCCATCCCACGCCCAGGTCGTCGACCCACATGTGTCGAGCTCTATCGGGCCCGGTGCTGATCAACAAGCCCGTACAGACAACACATGGCACCACATCGGGGCGTCTCTTACAATTCTTCTTTCTTCTTTTTATTTTATTTTATTTTTTTATTCATTTGGCGTGAGCTTGCACAGCAACAAGAATGCATGCCCACAGTTCCACAGTACATCGGGCGGCTTGGTTCCCCAGGAAGACGCGAAGACGACATGTGCAGTGTGTACGCATGGGGGCACAGGTGTCTGGTGTCTGTCGGGTCAGGCAATCTCACAGTATGGACAGGTACAAGGCACACGTGTGTCAGCAGCATGTTGGTGTGGTGGTGTAGTGAGTGTGGAGGGGGATGAGTGGGTACGCAGGTGAAGCAAAATGCATAGATTGGTCATACTGGGGCTCGAACCCAGGACCACAGCGTTATTAGCACTGCGCTCTACCGACTGAGCTATACGACCGCGCAAACATACACCAACACAACGACAACACCCGCCAACACGCACAACCCGGACACGACCAACAACAATCGCGACTACACACGCCACACGACAACAACCACACCTACCACCCGCCAGACTGCTACTGACCACCACACCGACCACCCTCGGTTGCGTCACGCGACCCCACCTATCGCTCCATGTGACCTCACCTCACCTCACCTCGCTTTACCCGTCTGTACCAGTTGTTGCCATTGACGCTTTGCCATCGTGAACCTCTCCGTATCCCTTTTGACCACGCTCTACCGCCTCTTGCAGTGATTTGTGGGCGACTGGACACGACACTGCCGCATATGCACTGCCTCGACTTGATTGACTTGATTGTGTATGCTGCTGCATCTTGCACCCTGCCCTGCACCCCGTCACACAATCCTTTCTTTGATGTGATGGACGTGACTCGGCATCCATCCCACGCCCAGGTCGTCGACCCACATGTGTCGAGCTCTATCGGGCCCGGTGCTGATCAACAAGCCCGTACAGACAACACATGGCACCACATCGGGGCGTCTACAATTCTTCTTCTTCTTCTTTTTATTTTATTTTATTTTTTTATTCATTTGGCGTGAGCTTGCACAGCAACAAGAATGCATGCCCACAGTTCCACAGTACGTCGGGCGGCTTGGTTCCCCAGGAAGACGCGAAGACGACATGTGCAGTGTGTACGCATGGGGGCACAGGTGTCTGGTGTCTGTCGGGTCAGGCAATCTCACAGTATGGACAGGTACAAGGCACACGTGTGTCAGCAGCATGTTGGTGTGGTGGTGTAGTGAGTGTGGAGGGGGATGAGTGGGTACGCAGGTGAAGCAAAATGCATAGACTTGGTCATACTGGGGCTCGAACCCAGGACCACAGCGTTATTAGCACTGCGCTCTACCGACTGAGCTATACGACCGCGCAAACATACACCAACACAACGACAACACCCGCCAACACGCACAACCCGGACACGACCAACAACAATCGCGACTACACACGCCACACGACAACAACCACACCTACCACCCGCCAGACTGCTACTGACCACCACACCGACCACCCTCGGTTGCGTCACGCGACCCCACCTATCGCTCCATGTGACCTCACCTCACCTCACCTCGCTTTACCCGTCTGTACCAGTTGTTGCCATTGACGCTTTGCCATCGTGAACCTCTCCGTATCCCTTTTGACCACGCTCTACCGCCTCTTGCAGTGATTTGTGGGCGACTGACACGACACTGCCGCATATGCACTGCCTCGACTTGATTGACTTGATTGTGTATGCTGCTGCATCTTGCACCCTGCCCTGCACCCCGTCACACAATCCTTTCTTTGATGTGATGGACGTGACTCGGCATCCATCCCACGCCCAGGTCGTCGACCCACATGTGTCGAGCTCTATCGGGCCCGGTGCTGATCAACAAGCCCGTACAGACAACACATGGCACCACATCGGGGCGTCTTACAATTCTTCTTCTTCTTCTTTTTATTTTATTTTATTTTATTTTTTTTATTCATTTGGCGTGAGCTTGCACAGCAACAAGAATGCATGCCCACAGTTCCACAGTACGTCGGGCGGCTTGGTTCCCCAGGAAGACGCGAAGACGACATGTGCAGTGTGTACGCATGGGGCACAGGTGTCTGGTGTCTGTCGGGTCAGGCAATCTCACAGTATGGACAGGTACAAGGCACACGTGTGTCAGCAGCATGTTGGTGTGGTGGTGTAGTGAGTGTGGAGGGGGGATGAGTGGGTACGCAGGTGAAGCAAAATGCATAGACTTGGTCATACTGGGGCTCGAACCCAGGACCACAGCGTTATTAGCACTGCGCTCTACCGACTGAGCTATACGACCGCGCAAACATACACCAACACAACGACAACACCCGCCAACACGCACAACCCGGACACGACCAACAACAATCGCGACTACACACGCCACACGACAACAACCACACCTACCACCCGCCAGACTGCTACTGACCACCACACCGACCACCCTCGGTTGCGTCACGCGACCCCACCTATCGCTCCATGTGACCTCACCTCACCTCACCTCGCTTTACCCGTCTGTACCAGTTGTTGCCATTGACGCTTTGCCATCGTGAACCTCTCCGTATCCCTTTTGACCACGCTCTACCGCCTCTTGCAGTGATTTGTGGGCGACTGGACACGACACTGCCGCATATGCACTGCCTCGACTTGATTGACTTGATTGTGTATGCTGCTGCATCTTGCACCCTGCCCTGCACCCCGTCACACAATCCTTTCTTTGATGTGATGGACGTGACTCGGCATCCATCCCACGCCCAGGTCGTCGACCCACATGTGTCGAGCTCTATCGGGCCCGGTGCTGATCAACAAGCCCGTACAGACAACACATGGCACCACATCGGGGCGTCTTACAATTCTTCTTCTTCTTCTTTTTATTTTATTTTATTTTTTTATTCATTTGGCGTGAGCTTGCACAGCAACAAGAATGCATGCCCACAGTTCCACAGTACATCGGGCGGCTTGGTTCCCCAGGAAGACGCGAAGACGACATGTGCAGTGTGTACGCATGGGGGCACAGGTGTCTGGTGTCTGTCGGGTCAGGCAATCTCACAGTATGGACAGGTACAAGGCACACGTGTGTCAGCAGCATGTTGGTGTGGTGGTGTAGTGAGTGTGGAGGGGGATGATGGGTACGCAGGTGAAGCAAAATGCATAGACTTGGTCATACTGGGGCTCGAACCCAGGACCACAGCGTTATTAGCACTGCGCTCTACCGACTGAGCTATACGACCCGACGGGGTCCCCCGGTCTAGTGGAAGACCGCCCGTCCAGCGTGGGAAGGTCACGGGATCGATCTCTCCCGTGACCACAAGGAAGACTGTGGGTTCGAGCCCCACACGCTACAGCACCAGCTTGCGACCGACCTGTACAAGCCAAGCAACCCAGCACATTAACTTAACACAGTAGTAGTTTCGGTAGTTATATCTTAGTCATAGCCGAGAAGTATAAGCGTATTGACGTAAGGTATAAATACACGCATCTTCAACTGAGCTATACGACCGCGCAAACATACACCAACACAACGACAACACCCGCCAACACGCACAACCCGGACACGACCAACAACAATCGCGACTACACACGCCACACGACAACAACCACACCTACCACCCGCCAGACTGCTACTGACCACCACACCGACCACCCTCGGTTGCGTCACGCGACCCCACCTATCGCTCCATGTGACCTCACCTCACCTCACCTCGCTTTACCCGTCTGTACCAGTTGTTGCCATTGACGCTTTGCCATCGTGAACCTCTCCGTATCCCTTTTGACCACGCTCTACCGCCTCTTGCAGTGATTTGTGGGCGACTGGACACGACACTGCCGCATATGCACTGCCTCGACTTGATTGACTTGATTGTGTATGCTGCTGCATCTTGCACCCTGCCCTGCACCCCGTCACACAATCCTTTCTTTGATGTGATGGACGTGACTCGGCATCCATCCCACGCCCAGGTCGTCGACCCACATGTGTCGAGCTCTATCGGGCCCGGTGCTGATCAACAAGCCCGTACAGACAACACATGGCACCACATCGGGGCGTCTCACAATTCTTCTTCTTTTTTTATTTTATTTTATTTTTTTATTCATTTGGCGTGAGCTTGCACAGCAACAAGAATGCATGCCCACAGTTCCACAGTACATCGGGCGGCTTGGTTCCCCAGGAAGACGCGAAGACGACATGTGCAGTGTGTACGCATGGGGCACAGGTGTCTGGTGTCTGTCGGGTCAGGCAATCTCACAGTATGGACAGGTACAAGGCACACGTGTGTCAGCAGCATGTTGGTGTGGTGGTGTAGTGAGTGTGGAGGGGGATGAGTGGGTACGCAGGTGAAGCAAAATGCATAGAATGGTCATACTGGGGCTCGAACCCAGGACCACAGCGTTATTAGCACTGCGCTCTACCGACTGAGCTATACGACCGCGCAAACATACACCAACACAACGACAACACCCGCCAACACGCACAACCCGGACACGACCAACAACAATCGCGACTACACACGCCACACGACAACAACCACACCTACCACCCGCCAGACTGCTACTGACCACCACACCGACCACCCTCGGTTGCGTCACGCGACCCCACCTATCGCTCCATGTGACCTCACCTCACCTCACCTCGCTTTACCCGTCTGTACCAGTTGTTGCCATTGACGCTTTGCCATCGTGAACCTCTCCGTATCCCTTTTGACCACGCTCTACCGCCTCTTGCAGTGATTTGTGGGCGACTGGACACGACACTGCCGCATATGCACTGCCTCGACTTGATTGACTTGATTGTGTATGCTGCTGCATCTTGCACCCTGCCCTGCACCCCGTCACACAATCCTTTCTTTGATGTGATGGACGTGACTCGGCATCCATCCCACGCCCAGGTCGTCGACCCACATGTGTCGAGCTCTATCGGGCCCGGTGCTGATCAACAAGCCCGTACAGACAACACATGGCACCACATCGGGGCGTCTTACAATTCTTCTTCTTCTTCTTTTTATTTTTATTTTTTTTATTCATTTGGCGTGAGCTTGCACAGCAACAAGAATGCATGCCCACAGTTCCACAGTACATCGGGCGGCTTGGTTCCCCAGGAAGACGCGAAGACGACATGTGCAGTGTGTACGCATGGGGGCACAGGTGTCTGGTGTCTGTCGGGTCAGGCAATCTCACAGTATGGACAGGTACAAGGCACACGTGTGTCAGCAGCATGTTGGTGTGGTGGTGTAGTGAGTGTGGAGGGGGGATGAGTGGGTACGCAGGTGAAGCAAAATGCATAGAATTGGTCATACTGGGGCTCGAACCCAGGACCACAGCGTTATTAGCACTGCGCTCTACCGACTGAGCTATACGACTGCGCAAACACACACCAACACAACGACAACACCCGCCAACACGCACAACCCGGACACGACCAACAACAATCGCGACTACACACGCCACACGACAACAACCACACCTACCACCCGCCAGACTGCTACTGACCACCACACGACCACCCTCGGTTGCGTCACGCGACCCCACCTATCGCTCCATGTGACCTCACCTCACCTCACCTCGCTTTACCCGTCTGTACCAGTTGTTGCCATTGACGCTTTGCCATCGTGAACCTCTCCGTATCCCTTTTGACCACGCTTACCGCCTCTTGCAGTGATTTGTGGGCGACTGGACACGACACTGCCGCATATGCACTACCTCGACTTGATTGACTTGATTGTGTATCTGCTGCAACTTGCACCCTGCCCTGCACCCCGTCACACAATCCTTTCTTTGATGTGATGGACGTGACTCGGCATCCATCCCACGCCCAGGTCGTCGACCCACATGTGTCGAGCTCTATCGGGCCCGGTGCTGATCAACAAGCCCGTACAGACAACACATGGCACACCATCGGGGCGTCTTACAATTCTTCTTCTTCTTCTTTTTATTTTATTTTATTTTTTTATTCATTTGGCGTGAGCTTGCACAGCAACAAGAATGCATGCCCACAGTTCCACAGTACATCGGGCGGCTTGGTTCCCCAGGAAGACGCGAAGACGACATGTGCAGTGTGTACGCATGGGGGCACAGGTGTCTGGTGTCTGTCGGGTCAGGCAATCTCACAGTATGGGACAGGTACAAGGCACACGTGTGTCAGCAGCATGTTGGTGTGGTGGTGTAGTGAGTGTGGAGGGGGGATGAGTGAGGGTACGCAGGTGAAGCAAAATGCATAGACTTGGTCATACTGGGCTCGAACCCAGGACCACAGCGTTATTAGCACTGCGCTCTACCGACTGAGCTATACGACCCGACGGGGTCCCCGGTCTAGTGGAAGACCGCCCGTCCAGCGTGGGAAGGTCACGGGATCGATCTCTCCCGTGACCACAAGGAAGACTGTGGGTTCGAGCCCCACACGCTACAGCACCAGCTTGCGACCGACCTGTAACAAGCCAAGCAACCCAGCACATTAACTTAACACAGTAGTAGTTTCGGTAGTTATATCTTAGTCATAGCCGAGAAGGTATAAGCGGTATTGACGTAAGGTATAAATACACGCATCTTCAACTGAGCTATAACGACCGCGCAAACATACACCAACACAACGACAACACCCGCCAACACGCACAACCCGGACACGACCAACAACAATCGCGACTACACACGCCACACGACAACAACCACACCTACCACCCGCCAGACTGCTACTGACCACCACACACGACCACCCTCGGTTGCGTCACGCGACCCCACCTATCGCTCCATGTGACCTCACCTCACCTCACCTCGCTTTACCCGTCTGTACCAGTTGTTGCCATTGACGCTTTGCCATCGTGAACCTCTCCGTATCCCTTTTGACCACGCTCTACCGCCTCTTGCAGTGATTTGTGGGCGACTGGACACGACACTGCCGCATATGCACTGCCTCGACTTGATTGACTTGATTGTGTATGCTGCTGCATCTTGCACCCTGCCCTGCACCCCGTCACACAATCCTTTCTTTGATGTGATGGACGTGACTCGGCATCCATCCCACGCCCAGGTCGTCGACCCACGTGTCGAGCTCTATCGGGCCCGGTGCTGATCAACAAGCCCGTACAGACAACACATGGCACCACATCGGGGCGTCTTACAATTCTTCTTCTTCTTCTTTTTATTTTATTTTATTTTTTTATTCATTTGGCGTGAGCTTGCACAGCAACAAGAATGCATGCCCACAGTTCCACAGTACATCGGGCGGCTTGGTTCCCCAGGAAGACGCGAAGACGACATGTGCAGTGTGTACGCATGGGGGCACAGGTGTCTGGTGTCTGTCGGGTCAGGCAATCTCACAGTATGGACAGGTACAAGGCACACGTGTGTCAGCAGCATGTTGGTGTGGTGGTGTAGTGAGTGTGGAGGGGGGATGAGTGGGTACGCAGGTGAAGCAAAATGCATAGAATTGGTCATACTGGGGCTCGAACCCAGGACCACAGCGTTATTAGCACTGCGCTCTACCGACTGAGCTATACGACCGACGGGGTCCCCCGGTCTAGTGGAAGACCGCCCGTCCAGCGTGGGGAAGGTCACGGGATCGATCTCTCCCGTGACCACAGGGAAGACTGTGGGTTCGAGCCCCACACGCTACAGCACCAGCTTGCGACCGACCTGTACAAGCCAAGCAACCCAGCACATTAACTTAACACAGTAGTAGTTTCGGTAGTTATATCTTAGTCATAGCCGAGAAGGTATAAGCGGTATTGACGTAAGGTATAAATACACGCATCTTCAACTGAGCTATACGACCGCGCAAACATACACCAACACAACGACAACACCCGCCAACACGCACAACCCGGACACGACCAACAACAATCGCGACTACACACGCCACACGACAACAACCACACCTACCACCCGCCAGACTGCTACTGACCACCACACCGACCACCCTCGGTTGCGTCACGCGACCCCACCTATCGCTCCATGTGACCTCACCTCACCTCACCTCGCTTTACCCGTCTGTACCAGTTGTTGCCATTGACGCTTTGCCATCGTGAACCTCTCCGTATCCCTTTTGACCACGCTCTACCGCCTCTTGCAGTGATTTGTGGGCGACTGGACACGACACTGCCGCATATGCACTGCCTCGACTTGATTGACTTGATTGTGTATGCTGCTGCATCTTGCACCCTGCCCTGCACCCCGTCACACAATCCTTTCTTTGATGTGATGGACGTGACTCGGCATCCATCCCACGCCCAGGTCGTCGACCCACATGTGTCGAGCTCTATCGGGCCCGGTGCTGATCAACAAGCCCGTACAGACAACACATGGCACCACATCGGGGCGTCTCACAATTCTTCTTCTTTTTATTTTATTTTATTTTTTTATTCATTTGGCGTGAGCTTGCACAGCAACAAGAATGCATGCCCACAGTTCCACAGTACGTCGGGCGGCTTGGTTCCCCAGGAAGACGCGAAGACGACATGTGCAGTGTGTACGCATGGGGGCACAGGTGTCTGGTGTCTGTCGGGTCAGGCAATCTCACAGTATGGACAGGTACAAGGCACACGTGTGTCAGCAGCATGTTGGTGTGGTGGTGTAGTGAGTGTGGAGGGGGGATGAGTGGGTACGCAGGTGAAGCAAAATGCATAGAATTGGTCATACTGGGGCTCGAACCCAGGACCACAGCGTTATTAGCACTGCGCTCTACCGACTGAGCTATACGACCGCGCAAACATACACCAACACAACGACAACACCCGCCAACACGCACAACCCGGACACGACCAACAACAATCGCGACTACACACGCCACACGACAACAACCACACCTACCACCCGCCAGACTGCTACTGACCACCACACCGACCACCCTCGGTTGCGTCACGCGACCCCACCTATCGCTCCATGTGACCTCACCTCACCTCACCTCGCTTTACCCGTCTGTACCAGTTGTTGCCATTGACGCTTTGCCATCGTGAACCTCTCCGTATCCCTTTTGACCACGCTCTACCGCCTCTTGCAGTGATTTGTGGGCGACTGGACACGACACTGCCGCATATGCACTGCCTCGACTTGATTGACTTGATTGTGTATGCTGCTGCATCTTGCACCCTGCCCTGCACCCCGTCACACAATCCTTTCTTTGATGTGATGGACGTGACTCGGCATCCATCCCACGCCCAGGTCGTCGACCCACATGTGTCGAGCTCTATCGGGCCCGGTGCTGATCAACAAGCCCGTACAGACAACACATGGCACCACATCGGGGCGTCTTACAATTCTTTCTTCTTCTTTTTATTTTATTTTATTTTTTTATTCATTTGGCGTGAGCTTGCACAGCAACAAGAATGCATGCCCACAGTTCCACAGTACGTCGGGCGGCTTGGTTCCCCAGGAAGACGCGAAGACGACATGTGCAGTGTGTACGCATGGGGGCACAGGTGTCTGGTGTCTGTCGGGTCAGGCAATCTCACAGTATGGACAGGTACAAGGCACACGTGTGTCAGCAGCATGTTGGTGTGGTGGTGTAGTGAGTGTGGAGGGGGGATGAGTGGGTACGCAGGTGAAGCAAAATGCATAGAATTGGTCATACTGGGGCTCGAACCCAGGACCACAGCGTTATTAGCACTGCGCTCTACCGACTGAGCTATACGACCGCGCAAACATACACCAACACAACGACAACACCCGCCAACACGCACAACCCGGACACGACCAACAACAATCGCGACTACACACGCCACACGACAACAACCACACCTACCACCCGCCAGACTGCTACTGACCACCACACCGACCACCCTCGGTTGCGTCACGCGACCCCACCTATCGCTCCATGTGACCTCACCTCACCTCACCTCGCTTTACCCGTCTGTACCAGTTGTTGCCATTGACGCTTTGCCATCGTGAACCTCTCCGTATCCCTTTTGACCACGCTCTACCGCCTCTTGCAGTGATTTGTGGGCGACTGGACACGACACTGCCGCATATGCACTGCCTCGACTTGATTGACTTGATTGTGTATGCTGCTGCATCTTGCACCCTGCCCTGCACCCCGTCACACAATCCTTTCTTTGATGTGATGGACGTGACTCGGCATCCATCCCACGCCCAGGTCGTCGACCCACATGTGTCGAGCTCTATCGGGCCCGGTGCTGATCAACAAGCCCGTACAGACAACACATGGCACCACATCGGGGCGTCTTACAATTCTTCTTCTTCTTCTTTTTATTTTATTTTATTTTTTTATTCATTTGGCGTGAGCTTGCACAGCAACAAGAATGCATGCCCACAGTTCCACAGTACGTCGGGCGGCTTGGTTCCCCAGGAAGACGCGAAGACGACATGTGCAGTGTGTACGCATGGGGGCACAGGTGTCTGGTGTCTGTCGGGTCAGGCAATCTCACAGTATGGACAGGTACAAGGCACACGTGTGTCAGCAGCATGTTGGTGTGGTGGTGTAGTGAGTGTGGAGGGGGGATGAGTGGGTACGCAGGTGAAGCAAAATGCATAGAATTGGTCATACTGGGGCTCGAACCCAGGACCACAGCGTTATTAGCACTGCGCTCTACCGACTGAGCTATACGACCGCGCAAACATACACCAACACAACGACAACACCCGCCAACACGCACAACCCGGACACGACCAACAACAATCGCGACTACACACGCCACACGACAACAACCACACCTACCACCCGCCAGACTGCTACTGACCACCACACCGACCACCCTCGGTTGCGTCACGCGACCCCACCTATCGCTCCATGTGACCTCACCTCACCTCACCTCGCTTTACCCGTCTGTACCAGTTGTTGCCATTGACGCTTTGCCATCGTGAACCTCTCCGTATCCCTTTTGACCACGCTCTACCGCCTCTTGCAGTGATTTGTGGGCGACTGGACACGACACTGCCGCATATGCACTGCCTCGACTTGATTGACTTGATTGTGTATGCTGCTGCATCTTGCACCCTGCCCTGCACCCCGTCACACAATCCTTTCTTTGATGTGATGGACGTGACTCGGCATCCATCCCACGCCCAGGTCGTCGACCCACATGTGTCGAGCTCTATCGGGCCCGGTGCTGATCAACAAGCCCGTACAGACAACACATGGCACCACATCGGGGCGTCTCACAATTCTTCTTCTTTTTCTTTTTATTTTATTTTATTTTTTTTATTCATTTGGCGTGAGCTTGCACAGCAACAAGAATGCATGCCCACAGTTCCACAGTACGTCGGGCGGCTTGGTTCCCCAGGAAGACGCGAAGACGACATGTGCAGTGTGTACGCATGGGGGCACAGGTGTCTGGTGTCTGTCGGGTCAGGCAATCTCACAGTATGGACAGGTACAAGGCACACGTGTGTCAGCAGCATGTTGGTGTGGTGGTGTAGTGAGTGTGGAGGGGGGATGAGTGGGTACGCAGGTGAAGCAAAATGCATAGAATTGGTCATACTGGGGCTCGAACCCAGGACCACAGCGTTATTAGCACTGCGCTCTACCGACTGAGCTATACGACCGCGCAAACATACACCAACACAACGACAACACCCGCCAACACGCACAACCCGGACACGACCAACAACAATCGCGACTACACACGCCACACGACAACAACCACACCTACCACCCGCCAGACTGCTACTGACCACCACACCGACCACCCTCGGTTGCGTCACGCGACCCCACCTATCGCTCCATGTGACCTCACCTCACCTCACCTCGCTTTACCCGTCTGTACCAGTTGTTGCCATTGACGCTTTGCCATCGTGAACCTCTCCGTATCCCTTTTGACCACGCTCTACCGCCTCTTGCAGTGATTTGTGGGCGACTGGACACGACACTGCCGCATATGCACTGCCTCGACTTGATTGACTTGATTGTGTATGCTGCTGCATCTTGCACCCTGCCCTGCACCCCGTCACACAATCCTTTCTTTGATGTGATGGACGTGACTCGGCATCCATCCCACGCCCAGGTCGTCGACCCACATGTGTCGAGCTCTATCGGGCCCGGTGCTGATCAACAAGCCCGTACAGACAACACATGGCACCACATCGGGGCGTCTTACAATTCTTCTTCTTTTCTTTTTATTTTATTTTATTTTTTTATTCATTTGGCGTGAGCTTGCACAGCAACAAGAATGCATGCCCACAGTTCCACAGTACGTCGGGCGGCTTGGTTCCCCAGGAAGACGCGAAGACGACATGTGCAGTGTGTACGCATGGGGGCACAGGTGTCTGGTGTCTGTCGGGTCAGGCAATCTCACAGTATGGACAGGTACAAGGCACACGTGTGTCAGCAGCATGTTGGTGTGGTGGTGTAGTGAGTGTGGAGGGGGGATGAGTGGGTACGCAGGTGAAGCAAAATGCATAGAATTGGTCATACTGGGGCTCGAACCCAGGACCACAGCGTTATTAGCACTGCGCTCTACCGACTGAGCTATACGACCGCGCAAACATACACCAACACAACGACAACACCCGCCAACACGCACAACCCGGACACGACCAACAACAATCGCGACTACACACGCCACACGACAACAACCACACCTACCACCCGCCAGACTGCTACTGACCACCACACCGACCACCCTCGGTTGCGTCACGCGACCCCACCTATCGCTCCATGTGACCTCACCTCACCTCACCTCGCTTTACCCGTCTGTACCAGTTGTTGCCATTGACGCTTTGCCATCGTGAACCTCTCCGTATCCCTTTTGACCACGCTCTACCGCCTCTTGCAGTGATTTGTGGGCGACTGGACACGACACTGCCGCATATGCACTGCCTCGACTTGATTGACTTGATTGTGTATGCTGCTGCATCTTGCACCCTGCCCTGCACCCCGTCACACAATCCTTTCTTTGATGTGATGGACGTGACTCGGCATCCATCCCACGCCCAGGTCGTCGACCCACATGTGTCGAGCTCTATCGGGCCCGGTGCTGATCAACAAGCCCGTACAGACAACACATGGCACCACATCGGGGCGTCTCACAATTCTTCTTCTTTTTTTATTTTATTTTTTTTATTCATTTGGCGTGAGCTTGCACAGCAACAAGAATGCATGCCCACAGTTCCACAGTACGTCGGGCGGCTTGGTTCCCCAGGAAGACGCGAAGACGACATGTGCAGTGTGTACGCATGGGGGCACAGGTGTCTGGTGTCTGTCGGGTCAGGCAATCTCACAGTATGGACAGGTACAAGGCACACGTGTGTCAGCAGCATGTTGGTGTGGTGGTGTAGTGAGTGTGGAGGGGGGATGAGTGGGTACGCAGGTGAAGCAAAATGCATAGAATTGGTCATACTGGGGCTCGAACCCAGGACCACAGCGTTATTAGCACTGCGCTCTACCGACTGAGCTATACGACCGCGCAAACATACACCAACACAACGACAACACCCGCCAACACGCACAACCCGGACACGACCAACAACAATCGCGACTACACACGCCACACGACAACAACCACACCTACCACCCGCCAGACTGCTACTGACCACCACACCGACCACCCTCGGTTGCGTCACGCGACCCCACCTATCGCTCCATGTGACCTCACCTCACCTCACCTCGCTTTACCCGTCTGTACCAGTTGTTGCCATTGACGCTTTGCCATCGTGAACCTCTCCGTATCCCTTTTGACCACGCTCTACCGCCTCTTGCAGTGATTTGTGGGCGACTGGACACGACACTGCCGCATATGCACTGCCTCGACTTGATTGACTTGATTGTGTATGCTGCTGCATCTTGCACCCTGCCCTGCACCCCGTCACACAATCCTTTCTTTGATGTGATGGACGTGACTCGGCATCCATCCCACGCCCAGGTCGTCGACCCACATGTGTCGAGCTCTATCGGGCCCGGTGCTGATCAACAAGCCCGTACAGACAACACATGGCACCACATCGGGGCGTCTCACAATTCTTCTTCTTCTTTTTATTTTATTTTATTTTTTTATTCATTTGGCGTGAGCTTGCACAGCAACAAGAATGCATGCCCACAGTTCCACAGTACGTCGGGCGGCTTGGTTCCCCAGGAAGACGCGAAGACGACATGTGCAGTGTGTACGCATGGGGGCACAGGTGTCTGGTGTCTGTCGGGTCAGGCAATCTCACAGTATGGACAGGTACAAGGCACACGTGTGTCAGCAGCATGTTGGTGTGGTGGTGTAGTGAGTGTGGAGGGGGGATGAGTGGGTACGCAGGTGAAGCAAAATGCATAGAATTGGTCATACTGGGGCTCGAACCCAGGACCACAGCGTTATTAGCACTGCGCTCTACCGACTGAGCTATACGACCGCGCAAACATACACCAACACAACGACAACACCCGCCAACACGCACAACCCGGACACGACCAACAACAATCGCGACTACACACGCCACACGACAACAACCACACCTACCACCCGCCAGACTGCTACTGACCACCACACCGACCACCCTCGGTTGCGTCACGCGACCCCACCTATCGCTCCATGTGACCTCACCTCACCTCACCTCGCTTTACCCGTCTGTACCAGTTGTTGCCATTGACGCTTTGCCATCGTGAACCTCTCCGTATCCCTTTTGACCACGCTCTACCGCCTCTTGCAGTGATTTGTGGGCGACTGGACACGACACTGCCGCATATGCACTGCCTCGACTTGATTGACTTGATTGTGTATGCTGCTGCATCTTGCACCCTGCCCTGCACCCCGTCACACAATCCTTTCTTTGATGTGATGGACGTGACTCGGCATCCATCCCACGCCCAGGTCGTCGACCCACATGTGTCGAGCTCTATCGGGCCCGGTGCTGATCAACAAGCCCGTACAGACAACACATGGCACCACATCGGGGCGTCTTACAATTCTTCTTCTTTTCTTTTTATTTTATTTTATTTTTTTATTCATTTGGCGTGAGCTTGCACAGCAACAAGAATGCATGCCCACAGTTCCACAGTACGTCGGGCGGCTTGGTTCCCCAGGAAGACGCGAAGACGACATGTGCAGTGTGTACGCATGGGGGCACAGGTGTCTGGTGTCTGTCGGGTCAGGCAATCTCACAGTATGGACAGGTACAAGGCACACGTGTGTCAGCAGCATGTTGGTGTGGTGGTGTAGTGAGTGTGGAGGGGGGATGAGTGGGTACGCAGGTGAAGCAAAATGCATAGAATTGGTCATACTGGGGCTCGAACCCAGGACCACAGCGTTATTAGCACTGCGCTCTACCGACTGAGCTATACGACCGCGCAAACATACACCAACACAACGACAACACCCGCCAACACGCACAACCCGGACACGACCAACAACAATCGCGACTACACACGCCACACGACAACAACCACACCTACCACCCGCCAGACTGCTACTGACCACCACACCGACCACCCTCGGTTGCGTCACGCGACCCCACCTATCGCTCCATGTGACCTCACCTCACCTCACCTCGCTTTACCCGTCTGTACCAGTTGTTGCCATTGACGCTTTGCCATCGTGAACCTCTCCGTATCCCTTTTGACCACGCTCTACCGCCTCTTGCAGTGATTTGTGGGCGACTGGACACGACACTGCCGCATATGCACTGCCTCGACTTGATTGACTTGATTGTGTATGCTGCTGCATCTTGCACCCTGCCCTGCACCCCGTCACACAATCCTTTCTTTGATGTGATGGACGTGACTCGGCATCCATCCCACGCCCAGGTCGTCGACCCACATGTGTCGAGCTCTATCGGGCCCGGTGCTGATCAACAAGCCCGTACAGACAACACATGGCACCACATCGGGGCGTCTACAATTCTCTTCTTCTTCTTTTTTTATTTTATTTTATTTTTTTATTCATTTGGCGTGAGCTTGCACAGCAACAAGAATGCATGCCCACAGTTCCACAGTACGTCGGGCGGCTTGGTTCCCCAGGAAGACGCGAAGACGACATGTGCAGTGTGTACGCATGGGGGCACAGGTGTCTGGTGTCTGTCGGGTCAGGCAATCTCACAGTATGGACAGGTACAAGGCACACGTGTGTCAGCAGCATGTTGGTGTGGTGGTGTAGTGAGTGTGGAGGGGGGATGAGTGGGTACGCAGGTGAAGCAAAATGCATAGAATTGGTCATACTGGGGCTCGAACCCAGGACCACAGCGTTATTAGCACTGCGCTCTACCGACTGAGCTATACGACCGCGCAAACATACACCAACACAACGACAACACCCGCCAACACGCACAACCCGGACACGACCAACAACAATCGCGACTACACACGCCACACGACAACAACCACACCTACCACCCGCCAGACTGCTACTGACCACCACACCGACCACCCTCGGTTGCGTCACGCGACCCCACCTATCGCTCCATGTGACCTCACCTCACCTCACCTCGCTTTACCCGTCTGTACCAGTTGTTGCCATTGACGCTTTGCCATCGTGAACCTCTCCGTATCCCTTTTGACCACGCTCTACCGCCTCTTGCAGTGATTTGTGGGCGACTGGACACGACACTGCCGCATATGCACTGCCTCGACTTGATTGACTTGATTGTGTATGCTGCTGCATCTTGCACCCTGCCCTGCACCCCGTCACACAATCCTTTCTTTGATGTGATGGACGTGACTCGGCATCCATCCCACGCCCAGGTCGTCGACCCACATGTGTCGAGCTCTATCGGGCCCGGTGCTGATCAACAAGCCCGTACAGACAACACATGGCACCACATCGGGGCGTCTTACAATTCTTTCTTCTTCTTTTTATTTTATTTTATTTTATTTTTTTATTCATTTGGCGTGAGCTTGCACAGCAACAAGAATGCATGCCCACAGTTCCACAGTACGTCGGGCGGCTTGGTTCCCCAGGAAGACGCGAAGACGACATGTGCAGTGTGTACGCATGGGGGCACAGGTGTCTGGTGTCTGTCGGGTCAGGCAATCTCACAGTATGGACAGGTACAAGGCACACGTGTGTCAGCAGCATGTTGGTGTGGTGGTGTAGTGAGTGTGGAGGGGGGATGAGTGGGTACGCAGGTGAAGCAAAATGCATAGAATTGGTCATACTGGGGCTCGAACCCAGGACCACAGCGTTATTAGCACTGCGCTCTACCGACTGAGCTATACGACCGCGCAAACATACACCAACACAACGACAACACCCGCCAACACGCACAACCCGGACACGACCAACAACAATCGCGACTACACACGCCACACGACAACAACCACACCTACCACCCGCCAGACTGCTACTGACCACCACACCGACCACCCTCGGTTGCGTCACGCGACCCCACCTATCGCTCCATGTGACCTCACCTCACCTCACCTCGCTTTACCCGTCTGTACCAGTTGTTGCCATTGACGCTTTGCCATCGTGAACCTCTCCGTATCCCTTTTGACCACGCTCTACCGCCTCTTGCAGTGATTTGTGGGCGACTGGACACGACACTGCCGCATATGCACTGCCTCGACTTGATTGACTTGATTGTGTATGCTGCTGCATCTTGCACCCTGCCCTGCACCCCGTCACACAATCCTTTCTTTGATGTGATGGACGTGACTCGGCATCCATCCCACGCCCAGGTCGTCGACCCACATGTGTCGAGCTCTATCGGGCCCGGTGCTGATCAACAAGCCCGTACAGACAACACATGGCACCACATCGGGGCGTCTCACAATTCTTCTTCTTTTTTTTATTTTATTTTTTTATTCATTTGGCGTGAGCTTGCACAGCAACAAGAATGCATGCCCACAGTTCCACAGTACGTCGGGCGGCTTGGTTCCCCAGGAAGACGCGAAGACGACATGTGCAGTGTGTACGCATGGGGGCACAGGTGTCTGGTGTCTGTCGGGTCAGGCAATCTCACAGTATGGACAGGTACAAGGCACACGTGTGTCAGCAGCATGTTGGTGTGGTGGTGTAGTGAGTGTGGAGGGGGGATGAGTGGGTACGCAGGTGAAGCAAAATGCATAGAATTGGTCATACTGGGGCTCGAACCCAGGACCACAGCGTTATTAGCACTGCGCTCTACCGACTGAGCTATACGACCGCGCAAACATACACCAACACAACGACAACACCCGCCAACACGCACAACCCGGACACGACCAA